>JAUPFT010000001.1:5957030-6494530 GCA_036936625.1 Parnassius smintheus behrii
CTTCGATAAAATCGGCATTATTTTATCCCACTTCTGACACCAATTGTTACGAGCTTGAGGTTCGTGACAATAAAAATTGCCGATAGAATTACCTAAATTAACACTTTAATTTACTTTATACAAATTAAAGTTAAAAACACTAATAATTAAACACACTAATTCACTTAATTCCGCTCCGAAGCTTCGCTTGTGTCGCTGAGTTCAACTCTGTCTCGATCGCATCTTGCAGCGCCTATTTATTTAAATTAGCAAAGAAACATCCGAATATTCAGGTAAATGCGCGCAAAGGGGACGAGTGTGCGAGTATAGACTTTCCAGAAACTTGGCGCTGTCGGTTGAGAGATTTGTGACGTCATTCTCTGCAAAGCTCCCCTCGCTCTCGTTCCTGACACTAGATGGCGCTAGTTGACTTATTCACACAACAATATATTTGGCTTTAAAAGTTTTACGGAAACGGGCATGAAATGTGATTTTTCGTTAAATATTTATTTACAACTTTCAATTTTTTTCTTCCTAATTATTTTATACAGTTAACAGTTTATCAGCGATTATCTGTTTTTTTTCAACATGGGGAAATGCCTACGCATACCCGCCTCGCGGGGGCAAGGACGGGTTATGTCGGACTCGCACCGACTAAAACCCCATGGTGTTCCACCTTTGTCGGTTATTGGCAGGGCCACAGGAGCGCTTTCACACACATCCGCAGCCCCACCAGCGCCTGCCGCCCCATTGCAGCACCTGCTCGGGAGAGGAATATTCCTCCCCGTTCTCCTTCACAGGTAAGGCGCACCAGAACACATGGCGCGCCTTCCTTCTCGGCCTCCAATTTCATCTGCGCAACGGACGCCCCCGCGTCCAATGCAAGAAGGCCATGGGGCCAGGAAAAACGAGCACTTAGAAGTACTAGCCTTCCCGACACCAGCGGCGGATCTGGTCTATGGCTCCGCCGCCAACCAAGATTCGGCTGCGGAGGGTAGGGAGAGCGGCGCCTCGCAATACCGACAATCCTCTCCCCCCGCAGCCCCACCACTACCGCATCAACGGTGCGGCCCCGTTTGAGTCGCGGAGGATAGGGCGAGTGGCGCATCGCCATACCAACACTCCTCTTCCTCCGCAACTCCACCTCGGCTGCAGCGGTAGGTGGGGAGGACACACCTCTCACCGCACCTCTCACCGCAGTCCACCAACACACATCCGAAGCGGGCTTCCCAAGCCCACTCGGAGTGGCCACCTCGGGCCGGCTCTCCACCTCGGACCAGCCATTTGGGTTCCTCTTTGTTCACCGCGGGAGACCAAGCCACGGCTACTAAGCCCCCCCGCCACGACAAGGCGGGAACCCGATCGGGGGGGAGCGATTATCTGTTTGTACTTTAAATTTACTTCATATATTTTTATGCAGTTTTAATATATTATAAGGACAAGTTATAATATTGTAAGTATAGTAGACTAAATTCGATCTGCAAGAAGTTGGGTAACTGAAAAATAACAAACAACAGGAAGTCTGTTAAAAATATTTTTTTTTTCAGTTTTGATGATTGATGGACGGATTCAGTATTGCAAGTACTAAGGTAAAATAACCCTAGCCTACAATGTAACGCTACATGTTTAAGCTGTTGCTGTAATAAACAAATAAATAAATCCTATACTTTGTTGTATTTTGATTATTTTGATGTATTAATTTATTAATTAATGGCTTGATTTTATACATAACATATCATAAATAAAGTATTATTTTGAGTTTAGCTATCGTATTTTCCCAATTTTTTTTTATTTTATTTAAATTAAGAGGAATACTCTCATTTTTGTACAGCTTGGGACACATTTTGGCCATCTCATTTGCATGAAGGAATATTTATTTTCACGTCTTCGCTCTTTTGATAATGTTTCTCTTCAAATTTTATAGTCCTTAGTATATTATTCAGTAGTTTCTTAAAAAAATTGCAATAATGTAGCCTTTTCTTATATTCGCATTTAATTTTCGTTTTCTTCATATCCAGTATAATAGGGTGCGACTGTATTGTCGCAGCTCACCGCCTGGTAGGCTCACCAAGTGATGTTGGGAAGGTGTCAATGAGAAGGAGACGTTATGGTTTGTTCAGCAATTTAATTAAACTACTCTCATTTTAAACTTAATACTACAGGATGCACCAGAGAATCTTACTTATTTAAAAAAAAAACCCGAACGGTGAGTTGGGAGGGTAATGGCGAGAGAGGGGGCGCATCTAGAGCGGGAAGTCCCTAAGTCTGTTTCTCCCTCTAGTCAGTTGCCATCGTGCTTTGGTCTAGAGGTCTAGAGAGCAGCGGGCATTCGCGGTCGAGAGGTTCTTTTCTTTTTGTTTCTACGCGGTTTCCTCATTTCACGAGTGTGGAAGTGTCGCTAAACCCAGAATCCATTTCGGGGTTTCATCAACGGTTCACCAGAATTCCGGAAAATGTCGAAAGAGTGAGGCAGTCAATTCTGCTTTCTCCGCGGCGTTCGGCTCGCATATATGCAGCTGCTCTGGAAAATTTTGACACCAATGTTTGACGATCTTTCCATGAAGACCTTCAATTTAATCCCTATAAATTGGCTGATGTGTAAGAATTAACTGAAAGCGATTTTTTTTGCCGGTCAAAATGCATGTGAATTTCTGCTTGACAGCCAGCTTCAAGACGCGGTCGTTGTTTTCAGTGACGAGGCTCACTTTCACATTTCCGGCTGCGTCAACAACAAAACATGCGTTATTGAAGTGGTAAAAATTCGCGTGAATTTCACCAGAAGCCACTTCATTGTGAACGAGTCACTGTCTGGTGTGCGATATCGCTAATGGGAATAATTGGTCCTTATTTTTTTTTAAAAAAAACGAACGCGCATTTACTGTGTATGCAGCTCGTTACAGGAACATGATCGAGGTACTTTTTCTTCCAACTTTCGATAAAACGAAAGTTAGGGACGTGTGGTTTTAGCAAGATGGAACCAAATCACACACAGCACAATGCCCATTGGATTTGTTGCGATAACATTTCCTCGACCGCCTTATCTCTCTCAGAGGCGATCTTCCATGGCCGGCACGCTCATGCAGATGCAAACGCAGATTTGACTCCGTGCGATTTTTGTTTATAGATGTGTAAGAATTATAATAATAAAATATATATATATATATATAATAACATATGAAATCCCTAATTTATTCGATCGACCACAGACCACAGCTCACCTCAAGAACAACATTCGCGACGCTATTGCCAACGTATTGATTGATATGCTGTGAAGAGTGGAGACGAACTTCAGAAATCGGCTTAATCAGTGTGTGCACAATGGGGCTCATCATTTAAACGGTGTCGTTTTTAAGGCTGTGTGAAAAAAAAACTTGGGATATTGTATTCTCAAATAAAAACGAATTAAAACAATAACGGATGTACTTTTGTTTTTATTGACCTTTCAAATAAGTAATCCCTGTCGTCTATCCTGTATATATTTAGAAGTGTATAGTTAAGAAAGCTATCCTGTCGTCGTTAGAAGTCTATGGACCTAAACATCTACTTACTATCAAGTGTACTGTGTACCGGTTTGCCACCCTTAATCAGATAAAAACTAAATTAATTAAGAGGTGGTTGCAATTCCGCCTGCCACTATTGATAGGTAGTAATGACGATGATGATGATATTTATTTTAATAAATGAGAACAAAGAAATAACAGTAACGATGACATGTTTTTTATTTACATATATTCGAAATAAAAGCTTTCATACCGTTATCGAATAAAATTATATGAAAATATGATCAATGCACCGGGGGGAGGTAGATGGAACCGTACGGTTTGTTATACCAAGTCAATGGGTGGCAATACGGGATACGATATAAAGCTCGTGCTTAGGGGCAGTGATATTTATAAACGCGAAAGCATCTAGTTTACGATTGCAAACTCAGGAAACAAGCTATTACTCTATGTCATACTACAAAATACAAAGCAATAGTTAGCAAAGGAATCGACGAGGGTTCATATTACTTCATCGAATATATCGCTTCCCACTTCCGCAACATTATTTTTGACTTATCGGCTTGCATTTCTGTGAATGGATATTTATTTATCTGCAGGCTTTCAATTGGCCGTGGAACTAAGCACTGAGTACATAAATGACAACAATCATAATAATTACGTTATTTTAGTTTAACTTATATAATATATTAATTAAAATTATTATTATTATTAGCTTAGCTGATGACGATTCATATTATTTACAATATAAACATATTTTTTTATTTTGTTTATGAACACTAGTTAACACTCATTGATTCATTTATTTATTAGAACCTATCAAAAGTTCACGAATAAACATTGGTCAGGATTTCAATTATTTCAGAGGGAAAGGAGCAAACATCACTTAAAATATTTCATCCGTAACTTGCTATTTCAGGGGAGAGTGGCTGAGAATTCATCGAATCACTTCGTCTCCTCAGATTATATGACTTCCAACGAATATAAATAGTATAACCATTAAGTCACACACGTCACACGTGAAATATGTTTCATAAAAAATTCGATGAGTCGCCGTTAAATTTGCGAGATGTGTAGTAGTGCAAGAAAAAAATATAGTTAATTAGAAGTACATTGAGCCGTGGTAGCTCAGATGGTTAACGCTCGCTGTAAATATAACAGGACGCGAGTAACCCGGGTTCGATCCCTGTCGGCACCAATGAAATTGTTAACTGCAATTTTAAGTGCTGATTTACCACGTGCTAGGCGGTGAAGGAAAACATCGAACTTCGCTGCGTCTATTTGCTACATATATTCCAAATATACCCTCAATCGAAAAAGAAAAAGTTGAAGTTATTTCGTGTCATAATCGATTATTTCACCAGCAGCGTAAGGCAAATGACTACATTTACTTATTTTATGCACAAAGAATCAGGCCCACTCCCCATACACTTAAAAACTTAAAAGTGGAAGTTTATGTATAGTAATAAGGTGTTGTAGAAAAACTGCATGTCAGTTTAGAAAATAATGTCATATAATCATTTTTACGATTTAAACGCTACGAAGCCCAAAAATTATTAATGTTACATTTTAGGTTAGAATTTTCTGTTACCAAATAGGTATAGGTTTCAGTGTAAACTTCTTAGTTAAATATAATTCAATATAAAGGGCACGTTAATTAATTTAATTTTAATACATACCCAAACCAATCCAAGCATACATATACGCAATGTAAAGTTAACGCTTGGTTAGAAGATTGAATAATAATTCACAAATAAAATGAAGAACCCTTTATACCCTTCCATTAACTAAATTGGAAAGTTAACGTATGCTCACAAAAGACATGTGTTTAAAGGGATGAATAAGAAAATATTTTAACGCTAAAGATAAATACTTACTGTACTCGTATACAAACAGAGTAATAAGCTTCGGTACTTCAGACACTACGTTCTTGACGTAAATATTTTAGTGTGTTCGATTACCACTGGTACCAGCGAACTGATTTATTACGTGAAGGATAATGTCGTGAGAAAACCTGAATGTGTGAGAAATAAAAAAATTTGGGTATTTGTGCGCTCTGTCTACACACATTAGAGCCCTTTATTGTGCCATAAACATCTAAGAAACGGCAAGATGCCTGTACTCAACACTGTCTTTAACTCAATATAGCAGAATATTGTGTATAGTAAAGGAAGTCCAGGAGTATAAAATAACCTGTATAATTTTATGACTATATAGAATGAACCGTCTATGGGCGATATAAGAACATCCACTATCCCATATCATCCCGCGGGTATCTGAAGAGGCGACAGAAGTAATCTGAGAAAGAGATTGACAACAGAATATTTGTGACAACAACTTAAAAATATGTACACAAAAGACACGAGCTAAAAGGGAAGAATAGGATAATATTTTAACGCCAATGATAAATACTTACTATATACGAGCGAGCAATAAGCTAATTAAAATATTTCGGGGGTATGTGCGGCCTGCCTAAACGCATTAGAGCAGCGCGGCGGACTAATTGTGTTATAATCTTCTTAGATATGGCAAAAATGCCTGTGCTCAAAAGTGTCTTTAATTTATTGTTGTAGAATCTTGTGGAAATTCAAAAGTATAAAGTAACCTGACTAATTTAATGACTTTATAGAATTAATGTCATGTCCCATGTTATTCCGCGGGTATCTTAAGAGGCGACAGAGGGAATCTGAGAAAGAGATTGACAGCAGTATATTTATGATAACAATTCAAAATAAAAAAACTGCGGTGGCCAACCCATTTTTTCTCAAAGTTGCCACGATTGGCAGAAGAACTTTGAGAAAATTCCCTCTATGATGTAATTTATGGGTAAGGCATATGTTAAACCTTGTTAAAACTGTGCATAAAATAAAACAAAAGAAGGCATAGACACTGCCTAATGTCGATGGCTGCATCCTATCTGATTTGTGGTGACGGTGGCGTTGATTTGATGGCGTTCGTTATTGATTATATTTATATTTAAGTATATATCTTGTATATGATATTTGTTTTATTTGTTTGCATAAAAACTTTTCTTTGATCTTTAGAATAAAAAAGGGAAATCAATAAAAAGGGGACAAAATCTCATAGGCCTGCAAAAGAACGAGATACAATAATGCTTACAGGGTTTCATATTATCACGGTTAATTTTTGTTCTTTATAATGATTTTACCTATAGAATATAAAACGTTGGCGCTATTATGAATAGACTTTACTTCAAATAAAATATTTTTTGCTTCATTACACTAAATTTTTTGCAATATGTGCCTAAAATAAGAATTGTAACATTTATTTGCGTTCGAAAAAATTTGTATTATATGTCTATCCTACCTACCAAACTATCGCATGTAAAGTGTACATATTTTTTAATGAAAATAAGAAACCTAGTTGTTGGTATTTATCACTGGACATAGCAAAAAGTTGTATTCGTAGCAATGGCTTCTTGAGGCAAGAAACTTAATTCAGGATTCCTTGCAGTCAGGTGTCACACGAATTTGTTGGTGATGAGACACAGATAATTCTTTGTGTTGAACTTGTATTGGCTTGTAAATTTAGTTTGATTCAAATTTCGAACAAAATGCAGCAATATTTCTAATTCTTAGTGATAAAATTCACAGCATTCACACGACAATGTATGAAGGTACCCCAGTACAAATCTTGGCGATTAGTGAAATCAAACCACTATTTTCTTTTCAATTTGTTACAACATCAAACCTTTATAAAGAAAATTAGTCACGTCCTTTGTTTAATACTATACAGCTTACTGGAAAACGAACTTTGTAAAATAGTGTTGGAAAGAAGCCAGAAACAAAACGAACATACTGTCAAACAATTTCAGTACTATTTACTGTTCTTCTTTGTTTGTCTTTACAGCACCGTGTTTTTATTCAACAAAATCCGAAAGTTGTATGCTATGAAAAATTCACATGGTTGTTTTATTCCCCTTTTTTTTGGTAAACCATATAAGTTTACCTTTGCTGTTACAGCTTATCAAAATTCTACCGCTGAACATAGCCTTCCCCCCCACCCTCTCATATATTGCCTCTTTGAAGGGATAATTATCATAGTTCACACACTTGACAGGCGTTTTGGCAACCATAGGTTATTTTATAGTTGTTGTTAGAAGACGCTCCTACTCGTCTGCTGGATGTACCACTCTGTCGTTTCTTACGGCAGTATTATTGGTAAGCAAGCAGCAAAAACTAATTGAATGGTATTAAAGGTATAATTATAGGTTGCGAGGCATTCCATCTAAGTCCTCAGAGGTAATAAGATATCTTTAATATTTTTTTACTGCCACTTCGCGGTCAACTTCTAAAGTATCTTTAAAATGTATTTAGTTCTTGTAAGAAGGAGGTCTTCTTACTTGTTAAAGCCACGCTGCAGCTTTATTTTGGTCGTAGCACAAATAGGTCGTCTCGACCGGGGTACCTTCTGTGTACTAAATATCGGGAATTTGTCAATAAAACAAAAAATACAAATTATTCATCTAAATTTATTTTATCGCCTTCAAAGTAGGCTCCATCGCTTGCAATACAACATCTCCAACGCTTCACCCAGTCTTCCATACATTTTTCATAGGCTATTTGCGGTATGGCCTTTAGCTCATTCAGCAAATTTTTTGTTATGGCTTCTATCGACTGAAAACGTTTTCCTCGAAGTGGTAATTTTAGCTTGGGAAATAAAAAAAAGTCAGACGGAGCCATATCAGATGAATACGGTGCTTGGTCGAGAACTTTTGTTGAATTTTTCGCTAAAAACTCTTTCACAATAATGGCTGTGTGTGATGGTGTATTATCATGGTGCAGCATCCATGAGTTGTGTTGCCACAAATCTGGACGTTTTCGGCGGATACTCTCACGCAAACGCTTCATGACGCCTAAATAATATTCTTTATTCACTGTTTCTCCCTTTGGAAGGAATTCGGAGTGAACCACACCACGGTAGTCAAAAAAAACTGTCAGCATCACCTTGATTTTGAAGCGACTTTGCCGCGGTTTTTTGGGTTTCGGCTCGTTTTCGAGACGCCATTCTGAAGACTGTTGGCTTGTTTGCATGTCGTACTCATAAACCCAAGTCTCGTCGCCAGTTATTATACGTTTCATAAAGGTCGGATCCGTAGAAGCTCGGGAAACCATGTCTTCAGCGACATGCATTCGCTGCGCTCTTTGAACAAAATTGAGCTCTTTTGGAACTAGTCGAGCGGCGACGCGTTTCATGCCTAAAATGTCAATGAGAATATTGTGGATGGACTTAAAAGATATGTTCACCTCACTACCCAACTCTCTCAGACTCATACGTCGATTTTCGAGCACTAGCTTCTTGATTTTGTCGATGTTTTCTTTGGTCGTAGCGGTTAAAGGTCTACCAGAACGAGGCAAGTCTACTACTACTTCTCGGCCTTCTTTAAAAGCCTTATACCATTCATAAGCCCTTGTTTTCGATATACTCGATTTGCCGTAGGTATTTCGCAACAGTTTTAGTGATTCACCACATGAAATATCATTCGAAACACAAAATTTAAGGCACACTCTTTGTTCAACAATATTTTCCATTGTAAAAATCGCCGAGAACTCAAAACTATGACCAACAAAAAGTGTAGTTTAAAACAAATTAAATGACAGATCCCGCTCAAACTTTGCGCGCTAAATCAGTACAGTGCTACCAACATGCAGTAAAAAAATTAGAGCGACCTCTTTTACGCGGGTCTTTTTATTGACATATTCCCGATACTTTTTACACAGAGTAGTATTATCACGCTCTCACAAAATACCAGCATAAAATAGCAGCTTAATGGTGCTGTGTTTTGTTTAGTGAGTGCAGAGAACCGAAACACCTTTCGATGAAGCATTCCAATTATTCAGTCCTCAGTCAGTGACAACGCAACGGCGTTTTGGTCCTTAATTGAGGATAAATGTAGATATCTATGGGCCACATAATTCACTTTCCATAAGAAAGACTATGCTTGTTTGTCACTCTTATTATTTAAATAAAGTATGTGGTAGCTTTTGTGACAAATCCAACTGTAGCTGTACTTACTGCATTCTACTTATTAATATACGAGTTTATGGCGATTGATTAATTGTGGTTTATACAGTTGGAAATGTTTTACCAAATCGTACTGGTATACGACAAACGCTTGATAGGGAAGCACTCACTAAGTGATGTGAAGACATGGTAAGTGATGTTGTCAATAGATTCGGGTGACTCTGGATCGTCTTATGTAACACTCCTTGGAGAAGGCTAAACCGAAGTGAACTTGTGAACTCGAAATGATTAACATGTTGAAATACCAAATATCAGAGACTATTGATCGGAAGCAGCAATTCCATTGGGATCACTAACCCGCTTGCTCAGAGGGTTGCGAAGCAAAGATGTGCAGTTCTGTGTTCCGAATTTAATGGTAATAAAGGTAGGTATAGTTATAGGTTGCGAGGCATTCCATCTAAGTCCTCAGGGGTAGTAAGATATCTTTAACATTTTTTTTGTTTGATCTTAATTTGAGCTTTCTCTAGGCTGTGTTGGCCGTATACCAAGTATATAGTAAGTGGGTTGTAGATTGATACTTCAATTTCATCATCTTGTAACGTACTCCCTCCCTTATATATTATATATTATCTAACTATATTTATATATAGGCGGTCCTATAATGAATTGGCCTAACTATGAACCAATGAAGGAAATGAAACGAAACCAATTTTATTTTTCAATATAATCACCATGAATACTAACACACTTCTGACATCTGTGAATGAACATCTCTAAACCTTTATAAAAATAATCACATTTTGTATCCTCAAAATGACTGAAGACGGCCGCCTGCAACTCTTCATCGCTTGAAATTTTTTTTCCTCTTAAGTCCCGCTTTAAATTTGGAAATAAATAATAGTCAGACGGGGCCATGTCTGAACTGTAAGGTGGATGTTGAACTTCTGTGAACCCGCATTGACGAACTACATCCTTCGAAACACCAGCGGTATGAACAGGGGCGTTGTCATGGAGCAACAGGACACCTTTAGACAGCTTGCCTCTTCGTTTTTCCTTTATCTTGTCTCGTAATTTATATATTAAAGAAGCATATTATTCGCCGTTCACGAATGTATTACGTTCTTTAAAATCCACCATTAAAATGCCTTGAAAATCCCAAAATATTGTGAACATCAGTTTTTTAGTCGATTGTTGCACCTTTGCCTTTCTAGGGGGCTTTTCACCCTTATAACGCCATTCCATTGACTCGCGCTTGCTTTGTGGATCATAATACAAGATCATAGTTTCATCAACAGTCACTAGCTGCTCGATCACAGTCTTTGGATTTTCGCCACAAAGATCCAAAAACTCCGAAGCGCAGCGCACTCTTTCCTGTCTCTGTACCGCTGAAAGAAGTTTCGGTACCCATCTTGTACTCACTTTTTTCATGTGAAGATGTTCATAGATCGCGCGATGAACGGTACTCTTAGAGAGTCCAAGCCTTTTTGCAATTTCTCTAATCTTCAAACGGCGGTCACTCAGAACCTCCTCTTCGATAAGAGCAATCGTTTCGGGAGTGAGCACTTCCACAAGTCGACCGTCGTGGCCAAAGTCTTCGACGGTTTCTCTCCCGAGGCGAAACTCTTTCACCCAATTTTTCACAGTGCTATAGGAGGGGGTAAACTCCTTATATACGCCATCCAATCGTTCTTTTATTTGGGCAGGGGATAAACCTTCTTTAAACAGAAACTTTATGACACTTCGATGCTCAGTTTTCGACATTTTGAAAAAATACGCGACTCTCGTTATTCAAATGCCTGTTAAACTAAGACTAAGCATTTCATGTCGATGCATGTTTCTTATATTAAGTGCACGATAAACGTACTATTTAATGCAACACAACATGTAGCGACATGTCGCGTTGAACTATATCAGGCCAGTTCATTATGGGACCGCCTGGTATGTGACCATAATAACCGAATATGTTTTGGTCTTTCCAAATAATTTTTCTGAAGGTTCAATAGTAGGCCGTTTGTAATACTCGTATTTATGTCGTGATCGTCTTTGTCCCCCTTACGTTTACATTGTATTTGTTTATTAACTTTTTTTAGATGTTTTTTGGAAGAATGAATATGCAATAGAGTAAATGAATACCGTTGGTATTGCTTTATAAGCTAAGTGGATTCCGTTCACGAAGACAGGGCTCAAGATACGTAAAGAAAATTAAATCATCCCTAATCGACTTGTAGGCACACAGCCCCACACGTGCCGTGTGCGGTGTAAGCGCCAACCAACTAACGAGCTCCCCCCCCCCCCCCCCAAAGTGGACGTAAAGTTGGGAACTGGACCATAGTCCACACCAAAATAACTGGCCAAACCAGTAAAAGAGGGCTTGGCCCCTTGTTAGTGCGTATCCACAAACATCGACCGAAATCACGCATGTAAATGCGTGTAAACGCCATACATATTACGATCAAAAGTTAACCTTAACCGACGAGCATGTATGAGTAGGTATATGGTATGGAAGAAGCAAGATAGGTGTGTCAAGATCGTGCCAAATGAAAGTCTATAGTCTACGCTTACCCTGCTGGCTTACAGGCATGAGTGCTTATGTAATATGTATGTAGAATACGATCAAATCCAGCCACAGTGAACGTACGTCACGCGGTTTAGGCAAATAGGTACACTGTCCATAAACAACCCTCCATGAGTGCCACAATCTGCTAGATCGGCATTCCTGCAGACGTGATTTAAGTGTATGGCATCACCACCGATTGCAATATCAGCCGCAGTGTGTGTCATGAGTCTACAGCTCGCCATAAGGGAATTGGGTCCTGCTCCACGAACTAATAATAAAAAAAAACGCCAGATATAGCCAAAAGGCAGTTACAAGATAAAAGTAATAATTTGCCATTAGAAAGGGTTTGTGTCACTAACGTTGAGTATATGCATTAATCGATCATGTTTGTCTCACCCACCAACAAGTTGCCTTCAACCATACAAAGATGCGAAAGTTGCAGAGAGATATTATTACGTTGTTATATAAACTTCATTGAGGTCAAACAGTCTACAGCCCCGTAATGAAGGGACCAGACTTAGAAAAAACGACGAAGGTGTAAGTCAAAGCAAGACGCAGAGAGCGCCATTGAGAACAGAGACCCGCGAAACAACCATCGTAGAGACGCAATGCTACAGACCGCAACAAGCATCAATACGACTATTTCCCCATACAATCCGAAAAGAAATCACCACCCGCATATATCCATCGATCAGTACCGCAAGATACTTTGAATCAGGTACAGCACAACCGCAAACCCTTTACAAGACGCTACACAAGTAGCAGTAAGCATTGGCAACTATCGTACGGAAGGCTCTACTGCGGATATCCTCATTTCTAAGTTTGTCACGCAGAGAAACTCCGAGCATAGCTCTCTCCATAGCTCGCTGAGCGACTTTGAGAGTCCTCATACGGTCAGCAGTGAAGAACCACGTCTCGGTTCTTTAGGTCATTACTAGTAACACACACTGGTTGTACAACTTAGTTTTCAGGTTTTGAGGTATATATGAGGTTGGTGCGTAAGCCTGTATGACCTTCAGCGAATACCGTTTGGTGATTCTGAGTATCAGATACGCGACCCTCGTCGACACACCCAATCTTTACAACATTGTTGACGAGAGACTTATGGACGATAAATCCGACACCTCCTTGGGGACACGAGGTCGCCCTCCAGGTGATAGAACAAGTTGCCGGACTCGAGGATTACCGTGTCCTCCCCCTCTCTTCGGACCTCTGATAATCCAATAATATGCCAGCGCAACTTGTCTACCTCTTCTTCCAGCTCCAGTATCTTCTCGTCAGTCCTCAGAGCGTATGTTCGTGGATTTGTACTGTGACCACAAAATTCTTCCGGAATTAGTATAACTAATTTGATAAATAATCAGTGCATAAAAATGTTTAAGTAAAAATTCATTGTATGTATTATGATTATAACATAATATACTAATAAAATATAATAGTAATTTATTCTACTCTCGAGCTTCTTCTGCCACACCCAACTTTCACTACCATACGTTAAAGTAGGGACTAATACAGCATTATGAATTGCCATACGTGCCTTTTTTGACACATTCTGACTATTTACAATAGATACTATATTTTAGCCGAAAAATTTGGATTTTTTTCGAGAAATCGAATTATAGATAAAATGAATAGTCTATAATGAATGTCTTAAATCTGAATAACACCATATTATTAGATTCCACCTAGGCTAAGCCAGACTTGTCACTAGTCGTAAATATTTTTACATCTAGCGTCATGTTAAGGTATATCATAGCTAATGAAGGCTAATATAATGTCTGGACGTCAAACAAAAAGGCTGTAACGATTAACGAAAAAAAGTAAAAATTTAACGTGGTAAAATCAGTTTTATTTCATGTGTATGTGTAGTTTTCGACAAAATACAACAAAATCTTCATTTATATCTTTTTTATTTTTATTGATTATATGTTTATATGATATACTATTTTAAAATTTGTGCTTATAAATAAATCTACTACACATAGCCTACGCTAGGTGACACACGTTCATATTTCGCCTCCTTACTCATCATTCTCATCATTCTCTAAACCATTTCCCATTATCTGGGGTCGGCGCAGTAAACCTTCTTGTTCCATTCCTCTCTATCAGCCGTCATTTCCATACTTACTCCTTTCATTCTCATATCACTCTTCACACAATCGATCCATCTTTTATTCGGCCTTCCTCTGCCCGTGTGTCCCTCCACATTCATATTCAACACTCGTTTTGTGACATGACTTTCATTCCTCCGCATCACATGCCCAAACCATGCCAATCTGCTTCCTCTCACCTTTTCTACCACTGGCGCTACTTTCAGGCTTCCTCTTATATACTCATTCCTTATCTTATCCATCCTTGTCACACCACACATCCATCGTAACATTCTCATTTCATTCGCATGCAGTCTATTTTCATCCTTCTTCTTGACGGCCCAGCATTCACTTCCATACATGACGACAGGTCGGATGATCGATTTGTAAATTTTCCCCTTCAGCCTTATTGGCATTCGGGGATCGCACGTTGTGGCTGTGACCTGTCGCCATTTCATCCACCCTGCGTTAATCCTATGCTGCACAGCTCTATCTATTCCGCCGTCGCCTTGAATGAGGGAACCGAGGTACTTGAAATCTGAGCAGGTAGGCAGTATAGCGCCATCCAACGACATGGGTACAGGACTGGAAAGACCGCCGAAATCACAGCACAGATATTCGGTTTTGGATCTGCTGATCTTCAAGCCAACACTTTCCAGCCTCTGTTGCCACCCCGTCAGTCTGCTCTGTACCTCGATGCCTTCTTCCCCGACAAGCACGATGTCATCGGCAAAGAGCATGCACCAGGGTGCCTCATCCTGCAGGTCCGACGTCAAAGCGTCCATAATCAGTAGGAAGAGGTAAGGGCTCAATGCCGACCCTTGGTGCAGCCCTACCGCCACATCGATACTGCCCGTAGTTCCCGCGGCAGATCGTACACATGTACGGGATGCTCTGTACATAGCACGGACTAACCTCACATACTTCCCAGGCATACCTTTCATCTTTAACGCCCACCACAAAACCTCACGGGGAACCCGATCGTACGCCTTTTCAAGGTCGACAAAAACCATGTGCAGATTTTTATGCACGCGCTTGTACTTTTCGCACAATTGGCGTAATGCGAAAATGGCATCTGTCGTACCTCGACCGGGCATGAATCCGAACTGGTTTTGTGTTATCTCACACTCTTCTCTCATTCTTCTCTCTATTATTCTTTCCCAGACTTTCATAGTATGTGACATGAGTTTTATTCCCCGGTAACTGCTGCAGTTTTGAACGTCTCCTTTGTTTTTAAAAATGGGGACCAGTATACTACTGCACCATTCCTCAGGTATTTGTTCTTCCTGCAACAATTTACCGAAAAATAAACTCAACCACTTCCATCCATCCGCACTCAGCAACTTCCACACTTCTACTGGTATTCCATCTGGGCCGACTGCCTTCCCATTCTTCATATTCCTAACAGCCATTTTTACTTCTTCCACACTAATTTCTCTCACTAAGCCCATATTCACTGGTGGGTTTTCAAGCATACCATTCCATTCATTCTCCTCATTCATCAATTTCTCAAAATACTCCTTCCATCGCTTCTTTATACTTTCATCGTCAGTCAAAATTTTTCCAGAATCATCTTTTATACATTTTACATGTGAAACATCTCTTCCATTCCTTTCTTTTCGCCTCCTTACTATGGAGAAAATAACAAAACGAATTTCTTCAGTCCCTTATTCCAACTTCGCATTTCAATAACTTTTGTATATGTACGAGTGTGTCCTCCTGAGAAGGAGACGTTTGAGCAATATTGTTTCGATGACTTATAGAAAGATAGAATATACTAAGTAATGGAGTTGAAAGGATTGTAAGTAGATTATGTGGTATCAGGCATTCCTTAAATTAAATAGAGTACCATAAATGTGTTAGGCTTTAAGAGTTCAATTACTGAAAATTAAAATGATATAAGGCCGCCGATCACGTAATGAATTTAACTAATTGGCATTTATTATTTTAGGTCCTTAATATGTGTTAACCATGTAGAATATGCGTATAAAGATGTTTTATTTTTATAACATTAATTCAGAAAAACCTTAAGTTTGACATTGTCCGTGTAATGGTTATATGTAAGAATATCCATTTACCCATATCATCCCTTGGGTGTCATAAGGTGACAGAGGGAAACAAATCAGATGGGTACAGCATATTCCTTATAAAGACAATGAGTAAATTAAAAAATGCCTGGTTGCGGTTGTCCACCCGCTTGCCAGGCGGAAAAATCATGGCAATTATGCCTCCTGTGAGGCAATCTATGGGGGAGACCTTTCTTCATCAGTAGACTTTAATAGGCTGTAACGGTATGAGTAGTAGATGTACTTATCTACTACCCATATCATGTCGAGCGTGTTGTAAGAGAGACGATAAATGAAAAAAGTAGGAGAAGCCGCTAACACGCCTGCAAAGCATGTTAACTATAGCAAATATACTATCTATGATTCAATCTACGGGTAAACCTATGTTCAGTTGGAAAAAACCTAGCTGACAAATTAACGTTTAAAGTACTTAATTTTTTTTACTTTAAAATTTGTTATTATTCGTTTATTTAAATTTAATTAAAAGTATTAAAGATTATATTAGATTTTCAAATAAAACACATTTAAGACACGCATTATGTGCAGTGATGCTTCAAATGAGAACACTAGATCACTAGGGTGTAAAAGTATTGTCATAGTTTCTTTACGATATTTTAAATTCTTAAGTCATCTTTTTTATAGAAGAGGGGGCAAACGAGCATGCGGCTCACCTGATGTTAACCCTAGATCACTAACCTTAAATTGGAGTAACACTATCACTAACCATTCGATTCACAGACTACGCAATGAAACGCAAATATTTTCAAAATCGTTGTTATTTATCTTATAAAAGAAACAAAAACTTGAAAGTCCTTTCTTTAAGGAATCAAACAAAACGATGAAGAATAAACAATATTAATTCTTACAACTATTACAAATAGGAAATGTGTGCTCTCCGCAAATAGCCTTTTTGCAGTATGTACAAAAATATTTTGTCATACGCCTTTTTTTTCTGGGCAAAATCCACATATTTTTCTTGTTTTATGTAGTTCTTGTACACAGCTTTCTTGTGGCACTTCAACGTTTAGAATATCTTCAATATTCTTTTTCATATCACGCTGCAAAATCACGGTATTGTAGCGTTCGATTAGCCAGGGTTTTATTAGTTCATCTGCCATTTGCAAGGCAAATTCTCTCCTCTTGAGCGGTTTCTTATGGTCTCGGATCATATTGCATACGTAAACAACATACGCGTTTATGATACTAATGTTTACAGTATCATAGAATAACCATCTCATCTCCTCACAAATCAATCTAAAAATAAAATTGAAAATCAAAACAATATCCTAAAATGGTCCAAAAATATTCATAAAGTCTGCAAAATAAATTTTTCGTTTACTTTTATTCCACAAAATAATAGTACATTATTCCTATTTTACAATTAATAGGCAAAAAAAACCGAGTAGCGTAAAATATAATAAAAGTAATCTAGAAAATAGAAAAATATTGTAACTAAAATTAATGTTACACAGTCACTAACCTTTCGTCTGTCAGACGACGCGACGGCTGTATGTCCTGTTCCAAAGCGAGTGCGACCGCCACGAGTGCACACGGGTCACTAACAGGACCAATCAGGAAGGTACTGAGCGGGGGAGGGAGTGCGGATGCCGCGAACCTACCGAACTATGAAATGCGGGGGTATGCGTAGTCTGAGAGACGAATGGTTAGTGATATAGGGTTAAGTGACTACCGCCGCCCATGATCAACCGCAACACCAGGAGAATTGCGGGTGCGTTGCCGGCCCTTTAGAAAGGAGTAAGCTCTTTTCTTGAAGGTCCCCAGGTCGTATCGGTCCGGAGAAATCGCCGGTGGTAAACTATTCCACAGAGAGGTTGTACGTGGAAGAAAACTAAAATTAAATTATCTAAAATTAGGATTGAAGCATAAAATTACGTTCATGTATATAAATAATTAAAATTGAAGTGTCTGCTTATAATATCAAAAAACAGACTAGTATTTGCATATCGTATATGGGTATATATGAAGAAGTTCCTCAAAAAATTTTTTTTCATTTTTTTTGTTCATTTGTCTGTATGTTCCAGCTAATCTCTGAAATGGCTTGACTGCGTTTTGAGCGGATTTCCACTGAAAGACAGCTAATATTAATAGGAGTAACTTACGCCACTTTAACATATAAGGCACGCACCCTTCGGACTGGCAGATCTAGATGAGGGGGTGGAGGAAATGTATAGGGATATTTCTAGAGGCACGTATTCTGCTGAAACCCAACATACGGTGTTAAGTAGAAATATTAACGCAAAAATAGATACAAGGAAAACGGTGAGCTGAAGGCAGGGAAATTCGGCATAGGGAAACAGAACCTATGCTGAGCGAGATTATTGGCCCACTAGCACCTTAAACAACGGCAAGACCCCGGGCGAGGATGGAATTATAGCGGAGCTTCTGAACGTGGATGGAAAACCAGTATTTGAGGTCCTGCAGAAGTTCCTCAATTCTGTATTCCATGGTGGCTCTACTGTGGAGGCGTGAGAAAGAAGTGCAGTCTTGTTCTTACAAAAAGGCTTCAACGATTTTTTACAGAACTACTTTACTCCATCCACAATAAGAGAGGCTTATGACATGTTCAACATCTTTTTCTGTTAGGGGGAGAGTTATTTATTAAAGTTAATTTAAAAAAAATTGAAGAATTTATAAGAAGACAGTGCTATAACGAGTAACAGTTCAACCGTTGAGGCATCTGCAACTTATGAACACAAATGGTCACGGAGGGACAGAGATGTTCAACGACCAGATGTCATAGTTAAACGCGGTTACTACAGATTAAAATTATAAATTTTTCATATATGAACAGTATCAGTATCGGTATGAACTTATTGCATCTTGAAGTCTTGCAGTTGTAATCTTGGTTGGGGTTTTAATTTTATTAATTATAGGATCCCAGGCAGATGGTAGAACCCTAGCTGGGTTCTACCATCTGATTGGGATCTTCTCTATTGAAATTAAGATATTTCTTGATTTCAACAGCCTCGCGAATCATCCTTGCAAGAAATCGGTGTTCTATAGCGAGGATTTGTGGTCTATAAAATCTGATGTAGTGACGAGGGCGATCCTACACTTAAATAGTACTAGTTTTTACGGATTTATCGCGTATATTTACTTTCTTATTCCTCTCTCTTCCCGGCGCCCCTTTAATGTAGCAGGGGTGCGAAGAATATGCGGGAGGAAAACCGGTGACAAGGCTCGCCACCCGTCACGTTCTGTCTCCCGTAGGGGCAAAAAGTGGATTGCAGACGTCCGTCTGGCTATATAATATGGATGAAATACGCGATATGATGTGTGATAGAGAAATAGATATGTTATGTGTAAATGAGACGAAACGGAAATGCAAGGATTTCACTACACATGGCATGAATACCGCATACTAGTCTGGTGTAAATGAAATCGAGTGGGCATGCCAGGGAGTATGTATTATCCTTTCGGAAAGAGTGGGCAAATGTGTGAACGAGTATTAATGTGTAAGCCCAAGACTGCTATGAATACGAATAAAATTGGGCTGAAAGAAGTTGTTTGTGCTAGGGGTCTACGTCCCAGACATGTCTAAGCCTACTTCTACACTTTCGGGAAATTGTAAGTATGGTGTTAATGAAATGTAAAGGAAATGATTTTCATTTTCTTTACACTTTTTACTTTTTCCTTTGTTATGTTAAGAGAATTTAATGGGGAGGTTTGTACATAGACTTGGTTATGAAAGAATATTGGGAACGTTTGGTGATGAAAGTATAAATGCGAATGGTGTAAGCCTCGTCACCGTATGTATGGACAAGAATATTTTCGTGACTAACACTCTCTTTCGCCACAAAAGGACTCACATGTGTACTTAGGAAAGAGGTGATAATAAAAGCATAATAGATTTCATAATTAAGGATAAAATAATGAGGAGCGCAGTGGTTAATACAAGAGTTTACTGTGGGTCCAATGTATGAGCTAATCATTATATGGTTTTATGTCAAATTAATGGTCTATTCAGATGGTAGCCGCATCGGATATCTGTTTCTACCTGTGCGTCACAGCATATTAGATCAGAAATATTACAAGATTTAGGTGAAAAAAACAAGTACAAATATAGAATGAAAGAAAATATGAGTGGTTTTGATGAAATTGATTAATTGATTTTGATGACTTGGAGAAAGTATGGCAAAATGATAGGTAAAACATATTGAATGCAGCTACCGAAGTATCTTGTGTTAGTAAGAAAACGAATGAAGAGAGAAATAATATGTTATGGTGGGATGATGATGTAGGCATGGAAGTTGGAGCAAATAAGAGAGCATGGCAAGATTTACTAGCAACAAAGGCTTTTAATATTCTGGCAATACGAATGATGATATTGAAAGAAAAAAGGCATACATCTAATTTTTTACGTGGTAGAGCTACGGTAAAGCTATATTATGGTTGCACAAATGGGTCGACTTTATCGGGGAAAGACAACTTTCACAGAATACCAGTGTAAATTAGCAGCTTAATACTGCTGTGTTTTGTATGGTGAGTGTAGAGATCCGAAGACTCTTTTTTACTGTAAACGAGGCATTTCATCTTATTCCTCAGAGGTGACAACGTACCTACGTTGATTCTTAATCGACGACAATTGGAGACGTCTATGGGCCACAGCATCCACTTACCATCAAGTGGACTGTATGCTCGTTTGTCCTCCTTATTTATAAAAAATCTAAATAAGTGTATAATAAAATTAGTTGAACGGAAAAAAGGGAAAGAACGGATAAGAATGATAAAAGAATATCGGATAACTTCCAGTTAAATATTAAAAGATTGTGGAAACTCGTAGGAACTGCCAGGGCACTTCAAACAGCCTATAATAAATGACGAGAATGCCTATATTCTGAATGATGAAGTATTGAGTTGAAAGAGGTGCAAGGAATATTTTGAAAGCGTGTTTATGGTTTGTATGAACTAAATTAAAGAGAAACTCGAGAAAAGAGATAGGGAGATATATATAGATGGAATAATGAAAGCAATGAAAAGCAGGTAAGGCAGCTGGATATGATAGTGTTTCACTTGAGATACTAAGGGCTGGAGAGGAAGTGGTGGCAGGTCTGCTGTACACCTTGTTTGATTTATGCTGTAACCTGAAGCCTGGTGCAGAGCCGTGATAGTCCCAATACATAAAAGTAAAGGGTCGCAGGTAGGACTTTAAAAACTACCGTGTTGTCAGCCTTTTTAATACTGTGGGAAAACTGTATGCTAAGGCACCAATTGAAAGGTTCATGAAAGAAATCGATGGAAAAATTTGGAATGTTCAAGTGGGATTTAGAAAGGAAATGGGTTACACAAATCTAGTCTGTGGCGGCTCTGTCGTCGCCCCACACGTGAAACACACCGAAGCTTAATTCGCGCTATCAAAGTTTCGAATCATATACGGTATATATGGAACAGCTCTGTACTATCACACGAAGCGTTGGCCGCTCCCCGAGCAGAACAAGTTTCCCAGCGGGAGATCTCCCTTTTTCCTACTACGGTCACAAGTCATTTCCATGCGCATGATTGTGAAGAAGTTTTAGGTCAGAAACCAAAAGTCTTTTGTGTGTTCATGGACTTGGAAAAGTCATACGACAGAATAGACAGGGACATGTTATGGCAAACATTGAACTCATTTGAGTTGAGTGCTGGATTGATACAGGCATTAAAATCTTTTTATAGGGGTTTACTCGGCCTGAATAAGCATCCATAAAGGTGTCAGACAGGGTTGTGTGGCTTCCCCGTGATTGTTCAACCTATTTATGGACAGTTGTGTGGAAAATTTGAAAGTTTAAGAATGCGGATTAAGAATGGGTGAGTAAACTGTCAAATGCCTATAGTACGCCGATGATTAAGTTATTTTTGCGTCGTTGGCGGTTGAATGGCGAATGATGGTAAGTATATGAGGTTAAGAGAAAGGGGTATGAAAGTAAGCGCAAGTAAGACGAAAGTTATGGTTTTTGAAAGAAAAGAAACTAAAACGATATATGAAATAAGAATAAAAGGGGAGTTGTTCGAAAAAGAAGATAAGTTTGTATATTTGGGATGCGTATTTAGCAAGGATAGGAGATATGATAAGGACATAGAACGACGAGTGAAGGCAGGAAATAGAGTAATTAAGGCCCTACATTCTATCTTAAAAAGTCAGAATGTGTCAAAAAAGGAACGTATAACAATTCACAATGCTGTGTTAGTCCCTATTTTAACGTGTGGTAGTGAATTTTGGATGTAGCAGAAGAAGCACGAGAATAGAGTAAACGCAGTAGAAACACCGTTAAGGTTTTTTTTATAGAAGAGGGGGTAAACGAGCATGTGGCTAACCTGAGGTTGAGTGACTACCGCCGCCCATGATCAACCACAACACCAGTAGAATTGCAGGCGCGTTGCCGGCCCTTTAGAAAGGAGTAAGGTCTTTTCTTGAAGGTCCCCAGGTCGTATCGGTCCGGAAAAATTGCCGGTTGTAAACTATTCCACAGAGAGGTAGCACGCGGAAGAAAACTCCCTGCGAAACGTACAGTGGTGGACCGCCAAGCATCCTGATGGTGTGGATGGTATCGGGCCGTTTGCCGCGTAGTGCTTTCACGAAATTTGGCGGTTGGGATTAATCCGAACAATTCCTCAGAGCACTCCCTATGGTATATGCAAAAGAAAATGCAAATAGATGCAACATCTATTCCCAGCGCCAGTGAATCGAGCCAATCGGAAAGCACTCGGTCATCGAAGATTCGAGCTGCTCTGCGCTGGATGCGGTCAAGTTGAAGGAGCTCGTACTGGGGAGCTCCAGCCCAGAGATTGGAACAGTATTCCATGTGCGGCCAAACCTACGCCTTGTAAAATTGCCGGCATGAAATACTTTCCCACTCTGCTGAGCACGCCAAGATTTTTAGAGGCCAATTTGACCGTCTCTTCCAAGTAACCACGAAACTGATAAATAATTGTACTTCTTTATTTTGAATCCTAATTTTGAAACTAAAATATATTCAAAAATAACAAGGCATGTATTAGATAACTAACTAACGAGATTGTTGGGAAGCTTTTGAAAAATGTTATAATACCGCACTACCGCGCAAGAATGGAAAGCAAACATAGTCCCGTTTATGGAAGAATTTTTGGTTCAATTCCGTATCGCTATACTGGGGCCAATCACTGCCAGGATTCATGGCACTCGAACCATGCAAATAGACGTCGTGCAAATAAACAGTGCCTTTATATTGCTATCAGAGATTTCTTGGAATTTTAGCGTCAAAATCATGCACTTTTTGTTCAATAAGCTATCCTTACTTTTCACGTGATTTTATTCCCTGAATATCTTAAGAGCTGACTATACAAAACATCAAAAAGTTTTGATGGTAGAAACACGCTGCAGCCATATTGTTAAAACCTTAGGGTTCGTGACACAAAATTGACACTTTAATTACCAAATACCAATTGCAACTTAATACACACTAATAATTAATCACATTTATTAGCTTTGCATTTTATTTATTTTGCTTCGAAGTACTCACTTGTATTGTCAATTCAGTACTGAATTGGTCACCGTTTTTTACTGGCCTTAAATAAGACTTTTCCACTGAAACATCTAGAATATTCGAGCACATACTGATCCGACTGAGTGTAGGAAGTTCTCTCCTAGTTCTGCCACTGGATACCAGATGGCGCTAGTGGAAAAGTTCTAGCATAGAATTTTGCTATAAAATTCTCCTAGTTCTGCTACTCGATACTAGTTTACAGTTCCTTATATAGTATCGCATCCTAAAGCGTCTTGTTGTGCCCGAGCCTCACAGCAGCCTTGACTTCAAGATCGCTAATGCTGTCGATGAATGTGTGCACCATGTTCCCTTCAATGAGTGCAGGTACAGACCGATATGCTTTTTGAACCAGTTTCTTCACCTCAAGGACCCTCTGCTGCAGGTTTTCGTTGATGCATTGCATGCAATCTTTAAGATGCGCACGTAAGACGTGTTCCTAGTAAGCGTCGCTATATCTCACCTCCAATCTCCTCCTATCGGCGGGCGTGCTCCTGCAGCATCATCATTAGAGCACCCAATTCGGATGCTGCAAATATCGGAGCTGCTGACGGACCGGTCTCCGTGGCCAGCAGCTGGCCCTCTGAAGTTGCACGTTGACGTCTTCGGTGTTACACCACCAAATCGTCACTGGTCTATCTCCTGCTGGTGTTGTCTTTGGGTACGAACACCCTCCGTGTCGTCCTCCAGTAAAATTGGCATGATTTGATCTCACTTCTGATACCAATTATCACGAGCTTAGGTTTCGTGACAATAAAAACTTCCGATTGAATTTCCAAAATTGACACTATAATAACTTAAAACCAATTACAACTTAAAACACACTTATAATAAAACACAATTCGCTGTTATATCGTTTAGAAGTATTCACTTGCATCGCCAATTCAATACTGACTGTGTCGGGGCCTTTACTCCTCTCCTCTAAGCTCTCCTAATTCTGCTACTCGATACTAGATGGTGCTAGTGGCATTTACCAGACATTAATTATGGCGCGTACAGGTATTATAGTTCTAGCACGAATATATCAGCACGACCGACGATAGAATTTGATAGACCGTATCCGTAACACTAATGTAATTTTATAGTATGAGAAAGTTATTTATGAAACATAAGACTGTTCAGACTGTTTGGGAGTTTGGAGAAGTTATCTCCTTCGACTATATAATAACCTATTAATAATAACTATACACATAAGTTATATACAACATGTTTGTGAAACCAGGGATTTGATTTTTTGATACCCAAATCTTACGGGTTCATGGCGCGTTGGCTTAACTTGATTTGCAGCGTTGATTGCCACGAGTTCGAACACTGCACGGAACAAATTAATATTTGTATCACTTACAAATAAGTTTTCCAGGTATGTCCGTGTGCAATGAATGTTTGTAAACTCTCTCCATAATACAGAATGAAATATTTGTGTAGAACTTTTTTAACCCTTAAGTATACACGCTGTTTCTGTCTACAGCTGTTTTTGGTTCACAGAAAAACAATAATTTAATGGCTATTAATGAGGCTTGCAAATAGTTTCTTTGTAAATATTACATAATTTCCCCCGGCCTTCCTTCTTCACTAGGAGAGAAGTGTGTTTGCTTTACTCGATCGTCGAACCAGAAAGGTGTTCACAGAAATCACTGATCGCTAAAGTTACAAACTTCTTCTTTCAGGTTATTTCTTTTTATCTTCACTCTTTAAGCCAGTACAATCTTGTAAAAGTCGTGGAATATCATAATCACGGATAAATCGACTTAATGTTATAAATATCCTGACATAAAAGCAAATCACTGTAATAGCATATTGTAAAAAAAAGTAATACGTAAAAGCACGCGCGTGGTCTACGTAAACCCCATCAATATAAAACAGGTAGCAGGGTCTACTCAAACTGTACCCATGTAGTTAAAGATTAAACAAAAAATATCGTATACCTGATGGTAAATATAATAATATAATAAAATGTTTTTTTTTATATATGTGTGTGTGTGTGTGTGTGTGTGTATGCGCGGGTGTTAGTGGGTGTGTATGTGTGCAAGTTTATGAATGTGTCACATTACCTACTGATTTGTGTTGTAGTGTTGGGTGTGAAATGGAAGCTAAGACCTATAAACATCTACATATATCCTATATTAAGAATCTAAACACATTGTAATCCCTGAGGAATAAAATGAAATGCCTGTTTCTAGTTAAAAGCACCGATAAGGTGCTATTCTACATTGATATTCTGTTATATAATATAATTAATATACCATGAACCACAAAGTAAATTTTCTCTTTAAATATATATCCTACTGCATTCTAAGTAGACCGTATTTTTGGCGTTGATCCAAAGCTATTATAAAATTATCTGCCTTTCTAAAAACGTGGATTAAATATCAGAGCTGGCATTGAAAGCTTGCTTCTTTGTTCTAGGAAATTTAAACATATTTAATTAAAATAATCTCTTGCCTAGTTTCAGTTACTGATCAGGGATTTGTAAAATAAATTTGGCCGTTTATTATTAATCATTTAATCTCAAAAAATTCTATGCAGTCACATGCGTTCGTCAAATCTCGAGCGGTCGAATTCGACCGCACCTACCCACAGCACTTTAAACCATTAAAACTTACATTTTGAGACTACTTTTTTATGAAGAAGTTTAGCATTATAAAATTTATACAAAATTTTCTACCTGTGGTCTAAACAAAAGTCAGGTTTTTCCTCATTACAAAAAGATTTTATTGTTGAAAAATCCAAAAATTAACAAAATAAAATTCACGTGAAAATGGCGTACGAAATGAACGTAGATTTTAAATAAATATTCATAGACAAACTGGCTTGTTATTCCACTATAGCATAGAAAATTTCGTATGGATTCCATAATGCCGAACTTTTACACAGAAAAAAGTCTCTAAACATAAGTATTTATGTTTATAAAGTGCTGTGGGTGGGTGCAGTCATATTTAACCTCTTGAATTTTGACAGAATATCGCCGCGGTCAAATTTGGACGCTTGGTAGCTAAGAGGTTAAAATATTTAAAGTAATTAAAAAATAATTCACGTGCGTATATTGTGACTCTGAAGCGTGCACTTTACAAATTTAATCTATATACATCTTTCATTAAATAATAATATTATACAAAATAGTTATAATTTCAAATGAGCTACAAGTTCACTGCTAAATATATGCCTTCAACAAGGAATGCCGCAAAATATGGTCCTGAGCCACCTGCTTATATTCACTACCGGTATCCCTTAGTCTCTTCTTTCAAACGTTAGTCTCACTCTTTCAAATTTATTATTCTATCTAGTGGGGGCCAGCTCACACTTCTCTTACCAGTACCAAACTGTTAGCCAAGAATATTTCCTCCCAACTTAACGTAGGTTGATGAATTATTTGACTTATATAGTGTTAAATGTAATGTGGGAAGTATGTGAGGTTAGTCCGTGCTATGTACAGAGCATCCCGTACATGTGTACGATCTGCCGCGGGAACTACGGGCAGTATCGATGTGGCGGTAGGGTTGCACCAAGGGTCGGCATTGAGCCCTTACCTCTTCCTACTGATTATGGACGCTTTGACGTCGGACCTGCAGGATGAGGCACCCTGGTGCATGCTCTTTGCCGATGACATCGTGCTTGTCGGGGAAGAAGGCATCGAGGTACAGAGCAGACTGACGGGGTGGCAACAGAGGCTGGAAAGTGTTGGCTTGAAGATCAGCAGATCCAAAACCAAATATCTGTGCTGTGATTTCGGCGGTCTTTCCAGTCCTGTACCCATGTCGTTGGATGGCGCTATACTGCCTACCTGCTCAGATTTCAAGTACCTCGGTTCCCTCATTCAAGGCGACGGCGGAATAGATAGAGCTGTGCAGCATAGGATTAACGCAGGGTGGATGAAATGGCGACAGGTCACAGCCACAACGTGCGATCCCCGAATGCCAATAAGGCTGAAGGGGAAAATTTACAAATCGATCATCCGACCTGTCGTCATGTATGGAAGTGAATGCTGGGCCGTCAAGAAGAAGGATGAAAATAGACTGCATGCGAATGAAATGAGAATGTTACGATGGATGTGTGGTGTGACAAGGATGGATAAGATAAGGAATGAGTATATAAGAGGAAGCCTGAAAGTAGCGCCAGTGGTAGAAAAGGTGAGAGGAAGCAGATTGGCATGGTTTGGGCATGTGATGCGGAGGAATGAAAGTCATGTCACAATACGAGTGTTGAATATGAATGTGGAGGGACACACGGGCAGAGGAAGGCCGAATAAAAGATGGATCGATTGTGTGAAGAGTGATATGAGAATGAAAGGAGTAAGTATGGAAATGACGGCTGATAGAGAGTAATGGAACAAGAAGGTTTACTGCGCCGACCCCAGATAATGGGAAATGGTTTAGAGAATGATGAGTGTTAAATGTATGAAAATTTACTAAATGTTTGAAAAATGTATGTTATGTTATGTTATGTTTAATACTCTATCATATTACGCTCTTGGTAAAATATCATACTTATAAATATTTATTAATAAAAAGTAAAAGCCGACATCAGGAGCTAAACCATAGACTACAGAAGAATTAAACACCGAAGTCAGTTTAACTTTTTGTTGAAATTTATTTTCTGCGCTTTTAGTGAACTTAGAGTATCACAATCTCGGCATCGTCTAAAAAGTTAAAAACGTCATCCCTTATTTGTCAAAGAATTGTAAGCTTTTGTTCAAAATTTATATCTGATGTATAATCTATTAAATAAATAATTAATCACTAAAGTTGTTACATTATTGTCGTAGATACTGCGTTACATAAATACAAACAAAAAACATACAGTCGAATTGTAAACCTCCTTCATTTTTGGTGTCAGCCAAATAGTAGATAGATGCGGTAAAAAAAAGAACCTGCTGATTTCATCAAGTAATTCCACTTTGTAATGTAAATGCAAATTTATTACAGTAGTTTACATATTACATTATATAATAGTAGATACTAATCATTAATGTTATTAAGTCAATTACCTGTGTACAAATGTGACGGTGAATTTGTATATTGTCGTTTAAATTATACGAAATTTAAACTGTTTGAATACTAAGATGGTCTCTAAATTATGACATCTACAATGAACTTGGCAACACGTTTTATGTTGACCGCCAACGATCTGGCATTCAGCCAATCCATTGTATAGGGATAGCCGGCCAATTGAATACCTGTAAAAGTATTTTGTCTGCAGTAATAAACTTCATCCTGGTAGAAATATGCATTGCTTTAACAAATTTGTTAATGTCAAAGTTAATGCGCATATTATTAAACATTATATGCCGTGTTAAGTAATCCTTTGCCTCTTGGCGTACCGCCAACTTAACTGGAAACAAACAGCGTACTTCCGTTCATATAAATTTGAGTTGGTGTGCAAACTAAAGGTTTTATTATAAATTTAACTGTTTACTTAATAATATTATAAGTCAAATGATAGAGATCACTTTTTGGTTAAGGCAATAATTGTATATGCACAAATTGCCCCTGTAGTGATATTCTAAGAATATTCAACACCCTATATCGTTTCGTGGGTGACGTAAGAGATGACAGAGGGAAACAAACGAGGGTGGGCAGCAGCGTCTCCCTAATAACAACTACAAACAACTGTTGTTGTCAGCTCGTTTGCAAAGCGTGACAAATATGGCAAATATTCGCCCTAAGTTCAGCAATGGCCATTTGCAAGGCCACATAACAATACTGACTTAAGCAAAAGCTCCAAGTTTTAACGTCTTTTTAATATGTCATAGAAAGTGCTTTAGCTACCGACGTATCTATCAATTTTAATTTTTTATAAAATGATTTGCACAATTAACTTTGAAAAATGCCAAAAACCACGAAACCTGTGAAGTTCCTTTCATTGTTTCTTTATCGGTTACAGCTAGCTAGCAGCTACGTTACGAATAGGTAGTAGACTAAAAAAAGAATTATGGATAAACGAAATTATTATTCCGTCGAAGAAATAAATATATTTTATTGAAATTAATTTCAAAGCAAGCATCTAATCAGTAGCTAAACATAATATAGCTGCAGCGTAGAAGTTTGAAACTCGCACGGGGCAGGTATTTATCCATTATATTACACAAATTATGGATGTAATATTTTTTCTGGTCTTCACTTTAAAACAAAAGGGATTATTTTTCAAATTACACTACTAATTTCGAAGAATTACAAAATAGTTTTGGTAAATCCAAATGTGCATACCTTAAGCGCTCATTTTGTACTTCAATTTTTAAAGTGTTTTAATAACACACAAATTTTCACAAATTAACTTACTACAATTAATTCTACTTTCCCTATAATTTTATGTTAAGTTTCAATAAAAAAAATTGAAAAACCCGAAAGAGCACGACTTGCTTATTTCAGGTAACTTTTGATTTTTGAGTTCACTTTTTTAATAAAGATTTTATTATAGTTCTTAAAATACCTCGTCAATTTCCACCAATTACATCAAAGTATATCTGTTCAAAAGCTATCGTATTTTTAATAACTCCGAAATTTCTGCTTGGATCGTTTTTGATGCAATGGGTTAACTATTACTTCGTAAAAATATTTTTTTAAAGTTTTGAGATCAAACATAGCACGAAATTCCAGGAATGACCTGCAGGGTCTACTGTTTTTAATTTTTTTTTTCAGAAATGTAGGTTTCCTGACGATGTTTTTCTTCACAATTAAGTGGTAAATTAGCACTTAAAATTGCAATTTACAATTTCAATTGTACTGGTGAGTATTGAACCCGGGTTGCTAATGTGAAAATTACAGCGAGCACTCAGCTCCTGATCTACCACGGCTCCTTTATCAATTATTCATTATTAATTAGTAAAAGCAAGTCTATAAAGTTTAAAAAGAAAAACTTACAGACTTGCTTTTGGTGAAATCTTAGTACGGGGTATAAATTATATATATTCGCTGAAATAGCACCGCCACAAACGCATGCATACGCACAGACGCACACGTACGCCTACACTCAAATGCACAATAAGATCTCAAGTTACAAATTTTATTCACTAACGTATAAACAAACTTGTTCCTTCCGATATTATTCAGCCACGACCGCTACTATATCATGTTCTCAAAATTATCATAAATAATTTAAGCTTCTACCCGCTATTAAATAGCGGTCAACCCCAATTTCCATGTCCCACTGCCGACATAAATCTACCATTTCAGACGCATGCGATATCCGCATAACTTACAAATTATGGGACGTCTGCGACAAGTGTAACTTGATTTATTCAAATCTCCGCTCTCCTCCCGTGTGATTTAATTTAAAACTGCAACGTATGTGGTATATCATTATATTATTAAACTGAGTATCTCAACCTAATTTTTTAAGAATAAGGGTGACAAGCTAATTTATTACAGGGTGGCCAACGTAGAGGTGTACAACTTTTTTGCAGCCATTTTGTTTTAAAGTTAAATTTGACAGTTATTCGGTAGCAATTATTTTACGTGGCTACGGCAAATTCTATATGAAACATTGACTTATATATTACTAGCGTATGAAAGGTTTTTTTTTTTTTGCTTGAGAAAAGTGTCTCAGAAAAATCGGACGTCATGCAGCGATGGAGTGAATTTTATAGAGAAATGTATGCGTGTCATGATCTTAGTGAAGGATCCGAGGGTGACGCCGTGACTGGCACGCCAGACACGGACCTCGATGACAATGAGGTCATCAGCATGAAAGAGATTGAACGTGCGATTCGAAGTTTGAAATGTGGTAAGGCTGCGGGACTAGACAGAGTTACTGCTGAAATGATCAAGTACGGTGGGCCTCGCGTCTGGGACAGCTTTCATCTGCAGTGCAATTTGTGCTGGCGGACGGGAGGTGTCCCGGATGATTGGCGAATCGCGTCATTGTGCCTTTGTATAAAGGTAAAGGTTCACATTTTGACTGCGGGTGCTGTCGGGCGATCAGCTTGACCAGTTTAGCAAGTAAAGTATACTCGAAGGTTTTGACACGTAGGATGCAAGAGAAGAGGGTGCACGGATCAAATGTTTTCTCTCCGCATGATCACGGAGAAGCTTCTGAGTGTTAATCAGAGGATTTTCTGTGCTTTTGTGGATCTGAAGAAAGCATTTGATAGGGTTATAAGGAAGAAAATGTGGGAACTGTTGCCGGGATATGGTGTGGATGGTCGATTGTTAAGGGCTGTGTAGTCACTTTACTATGACTGTAAAGCCTGTGTGCGGGTAGGGCATGACCTGTCACCCATGTTTAGCGTCCAAGCGGACGTAAAACAGGGTTGTGTCATGTCTTCCTGGCTGTTCATACTGTATCTCGACAGCTGTTTACAGAAGCTGAAAAATAGCTGTTTGGGTGTGAAATTGGGTGACATAAAAGTTAATTTATGTCCGGTCGGCTGTATGCTGATGATGCAGTGCTTATTGCACCATCAGAAGCAGAACTGCAGGCATTAGTCACGTGTATGAAAGAGGAATGTGAAATTAAAGGTCTCCGTTTGAATGCTAATAAAACTAAGGTTCTGGTATTTGAAAAGGACGAAGAGAGAACGAAATGTAAAATATGGGTAAATCAGGAATGTCTAGAACAGGTAAATGAAATTGTATACTTGGGGAGTGCTTTCAGCCGGGATGGAAGATGTGATTTAGATGTGGATAGGCGTGTCGCTGCCGAATACAAAGTCAATGGTGCCCTGAATGCATTAGTAAAAAGGCAAGGCGTGGTGAAGAGTGCACGCCTTGCAATACATAACGCAGTATTGGTACCGACTTTGTTATATGGCAGCGAAACCTGGGTATGCCAGAAGAAGCATAAAAGCAAGTTGAATGCAGTAGAGATGCGATCTCTTCTTAAAATGTGTGGCGTTAGCATAGCCGACCGAAAGCGAAACGAAGAGATTCGCAACATAGCAGGATTGAAAAATGACCTTATCACAAAAATTGATAGGGGCGTACTCCAATGGTTTGGGCACGTTGAACGAATAAGTGAAGACCGAATGGTGAAGAAAATATATAAAGCGAAAGTAAATATTAAAAGGTGTCGAGGTAGACCGAGACTAACTTTCGAAGACCATGTGAGCAAATTGCTCGAAGAGGGAAGGGTCAAGAGTACTCGGATACCTAGACGTGCATGTATGAAGAAGTTAATGAACCTGAAAGAAGCGAAAGAGGTATGTAAGGATCGTGACTCTTGGTGATCTGTTCTCTCTGGCTACCCCGTTAGGGATTGTGCGTGAAGATAACAATAACAACAGAAAAGTGTTTTAACAATCAAAAAGTTCTCTTAAATAAATCTTCTACTGCAGAAACGCTCAGAAATTTGCAACCAATTTTCGATAGAAATCGTTTACTTTCGCGACTAACATTACGAGTAACTCCTTTGATGAATAATTTTGAACAGCATAGTATTGCAACAGATAAATCAGTCCTCATCGTGCCAGAAGATTTCGTAAGGAGAAGAATGTTAAAGCTTTTCGTCTATTCTGAAAAATGTACAAGGAAAAATGAAAAAGGTACCTTCCCATATAAGGTTCAGATAACTCATAAACTTAAGCCTTGAGGTCATGCACGCCGTTGTAACTTCAGCAGTTTTTTACTAATCAAATTGGAAAGAGAGCCATATTTTATTTAAAAAATCGTGGTAGAGCCATGCGGCAGCTTTGCTGTTGCACGTATGGGCCGGCTCAAACCGGGGTGGTACCACGACCTCACAGAATACCGGCGTGAAGTGGAAGTTCTGCTTCCGCGTTTCGTCGGTGAGTGCAGGTGGCCGGAGGCCCAAATCCCCCCCCCCATCAACATGGTAGCGGAATTAAATAAAGATAGACTACCCCAGGAGGGTACCAGCACCCCTGGAGAATCCCTCGCTGAGCATCCACGACCATGTTTCTCCACTTCTGAGCGTGGGTGCTCAGGCTGCCCCGCGTATTCTGGGGGGGGCGAAATTCCGCTCAAGACTACAACTGCTCGGGGCAAACGGAGCATCAAGACCAAGGCGACCCCTGCCACGCTGTCCGTGAATTTCTGCAATATCAGGGGACTTCACTCTAACCTAAACGCCGTCCACTACCATCTCGAGACGGCGAGGCCGGCTCTGCTCTTTCTGACCGAGACGCAGGTGTCCTCTCCGGCTGATGTTTCGTATCTCTCCTACCCGGGGTACAAACTGGAACACTCCTTTGTGCCTCGGGCTGGAGTTTGCGTTTACGTCAGAGAGGACATCTGTTCTCGACGCCTCGGCAGACTTGAAGGTTCGGACCTGTCCATCCTTTGGCTACGCGTAGACAGCGACGACCATCCGCGCGTCTACGGGTGCCTCTATAGGTCCCACAGCGGTAATGCCGAAACAGACCGACTCTTCGACCACGTCCAAATGGCTGCAGATTCGTTGCTACAGCAGATCCCCTCTGCAGAGATCGTGATCCTCGGCGACTTTAACGCCCATCACGCCGAATGGCTCGGTTCACGTTTAACCGATCATGCGGGGAGATCTGTTCATGATTTTGCCTTGGCATATGGTCTGACACAACTGGTTACTTCGCCTACGCGGATTCCAGATGTGGAGGATCATGCACCTTCCCTGTTGGACCTTCTGCTGACCTCTCACCCGGACGGATATCAGATTTCCGTCGACGCCCCTTTAGGCTCCTCGGACCATTGTCTGGTCCGGAGTGTTGTGCCACTCACGCTGAAATCGCGGTTGCATTCTGCAGGCTGCCGCCGTGTTTGGCACTATAGGTCAGCCGATTGGGATGGGATGCGGTCTTTCTTTGCATCCTACCCTTGGGGGCGGGTTTGCTTCTCGCCGGATGATCCCAACGTTGTTGCGGATTCTGTTACTGATGTGGTACTTCAGGGTATGGAACTTTTTATTCCTTCCTCTGTGGTGCCCATTGGAGGCAAATCTCAGCCATGGTTTGGTCGCTCCTGTAAAATAGCATCATGCTATAAGCAGGAGTGCTACCAAGCCTGGGTTGATGCATCAGCGTCCCGGGATGTAAACACCAGCGCTCTAAAAAAGAAGTATAATTCCGCCTCTAGGTCCTTCAAAAGAGTCATTGCCAAGGCAAAGTCAGAGCACATAGGCAGAATTGGCGAGAGACTAGTTCGCCTTCCTTCTGGAACCCGTGCATTCTGGTCTCTCGCCAAGGCTGTCCAGGGGAATTTCTGTCAGCCATCTCTTCCATCTCTGCACAGGGAGGACGACTCACTGGCCCATACTGCAAAGGAGAAAGCCGATCTTCTAGGCTCCTTCTTTGCGTCTAACTCGACTCTCGATGACGGGGGGAGTACGCCGCCGACCATCCCGCGGTGTGAGTGCTCCATGCCGGAAGTGCAGTTCACACAGCGCTCGGTTCGCAAAGCACTCCTCTCCCTGGACATCCACAAGTCGAGTGGGCCTGACGGAATCCCCCCAATTGTGCTGAGGACGTGTGCTCCAGAGTTGGCACCGGTTTTAACGCGTCTTTTCCGGTACTCCTACTCCCTAGGCGTAGTCCCAAAATCATGGAAGACTGCTTTCGTCCACCCGATCCCTAAAAAAGGCGACCGCTCAGACCCGTCCAACTACCGGCCAATCGCCATCACCTCCTTGTTCTCCAAAACAATGGAGTCCATTGTAAACTGCCAGCTCATGAGGTACCTTGAGGATCACCAGCTGATTAGTGACCGCCAATACGGTTTTCGCCGTGGTCGGTCAGCTGGTGATCTTCTGGTCTACCTCACTCACAGATGGGCGGAGGCAGTAGAGTTCAAGGGGGAGGCATTGGCCGTTAGTTTGGACATTGCGAAGGCCTTCGATCGGGTTTGGCACAAAGCGCTTCTTTCGAAGCTCCCTTCCTATGGGCTTCCCGAGAAATTGTGGGATTGGATCACCAGCTTTCTTGCAGATCGGAGCATCAAGGTCGTTGTAGACGGTGCAAGCTCCGATTGCAAGCCTATTAATGCTGGTGTTCCACAGGGCTGCGTGCTATCGCCAACGCTGTTTCTTCTGCATATCAATGATATGTTGCATACCCGTAACATTCATTGCTATGCAGATGACAGCACTGGTGATGCTCTTTACACCGGCCGAGCCAATATTTCTCGGGAAAACGTCTCCGAGTGCCGGGACAAACTTGTGTCTGAAGTCGAGTCTTTGCTGAACAGAGTCTCGGATTGGGGACGACTAAATCTAGTCCAGTTTAACCCCCAGAAGACACAAGTTTGCGCGTTAACCGCTAAAAAGAACCCCTTTGTCGTATCCCCTCAGTTTCAAGGCACTCCCCTTGTTGCCTCAGCCAGTATCGGAATCCTCGGCGTCGACATATCGAGTGACGTGCAGTTTCGTGGTCACTTGGAAGGGAAGGCCAAATTGGCCTCTAAAAAGCTTGGCGTGCTCAGCAGAGCGGGGCAGTATTTCATGCCGGCACACCGCCTGCAACTTTACAAGGCGCAGGTTCGACCGCACATGGAATACTGTTCCCATCTCTGGGCTGGGGCTCCCCAGTACCAGCTCCTTCCACTTGACCGCATCCAGCGCAGAGCGGCTCGAATCGTCGACGACCGAGTGCTTTCCGATCGGCTCGATTCACTGGCGTTGCGAAGAGATGTTGCATCTCTTTGCGTATTTTATCGCATCTATCACGGGGAGTGCTCTGAGGAATTGTTCGGATTAATCCCAGCCGCCAAATTTCGTGAACGCACGACACGGCAAACGTCCCGATACCATCCACACCATCTGGATGCTTGGCGGTCCACCACTGTACGTTTCACAAGGAGCTTTCTTCCACGTACAACCTCTCTGTGGAATAGTTTATCACCGGCGATTTTTCCGGACCGATACGACCTGGGGACCTTTAAGAAAAGAGCTTACTCCTTTCTAAAGGGCCGGCAACGCACCCGCAATTCTCCTGGTGTTGCGGTTGATCATGGGCGGCGGTAGTCACTTAACATCAGGTGAGCCGCATGCTCGTTTGCCCCCTCTTCTATAAAAAAAAAAAAAAAAAAAAATCGTTGAGAGTTGTGAAGACATTTTTGACTACAGTGGATTACTCAGTAAACAAAATAAAACAAGAACGACCCTAACCCCCCTTAGAATAACAGTTTGGTGAGAAATTTAGTTAGGAGGAGTTAACTGAACGCTACTTCTTTGAAGATGCTACGAATGTTACTGTAACAGTGAATTAAGATCGTTATCTTAAGATGATCAACAATTTTTTGGATCACCGAATGAATCACTTGAGGTAAAAATTATGTTGAGCTAAAAATATGTGGTACCAACAAGACAACAGTTGCAACATTGAGAAGAATATTCTTAGGTCAATTAATTTCAGGAAATAGTGAAATTGATTGACCACCAATATTACCGGATTTCACATCTCTTGACTTTTTACAGTGGGGATATCTAAAAGAACGCGTTTATGCTATTAAGGCGGTGAATCTCCAATACTTAAAACAGAATATCCGAGACGCAGTCAGTGTCATAGAATAACTGGTAGTGTGCGATAATATGGTGAGAAACGCGATGAAAAGTGCTTTAATTTACCATGCTGCTATAGGTAAACACTTAGCAGATGTTTTATTTCATACGTAATTGCCAAGCCTTAATAATTTTTTATGAAAAATTACCTTGTAATTTTTATTTATTTAAAGTAAATGTTATAAATTATGTGTTATACCTTTTATTTGACACCCCTGTATTTTACTCAATGAAATTAAAAAAATCTCATACTGTAAATTATTAAGCGTAAATGTCGCTAGAAAATAGAAACATTAATTTTAGCTTTACATAATAATAAATAAAATATAATTAAATCCCTGAGCAATTTTCTAAAAATTGCTCAGTGATTTATCAATTGCCAAATATCTACTAAGGTATTTTACAAAACAGAAATAGAAAGTTTATTCGAGTTTTATTTTTTATTTTTTTTTATTTATTGATCCGCCAACATTTGTGTCATTCCTTACATGCTATTTAAATACAATGAAGCGATAAGAACTAAAATGTACAAATAATTACAGGCGGATACAACATGCAAATAACTTTCTCAGCACTGTGTACCTATATTACTAGGATAAAGAAAGAATTAAAAATTAAAAGAAATTATAACTAGATACAAATAAAAATATATAGAAGCGAAAAGGAAAGAACATATTTTATAGAATGTTACAAAAGATGGTCTATTAAGGTGCGACGGAGCTTGTTAGGTGGGTCGAAAAATATATCAATTTTATCTCTAAATTTGTTAACAAGCTTACTCAATCTAGCAATTGGGGAATTGGAGCCAAACACTGTTCTTCTATATGGTCTAGTCAATGGTGTAATCTTACGAGCGTAACGCGGGTAACGAAAGGGAACGCATATATTAAATTTACTTAAAATTTCAGGACAATCAATAACACCACTAATAATTTTAGAAGCAAAAATCAAATCAATAATATCCCTGCGGTTTTCAAGAGAAATCATTTTGAAATTGATTAAATTATTTTCATATGATAGACGCTTCTTATTACTTCTAAATCCGCTTGCGTATGACAAATGTCTTATAAATCTTTTTTGGATCCGCTCGATTCTCAGTGAATGTGTAGCGTAATGAGGTCTCCAGACTACAGCACAGTACTCTAATACACTTCTTACCAAACTGTTAAATAAAAGAATTTTAATTTTAGCATTTTGAAAGACTTTGATATATCTTATGACAAAACCCAACATTCCAGATGCACGTTTAGTAATGTTTTCAATGTGCGGTACGAAAGTTAATTTTTTATCAAATATGACCCCGAGGTCTCTAATTTCGTCTAACTGCTGTATTTTATTACATCCAATGTGATAGCTATAGTCGATAGTGTTACTTTTTCTCGCATATTGCACATAGAAACATTTACTAATGTTTAAGTCCATACGATTTACTTTGCACCATTTAATCAGTTGATCAAAATCGTTCTGTAGATTTATTGAATCGTTCTCTTCCACAATCGTCTTGCAAATTTTTAAGTCATCCGCATACAAGTACACACGAGACCATTTCATCAATTCTGGAATTTCATTTACGAACACCCCAAACAGAATCGGTCCAAGGTGAGACCCTTGGGGCACACCAGAATTAATATTTTTTAAGCCTGACTGATATCCATTCACCACCACAAAAAACGCTCGGTAATGCCGTAGGCAGCTAACTTACGAACCAATATGTTATGTGGGACCCGATCAAATGCTTTGCTAAGATCAGTATATATTACGTCGACTTGTTTCCCCGCATCAAGTGCTTCAATTAGTATTTCCGTAATATGTACCAAATTAGTGCTTGTAGACCTAGATTTAACGAACCCATGTTGGCTAGTGGTTAAGTAAAGATTGATATGTCTCTGAATATAAGGACAAATAATTGACTCTAATAATTTAGCAAAGACTGATAATATAGAGATCGGCCTGTAATTTCTTACATAATCCTCACTGCCCGTTTTACGAACCGGAACGATTTTAGCTATCTTCCATAGAGTAGGAAACTGCCCAGTACAAAGAGAAAAAATTGAATATAATTAATAGTGGATTAACAAGGTGATCAGCACATCTGACTACAAACACTGGAGGGATTCCATCAGGACCTGCTCCTTTATTACATTTAATGCTTTTTAATTTATTTAATAGGGTATCATGATCAATTTTCAGCTGTGCTAGGTGAAGGCTATTAATTTCAATTAATTTCAAGGACTCTGAATGATCATAAACATAATCCTGCTCTGTACATTTAGTATTTTCAGAGTACACGGATGAAAAGTGTGAAAAAAAAAGTTCGCAAGTTTCCACTCCATCAGAAGTTACCGTCGTACCGTCAGTCATTGATAGGGGATAGGCGCCTGAACCACCACGTTTCACCTTGACAAAGGACCAAAACAGTTTTGGGTTTTTTGCCATGTCACACTCTATTAGTTTTATATATTTGTTGTAGCAATTTGTGGCCATTTGCGTACATCTTTTACTTAGCAATTGCAGTTCAAGCTCATCTCTAGGATTTTTATATTTCTTGTGACGACACCTAACTTTATACCTTTCTTTTAAAGTTCTAATTAGATGCCGATCAAACCAAGGTGGGTAGATGTTGATCTTTGACAATTTTTTGGAGACAAATTTTTTGTTGATATCCCAAATTTTCTGGTAGAAAATTTGTAGCATATTATTTACATCTGTCAACCCATCAAGTAGCTTGACCCAATCACATCTCGCTAATTCTTTACAAATACTATCATAGTCAGCTCTATAAAAATTTAATTGTACGTTTTCAGTGTTATAAGGTAATCTTATTTCATTTAATAGCTTAATACTTATGTCAAGAGGAGGATGGTGCCTGTCAACTTTACTGAGGGGGCAAAGTGCCTGTTCTACTGTGCAGTTTGGTAAATTTGCAATAACCAAATCAAGTGTTCTATTTAAACTCTGATTCTTTATACGACTGTACTGCTTCAAATCATTGACGTTTAAAAAATCTATAAATGACTGACTAACAGTGGAAAGCTCGCATTTCGCAGGATCCTCATCTAACAAGCTCCAATTTATGGAAAATAGATTAAAATCACCCACTATACAATGTAGACACTTCTCTTCCAGGACGCTAGTACATGTGTCATAAAATTTATCATAAGTTACACTTTTTACAGGAGATGGTAAATAAATGGCACAGAAAGCAATTTGATAAATTGAGTGTGAAACTGGCGCTTCGACTAAAACCCATAAATCCTCCAGATCCGACTCCCAAGCTTTTAAATGCGCTGATTTTATTTTCCTAGATACTGCTATTAAAACCCCCCCCTCCCTCTTTCTTAGTACTACTGGCTGAAGATCGATCTCTTCTATATACTACATATCTAGGGTCGAAAAGTTCACTACTCGAAACAGAATCATTTAGCCAGGTCTCAGTGAGTATTATTATTTCATAGTTGTTACATAGTATTTGATTATAGAAACCATGTGTTTTGGTCTTAAGACCACTACAATTTTGATAGTACAATTTTAGCGTATCGTATTTTATTAAAAACCTTACCATATAACAGACAATAAGAAAGAAAGGAACAAAAATAATTACTTAAATAAGTTTTTTTAGGGTTTCTAAACTTTTTACCAGAATATAGTCACTCTCATCGGTCTTCCTCATAAATATTCTGCCATTACGCACCCACACATATTTATATCCGCTCTCCTTTGCTTTGAGTCTAGCCGCCGCATGAATAGCCTTATTCACTGGGGATAGATGTTCAGTTACAAAAACAGGAGTGGTGTGTCCTATTAATCCAAGATGTGTAGCATTAAGTTTGTTTTGTGAGTTCACCTTGTTGTATTTTGAGGCCATCGCCAGCATTTCATCGCGAATTATAGGTGAAGCTAGATGCACTATTATAGATCTTGGACGCTTGGATTCGCGATTCATTTTGGCAGTGCGTGTACAATTTAGAATTGATCGAAATTGATCGAAGTTTACTCTATAAATGCCGTTTCATATAAAGCGCATGGTATGAGTGTATGGTATAGTAGGATGGTATGATCTCAAAATATATGGGTACGCTTATTTGATCTTATTCGTCTTAATTTAACCGACAGTAGAACTTTTAATGTAATTTTGATCTTGATTTTATACTCCAAAGGGGGTGTTTTCATGTAAACTTCAAACACTGACCTCCACAAAATCAGCCCATGCATTTTATCTTACTATATTTATCACGTCGCCAATTATCTAGATTAACTTGTCTTAATATGTTATCATTCATTATTGTTATTACATCTATTTATCATTCATCACAGTCTCTTAAAAGTCCAAGTATGGGGATATTTGCCATAGTTGCAGCGAATTACAGCCACAGTCTTTTTGATTATATCGAGTTGTTATCAGGAAGACATTGCTGCCCCTCTCCTGTTTCATTCATATTTTTCACCTTTTACGGCATACACGAGATAATATTATCAGATTTTATTCATTAATTTGTGTTATTTACTGGTGAATAATTCAAAATAATATTGTAGATTCATTTAGGAGTATTGACAATTTTTTTCAGGTTTTTTTGGAATCACCCTCATGTTGGTTGAATCTGGTTAAAAAAAAACCTCTGCATAGTGAAAATCTTAAACTAATTGGTGACATAATCATAAAAAGATAATTTATAAATATTTTTATCAGGCATTAGCAGTCATCATTATACAATGCAAATTTGTTTATACCTATTTCATTTTCATTTTTATAAAAGTGGCAACACAATTATCATTTCTGTCATTTTGTGCTATTTTAGTGACAAACATGCATACAACATCAAAATTGTCGCTCTATATACTAGATACTGGATAAATTAAAAATTGTGGTTTGTCCGAAACTCCTCGGAAATCAAAAATTGCAATTTCAATATCTATGTCTATTTTACATTCTGACTAAAAGGCAGTTTAATCAATTATTTTCCTTTCTTTCTAAATGATACCGATAATTTTTTTAGAGATGCCTCTATTTATTGTGTGATCAATGCAAAAAACACATAGATTCTAATGTGAAATTTAAATCGAGCGTTTCACCGTTTCACTTGAGCTACCACGGAGAAACTTTATAGGTACCCGTTTCGAGACTGACAATATATTTAGTAACTCAACAATAGTTTCTAGATAGTTAATTATAACATTTCATTAACTGAAGTCAAGTTGTAACATAATTATTTAAAGTTAAGTAATTCTATCAAGATTTGCTTTAAATGCCTCTAAAGACAGGCGTATTCACTATCGCAGATCTCTAATTACACTAAGATAAATTAAGAGAAACAATATTTATTGTACGTGGTAGCTGCACGCTGCAGCTATATTATGGTCGTAAAACGAATGGGTCAGCTTGGTCTGTGAAGAACTACGCTCTCGTAAAATTCCAGTGTAAAACAGTAACTTAGCGTTTCTGTATTTTGTATGATGAATGAAGAGAATTGGAGATCCTTTTTAATGAATACAAGATATTCCATCTTAGCCCTCATGGATGACCATGGTGATCTGCATTCTGATATTTAGTCTATGATAAATGTAAATGCTTATGGGCCACAGTATCCACTTACCATCAGATAGACTGTGTGCTCTTTTGTCACCCTTATTACAAAAAAAAAATTAAAAATTACTACAAGAAGTGAATTTTAACGGCAACAAACTTTCGATTTTATTATATTTTAGGTTAAAAATAATATTAATAATGTTCTTCCTTGGGTCGTAAACAAAGTAATATATTATGGATATAACCATTATATATAGCTCGCCAGTTTCCTATCGCAAAACAAACGCACCTGATTTACTCCTAACTTTGTTTATGATGAAATATGTAGCTCCGATTATGATATTTGGTTGCGCTGAAATGCACATTATATTAACTTTATTATAAAGCTGGCAAAATTCTTCCTCCTCATTTCCGGTTCCGACACGCCAATAGGAGGCCACACATAGTAGCGTTTTTCTGTTCGGCCTATAAGGCGGCTGACTAAAAGTGAAAGGGAAAACACGTCAACGGCGCAGACCAGAGTAGTCAACGTGCTCCGCCGCCAAGCAGTTGAAGCTCGACCTTAGATATGATAGCACCTGTGACATTTGAGCCACAGAACAGAACAATTTATTAGAGACCGCTAGAACAAGTACATTTATCTTCACGAAGTCCAAGAAGATCAGAAGACCAAGCGCAAGTGCCCGCTGCTATTTTGAGCTGTTCTCGTTTGTTGTTTTTTTCCTACAGCAGCCCGTGCTCCTGCCCCTGCCAGCTGATATAGTAAATTAGAATAATAGCAAGTGTATCGTTCATAACCGGCCTCGTGCCACGTCCGTCATTTTGTCTTGGTTATAACTAACTACGTATATACAGTCCAATTTCGTCATTTGTGCACCAAAATTTTGGGGTCATTATTCCCGGAATCTAACCCAGGACCCTAAAACTACACCATATTGTGACCCTTCATTCCGAACTTAAAATAAGCAATAAGTAGCGCCACCATTTTGTGGTCCATTTACCACAGATTTGGAACTGGCATCCTGTGGCCTGATCGAGTCGAACTGCTAAACCAATTTGGACAGTGCACTCCAGTTTATTCACGCCTCCTAAATAGATTTAGTTTCGCTCAGCACTACTGGGTTACAGCACGCCGTATTTCTTAAATTATAAGTGCAAATAGTTTAATTTTCGATTTGTAGCTACGCTCGCATTTACTATAGGTAAATGGACGCTTGTTTCGTTTAGTTTGATCCGCAGTAGTTTTTCTTTACCTAATTTGGCATTTCTTAATATTTTCTGCGCCGCATGAAGCGAGCAGCCAAGCAGCTTCAACCTGCAGCCCAGAGCAACGTAAAGCCAGCAGTTCAGGTATACTCACGTGACTTACTTAGATTGCCACCTATCGATATCCCAATATTTAATGATGGTATTAAAATTTGGCCGTTATTTATTACTAGTTTTCAGAATACTATACATAATAATACCTCTTTATCGGATGCCGAAAAGTTATATTATTTAGTTCGCAAGATAATTGGCAAGGCGTAATCTGTACGTGCCGATTTTACATTGACAACAATCAACTATTCGTTAATTTTTAACACTCTTAAATGTCTTAATGAAGATAAGCGAATGTTAGCTTCTGCAAATTTAGACCAAATATTCAACCATAATACTATGTCGTCTACGAATATCAATAGCCTCGAACAATTTTTGGATAGATTCGTGTCATCGGCATCCGCTCCCAAAAATTAAATTTAGTAGGTTTTGATTTTTTGTCGAGCAACTACCGATATTATAATACAGAATATCCATATATCCTCACTGACTTTTCTCGTGCCAATAAATCGTTCATTAACAATTTTAAATTTAAATGTATGTACAACAGTTGGATATTTTTTGTGTTGAATTTAATTCATTTTGTAACGAACGATGTGATATTTTTGGAAAAGTTCCAGACTTGAACTTAATGTCTTAAAATATTGTACATTATAGACAATATTATGTCCCGACTTTTTCTCAATGACCTTTACTAGAAATGTGTTTGCGGTAGAATCTTACTGCGGCAAATAATAATTGCAGCACGAATGTGTTAGATCGACTAGGGAAGAACTACAATTTTAACAATAAGATATTTTAAGTATCACTGAAAAATTCTGAACTTTCTGTTGTTGTTAAAAATAAGAAACATCATGCAACATAACATTTTGATGGCAATAAATTAAAAAAAAAAAACATGTGTGAGATTTATTTCCATATCATCACTTGAAGCTTATCATCCTTACTATTCCTTCGAGTTCAATATCTCGATCCTATTTCTTTAATTCTGTTATGATTCCCACCTTCAGATTTTCATCCAGTGTTAATTTTATGTGACACACATAGAGTTGACCGCGTCGTTGCGGAATAAGAAAGCAGTAGTATAGTTTTATGTCATAAATATAATTTTATTTTCTTTTGAAGAACTTAAATACATACCATAAAACAATTAATGTGAAGTTTATCTTTAATGAACTAATTTACAGAATACAAAACGCAGTAGATGTAAAAAAATACCCCCTCACTAGGACTTTTTCCCTTATCGCTATCTAGCTTAAAAACATAAATTGCACAAGAACAAACGTCGCGATCCCGAACAATTATTCGTAGGCTATACAATTGCTATTTCCGTGCGGGATTCAAACCCGCGGCCCTCAGCGCCACGCTGCAGCTGCACTGCGCCACGGAGCCATTGAATAATCAAAGTTAGTTCACCATACCCAGTTAATGATTCTGAGATCTCGTCGGTTTTGCGCCTGAAACAATCAACCACATCTGAGTTTAAACAACAATGTAACCACTTGGTATTCCTGTTCGAAGATACAAGAATGTCAGTTTATACCTTATTTGTATAAAGTACTTTAATCGATTGAGTCTATCATAATCCACAGGAGTGACAAGATGTAATTTTTTGGAGAGATTGGTTATTTATCTGCAAATCCGATGATCATAATATAATTACTATTATGGTTCTTCACCAAGTCCACTTACGAACATAGCCCTCCCTAAAGCATATCACAAACATCGTTCTTTAATTATAATTGTTATTAAAAGTACCAATTAGAGCTTGTGTCTGTGTTGTGAACATGTTTATTTGTATAACGATTTTAGGAATTGTCTTAGTACTTGGGAAATAGCAAACTATTTGTGTTTTTATTTTTAATTCTTTTACTGTCCAACGTAGAAGTGCAGAAGCGATCATAATGGCCTTGGAAAGATGCCAGATATAAATGAATGTCATACCGTGGCACAATATGAGATTTTAGCAGGATTACTGTTTGTATTTTTAATAATTTCTTTATTTCCTGTTTAGTTACATTGCCTTCTAACTGCGTTTAGTATACTTACTTATTTTAGTTATTACATGATATTATAATAGCTACTGGGAAGTGGTAGCGTAAAAGAATTCATTACCTCTTTTCATCCTAAAGAAGTCATAAGTTGTGGCTATAGGTAAAGCCAGAATAATCTTACGGCTTTCGATAGTTAGTGATATAACCACTTCGCTTCCGGCAGGCTTAAAATACCAAGACCAGAAGCAACAAAGATACGAGACATCTATCCAAACCTCATTTTACCTACCAAGCGTGACGATCAGTGATGATCAAGGCAAGTCCTCTTTACAACGGTAGAGGTCAATGTCCAGCAGTTGACAATGTTTTTATGAAAAAATTATGATGTGCTATGTCCAGATAAGCATATTTATATGACACATTTCCGTGCTTTGTAATATTTTATGTGGGATACCTAGGTTCAGCATTGGTCTTGTTGTTTGCACTAATGATGGTGATGGTTTTTATAATACATAATTTTTCTTCTCATGGCTTATAAGCTAATGGCTTATAAGCTCATGGCTTATAAGCTCATGGCTCACACACACATTGAGCTTAGGGTATGAGTTCAGATTATATTCCTGACACATCACGTATGTTTTTTCAATATCACCCAAGTCAATAATGTTTCATTCAATGTCACCGATTACATACTTGCATTACATACCATAATTCTAAAGTTTTAGTATTACTCTAATGCTATTCCCGTCACACACATGCAGATATAACAAATTGTGTGATAAGATAAAAAAAGTACGCCTTGCAAGAAAATGTTTGGAACAGGTCTACACAATAAATGTTTCAATCTTCTTCGTTTATAAAATTAACGGTTCGCACATATAGTAAAAATGAATAAGGAAAAGTGACAGAGAAAATGTATGCTGTAAGATGGAGTAGCAGAGTCAGCAAGGCACGTCACAGATGGATTTTTATCGACCGAATTGGCGATATAATGCAGATGAGCAAAATTAAGTATACTTATTATCGACGATCATGTCATTCGTAAACATATGGATGTTAAAGAAGCACGAGAGGTGTTTGAAAACCATGACAAATAGAAGTCCGTCTTTGCATACCACCTTGGGTGAAAAGCGAAGGAGTTTATGTATGTACTCGTATTATACATGTGTCAATCGAAAATCTTTCATACGTTTGACTGCAGCAAATAATTGGTGATTGTAATATCTTTTGAACGTTCCGAATCAAACAATTAACAGGACTTACAAGCAAAGAGTGTTGCCTGACAACCGACATTATCGAACAAGTTTCACACATCAAAGAGTACTGAAAAGAATCCATTTGAATGATCAATCTGAATGACCTGGTTTGTATGACAAATAAATATTTCAACGATTAAGTCACTAGAAATGAATGAACGACACAACATGTCTACTCGTATGTATAATATATTATATTGTTTCATAATACCAATATGAAGATTACAAATAAGATCTGTACTCACTCTTCACTAGACTAAGAATTGGCAGCTAAATGAACATTGTCACTTGTGAGGAATAGTGTTAAATACTTTTGCGTACCGTAATAAATGCCTGGTATATGGCAACATTAGTTACCACTAGCGCCCTCAGGTATGAATTAGCAGAACTAGGTGAGTCAAGATCCTTCTATAGATTTCCATGCCAGAACTTTTTACACCTAGTCAGTCGATACTAGTGTGTACTCGAACATTCGAGATGTTTCAGTATAAGAGGCCCCACATAAGGCCAGTGAAGGCCACGACCCGGGTCGGTACTGAATGGGCGCTCCAAGCAGTTACTTTGAAGCGAAACAACAGCGAACTAAAGTGTTCAGTAGTACAATTGTGTTTTATTATTAGTGTGTTTAAGTTGTAATTGGTGTTATGTAATTAAAGTGTCAATTTTGGCAATTCAATCGGCAGTTTTTATTGTCACGAACCCCGAGCTCGTAACAATACCTCACGGCCTCTAAACTATCGCTTAAATAAAGGAGATGGTTAAATGCCGCCTGGCTATAAGGGTGGAATTCATCCATGCGGATTTAAAAGTATATAGAAGAGCCCCAACAACGTAGAAAGATGCTTAAATTACTATATTGCCTTTCTTATCTCACCATTCCTGAATATATATTTTAACTGATGGACAAACTGATTTTTTTAAAGAATATTAACAATGCAATAAACATTATAATATTCCCCTTAACCACTCGTGGTAAGCTTAAATTGCTTGTGTTACGAGTGGTTTACGCCAGTAGTCGAATGGTGGATTCGAACCCACGACCTTTTTGAGTTCGCGGTCCTCGCTGTGCCATAAGGCTACTGTCGAAATTCCATAAAATAATAATCTTTGTGCTTTACAATCATTGTTATGTGAGGAACAAAACAGTCACAATGAAAATGTCACGCAGTGCACGCGATTGGTGACATTCTGATATATTTATTATCACTATTATATTTCTGTTAATTATAGGGCGTGGAGCTATAATTTATAGCAATTGCGTGTTGACATTATGATGAAAATAAATTTTTAAATCTTTTTCATTTATGAAAAACAACATTGTTTTTAATAAAGCACTACGGCTTATAATGTTGCAGTTCAAAGGCTTAATCTCTCGCTCATATGCTGTTAATATTTCTCAGTAATCAACCTGGGTTGGAGGCTCGATACCCGCTGGATTAGAATGCAGATTTTTTCACATGCTCTGCTGTGATTGTGATCACGAAGAAACTTGTATAAATGGGGAACAAAAATAAATTAAGTAAATGTAATGCTGCCAACAACCGCACATAAGCGCTGAATTAGTGCAGCAGTCAAATCAGTCAAAAACTTAGCAGAAATGAGAGGAGAGATGTCTCAGTGGAAAAACAAATATTATAACGACCACATAATTAGTGTATAGACAACATTGTATTAACAAAAAGTTTGCAATCCACGCCAGTACACTGAATTGGCCTTCGCAGCACATGGACATAGATACATATAGATTTAGGTAAATATATCATTTAGGTATTTGCTTGCACATAATTGTATGTTATCTATTATACTGAAGGCTTAATGTTTTTGTTCTTTTGATAGTATAAAATAATCTTTAACTCATTAACTTTTGCGTGTTATACGAAATACAATATTTTGTGGCCTATATTTAGTATAAATCTATCTCAGTCAATATTTTATTCATTCAGTTGTATTCGTTCCTTCTTCTTTTCTATAAAAGCTCCTTTAAAAACACTACGGGACAGGAGCCCGAAAATGTATTCCGTCAAAACATTTTCAGTAGTACCTTGAAGTCAGGAAGTTGGAGGTGTTTCACTACCGTGCCTTGGAAATTACGTAAAGCAGTTGATCCTGCGCCTGACCTATATCCAGTCGTGTCGGATTTCTATTCCATTAAATTATATGAAAAGTAATAATCGTCATCGTTTATTTACAGACAACAAAGGTTTGTAAAAACATAACTATAAGTAACAATAAAAAATGAAATAAATTATAATGATAAAAATACAATAAAAACACGCTACCAAATAAATTAAAACTTGAATCTTATCAATCTAGACCAATATTTAAATATTTCACTACAATAAATATATACAATAAAAAGAAGTATTACTTACCTAGCATGATAATAAAGGTATTTGTGATTGTATAACCTGGGTTAGGCACATCACTTCTTTCACAATTTTACAACTATGCCCATATTTTATGAGTAATTTAAGCCCGAGTTATTGGCTGCTCTTTTGACTGCGCCTACCGCCTTTAGGGATTATAGGCGTGACGTTCGTGTATATGAATGTAAGACTCATTAATTTTCATCAGCTCAAAGTTATTAATTAAAATAAGTTATAAACTCTACTAAATGTTTTTTAACCCGGCGCAATGGTAAGCGCTATTTATTTACAGACGCAAAGACGGTAATGATTGACCGAGTGGAAATTATGAGAGTATTTAAATATATCTAGGAATCTAGGAAAACGTATTGTTTTTAATTTATGAGGATGGCATTGTTTTTTTTTCATGTTACTATCAATTAATCAAAGCGCAAACTCAATTAATAGTGGTTATTATTGAAAATGAGAGCTTATCATAGAAAACTAACAAATAGCAAAAACCTTTATACCGCTGTAAAAAGCAACATAATCTATTATACTCCCTAGGAACCATTCAAAATTTAGACCATTATCACATTGTGACTTAATTCATTTTAAAATTAAGATTATACTTTAATAAAACGTGGAAGTTGACAGCGAGAAAGTAAAAGTGTTGTGAATCGACGATTAAGAAAAGTATAATGAACATAAAAGTGATACGGAGCAGGGAGCAGATGAACATTCATCTGCTGATGTATTCTCAAATTTAGAAGTTTCACTATTACGTGAGATTTAGACGAAGTTTCACTATTACAACCATGATGAAGAAGTGTTATTGAAATACCTTAGACTAGGAAGTTTACAGCTAAGGACAAAAGAACCGAGTGAAATATTTGTGTAGTGAACTATCTCCTATAAACAACTTTCCGTAAATATAAGATGCTATGTCTCTAGCACGGACGACCAATCGATCCTGTAAAATAAAAATGATACATATTTGATTTTGTTCGTACACGTCGCGGTGGTTCCACTCAGTTTTTTGTCTTTACCAATAAAATTTTCTCTTCTAAGGTACAGTGGCCATTCTCGTCGTCTGGTTAGCTGCAATTTTTCATCTGATAGTGAAACTTCATCAAAATCTTAGGGTGACAGCAAAACAGCAGATGAATCTTTATCCGCTTCACTTTCTCTGTTACTCTCACTACTTTAAGGTAAATGCTGTGGCCCATAGGCATCTGCATCTATTCTTGAATAAGAAATAAAAATGAAGATGATTTGTTACTTTTGAGCACAAAGACAAAATTCCTGTCTTCCACAAAAAAAATGTAGGACATATATGAACATTTTTGTATTTATGTATGTTATATGATATCTTCGACAAAATGTGAAACGCCTTTAATGATTTTTATTAAACAGTTTATACTTCAAGGGTCTTTTAACAGTTTATACACAAATTTGGAGAAAAATTTCTACACTTGAACTTAAACTTTCAAGTGTTATGATGTTGGTTGGTTGGTTGGTTTATAATGTTGGTTTTTTGACGACATTGAGGTTGCGATATGCGTCAACTCACTCATAAGAGTTGAAAAAAACCTTTAATAAAAGTAATAGCCAACAAGAAACTAAAAGTTATTTTTTATTACACATGTGTAATTTTTCATTTGTTTATGATAAATTTTATCATATGAATAAATCGTATTTGATGATTGAAAAATTACCACTTAATATTACTTTTATAGCTTTCTCAGACAAAAAAGGTAATTCACAATTTTACGAATAATTATAAAAAAAAGAAAAAATCGTTATTAGCTTTTATTACAATAATTATTTGCTTAAGAGTGACATTTCTGTTTTATTTTAAATAACAAACGATCACACAGTTCGCCTGACGGTTAATGGTAGCTACGTCCCATAGACATTTACATCTATCATCGCTTAAGAATCAGAATGCAAATGAATTGACACCCCTGAGGACTTTGATGGAATGCCTTGTTTTTAGTAAAAAGGGTCTCTTCTTCCTCGGTCGAGCTGACTTATTTATGCCACAATTACACTCCAAATATAACTGCAGCATCGTTCGAATATTTAATAAAATGGATCCATTAACTTCTTCTTACTTATATATGAGTTTAAATGTCAACTCTCCCATCGTAAACCGAAGATAAACTAACTTCTTACCAATTTATGGTCAATAATCAAATCATCATCATCATCATTACAGCCCATCACAAGTCCACTGCTGAACATAGCCCCCCCCCCCAAGTAATGCCACAAAGCACGGTCCAGAGCCACCTGCATCCATCGACTTCCTGCATATCTTACCAGGTCGTCACTCCATCTAGTGGGGGGTCACCCTACACTACGCCTACCGGTACAAGGCTGCCACTCGAGAACCTTTCTTTCCCATCGGCTATTGGTTCTTCGAGCTATATGGCCGGCCCATTGCCACTTCGGCTTACTAATCCGTTGGGCTATGTCGGTCACTCTGGTTTTACTGCGGATATCCTCTGAAAAGGTACGGGTTCGGGGTTGCAGCTGGTTCCTTAAATCCTCGTAGGACTACTAAAAGGAACCAGAGTCGAGACAGAGGGAGGTCCTTTCTTCCAGCTGGTTCAGTAGCGGATTTCCTAACCTCCTATGACATCTACGTTGGATTCGAGAACAACGTATGTGAACCCCGTAACGGAGTAACACACAAGCGCGTCGACCTCTTCCTTTTCTTCAGAATAGGTTCAGGCGGGGATTACGGGTCTTCCGAAGTCGTCCTGGTCCCAACGCCTTATTTCTTTGATATGTGTCGCAACAGCGACACAGTGGACTGTATTTCACTTTTATATGATTCCTTGGGAATAAAACAGCAATTATCTTCAAACCATTCCGTGAGAGAGTAATTACTTTCCCTATCACTTTTTTCCTTCTTGATTATACTGCTGGTGTTGAACTATCCCGAACTTTCCCGAAGTTTCTCCGAAATTCCCCGAACGAATTGCAAGAAAACTCGTTAACTGAGCTACTATACGTGAAAGAGAACCGCACCCTCTGTGCGATTACACCACTTAATAACATCAATTTGTACTATCACTCTCTCACGGTTTTCCCGATATCTTTATATGTATAAGACATACAATTATACAATTTACTTATAAAGATAGCACACAAAATATCTATACTATGATATATATTGCATTTTTATATCACAAAAAACCTTTTATTTATTCAACAAAATGTGCCTATTTTACAACATATGCACCAAGTTAGAATTCTTAAATATCTAACATATAAGGTTGAAAAAATGTTCTTCGCTTGAAAATATAAATATCTTAACTAATACAATAGTTTGATTTACATTTTTCCTATACATTTTACCATTTAAAACACTTTTAAATTTCTTACACAAAACTATCAATATTTCACTAATCCAAAGGAATTTTCACATGAAAATAACACAAAGTTCACCTATTTTGCTCATACAGTCAATCTGAAATATTTTACAAGTCAATTTTAAATAAATTGCTGAAATTTGCAAATATACAAATTTTTACTTGTTTTGACCTCCTAAGTTAACGTGCGGCTATGAACTCATGCTATTTGAACAACTAATTCTCACACGACTTTCACTTGTCGGCAAAAATGGCAAATTTAGCACACACTACTATCAACCAATACTAGGTGAACAACTGATTCTACACGACTCCCAAATTGTAGGAAAATATTTCCAACTAGAATCTTATCAATTATCATGTCTCTTATCAGATAACATAGACAAAATATTTCACGAATCAATACATTGAAAATAGACATTTTGTTTTCAAACAAAACGTATCAAACTCATAAAAGATAATACTTATGCAATCAACTTCCATTAATTCTATTTATTCACAAAGTGATCATTTCGACCGGGGAACAAATCCTGGTCTCTAACTTTATTTTAATATTCCTTTAAATCATCATTATTGGGAAGGTGATTTCAACCGGGGAACTGAACCCGGAAACATAGTTTATATCTTAAAAATTCCCTATATGAATTTTTTAAGAAAATATTACTAAGAAAACGACAAACTAGTCCGGCCTGGGAATCGAACCCAAGACCTTCCCATCATTAATTCGATATTTCTTTAAGATTCAACTAAGTGTTTTCTTATTAGAATATTATTGCTCGATAATTTGTTTTTAGAAGCTGTTCGTAATCGGTTCACTAATAAATTGAAATATTCTTAAAGACGCGTCGCCAACATCCTCATTTCAGAGTCTATCACGCAGATAATCTCCGAGCATAGCCCTCTCCATAGCTCGCTGAGCGACCTTGAGCGTCCTCATACGGCCAGCAGTGAAGGACCACGTCTTAGTTCCATATGTCATCACTGGCAACACGCACTGGTTGTACAATCTAGTTTTTAGAGATTGAGGTATACCTGACGAGAAGATATGTCGTAATTTCCGGAACGCTGCCCAGCCGAGTTGAATCCGTCGATTGACCTCTCGGTCGAATTTGGACTTACCTAGTCGGACTATTTGTCCCACGTAAACGTACTCGTCAACAACTTCGGGTATAGCGCTCCCAACAACTACCGCCATAGGTGTGACATGGACATTAAACATGATCTTTGTTTTGTCCATGTTCATATTAAGACCTATACGTTGGGAGGCACTATGGAGGTCATTGAGCATAGTGCTCAAAATCCTCCAGCGATTCTGTCATAAGGACTATATCGTCGGTAAATCGAAGGTGAGTGATGTACTCGCCATTGATGTTATTACCGTATCCTTTCCAGTCCAGTAGCTTGAAAACGTCTTCCAATGCAGCGGTGAAGAGTTTTGGGGGATATAACGTCACCCAGTCTTACACCTCTCTGCAGTTGGATAGGTTTCGAGCTCTGGTTCTGTACTCGGATAGCCATCGCATCCCTACTGTACAAACACTTCAGCACTTTGATATACCGACGGTCAACTTGGCACCGCTGGAGGGAGTGTAGCACCGCCCAAATTGCGACAGAATCAAAGGATTTCTCATAGTCCACATACGCCAGGCAAAGTGGCAGATTGTACTCTTCAGTCTTCTGTACAATCTGCCGCAGGGTATGTATGTGGTCTATGGGACTGAAGCCTTTTCGGAAACCGGCTTGTTCGGGAGGCTGGAAGTCGTTGAGTCTGCGTGCGAGACGATTCGTAATGACTCTCGAAAACAGCACGTAGACGCGGCTCAGAAGGGAAATCGGTCTGTAGTTCTTCAAGAGGGCGTTGTCGCCTTTCGTAAAGAACAAGATCACCGTACTTCTGCTCCATGCCTCTGGAGTAGTGCCACCATGGAGGACGGAATTGAAGAGCTTCTGAAGGACTTCAAGTACCGGTGTTCCACCCGCTTTCAGAAGCTCCGCTGTAATTCCATCTTCGCCTGGGGCCGTGCCGTTTTTAAGGTGCTGGGGAGCCATTTTAATCTAGCTCAGATTGACGTCCGGGATATCATCGGAATAGTGTCGGATAAGACTTGCTCTTGGATCGTTACTCACACTTGCGGGTGGCTCCAACGATGATGTGTACAGCTGCCCATAGAACCTCTCAATCTCACTCAAAATCTCAGGTGTCCCGGAAACGATGCTGCCACACTCAGGCTTCAGATTTAACAGTTGATTCTTACTGACAGATAGATCTCTGGCAAAGACTTTGGAGCCCTGGTTCCGCTCGATCGCTTCTTTAATACGAGCAGTATTAAAGTTGCGTAAGTCTCGCCGCATGCATTTGGAGATCTGTCTGTTCAGTTACCTGTATGCTGTCAAATCTGTTGACGATTGCAGCCTCACCTCCCGTCTAACAGCCATGAGATTAAGAGTGTGATCGGAGAGCTTTTGTGTTCTTCTGCGGCGGGTCTTGCAGAACTTAGCTCCGACCGCATGGACAGTTTCCACGAGCTTGTCACTCTTATCGTCCACTGCATTTCAATCTTGTAGGCACTGAAAGCGGTTACGTAACTCGAACTGAAAGTTTTCGGGATTCTGGATTAGAGCACGAGGGGTACGGAGCGTTGACTTCATTGGACGAGACCTCTCCAACTTAACGTTTAGGTTCAGTGTGCCTCTAACCATTCGGTGATCGCTGCCAGTTTTCACCCTTGCAATCACTGAGACATCACTGAATAGTTGGCGTCTGGTCGTCATAATGAAGTCAATCTCATTTTTTGTCGAACCGTCGGGGCTCGACCAGTTCCACTTCCTCTGGGGCCGCTTCTGGAAGAAAGAGTACATCATAAAGAGTCCCTCTTTCTCCATAAAGTCGGCCAGCTGCTGGCCCCTTCGGTTCCGTTGCCCTACTCCAAATTTCCCTAACTTTCTCTTGTGCCTAGTTTTGCGTTGAAGTCTCCCATCAACACCGTGTAGTGAGTTTTGGAGGAATGCATGGCTTTGGAAATATCCTCATACATTTCCACCACCTCCTCATCGGGATGTGCCGAGGTTGGTGCGTAAACCTGTATGACCTTCAGCGAATACCATTTGGTGATTCTGAGTATCAGGTACGCGACCCTCGTCGACACACTCCCAATCTTCACAACGTTGTTGACTAGAGACTTGTGGAGGATAAATCCGACACCTCCTTGGGACAGATGGTCGCCCTCCCGGTGATAGAACAAGTTGCCGGATTCGAGAATCACCGTGTCCTCCCCCTCCCTTCGGACCTCGGATAATCCTATAATATTCCAACGCAACTTGTCTATCTCTTCTTCCAGCTCACAGGATCTTCTCGTCAGTCCTCAGGGCGCGTGCGTTAAATGTTGCCGGGTCGAGTCGTCGTAGGTGGCAACCGAACCTCCACCGGAGATTGTTAGCCACCGTACCCTAGCCAGGAATAGCGGAATAAATAATCAAATAGATCAACTGTATTCAAAATTCCATTTTTTACCTTTGCCAACTTTGTTTTTAATCTTAGTAACGCAACAGAGAAATTCTCTCTATACGTCTCTTTTTGAATAATTGAAGCCATTAACTTGGAGATAAGACCGAGAAAAATATCGTTAATTCTTAGACAAATGATGTGTCTTAGAAACTTAGCTCAGTGCTCAGCTCAGTCGAATGTCGTAACATTACTCTCCGAAAAGTTAATTTTTACCTTTCTCTTATCTTAAGAAACCTGTGCCCGATAGGTAATAACTTAAGTAGTTAAATTGATGAACTTAATATTATCATTAACTTGGTCGTCATCAACCGTTAGTATGTTTTACTACAACCCGTAGTATGTTTAACTTTAATATTTTGAAATTAATATCTATTAATTTAGTCAATAACTAATTAAAATTTATTTAAAAATTTAAAAAGAAACAGTTTTCGTATGTAAAACTATTTTTTCATAAAATTCTAACAATCATATTTAATTCACATTAAGTGCTTGTGTTATCAGTGGTTCACGAAAATAACAAACGACGTTTTATCAGTTTGCTACTGTCGTTTCGGAAAAAACTGATTGACTTTTGCACTCTGTATTGATTATCCTTTAAGAAAGCGTGTATTAGGTCGTGAGAAGACTAAAAGGCTTATTTAGATATATATTCAAAATTTCAGACTTAGATCTTGGATCACCAACTACGGAGTTACGCTATTTTTCGATCGTTCGCTTCAATAATTCATTACTGTCCTACTTGGCCTACACAGAAACTTTTCTAACAGTTTTGGAACGAAGCCAGAGGGGAAGCGAAGTTGTATCATGTAATTTTGGAAAGGTTGTCATACAAATCACCTTGTAGTAGTAATTTTCTTTTACAATATATGTTACCAGGCAATTTAGATCAAGGCAGTGAATACCAGAAAATACTTTAAGCTTAGATTTTATTAAATATAATTAAACTATAAAATAACAATAATAATATGGAAATATACAAACATTTTATTATAAATAAGATATATTAGAGAATTATTAACCATTACCACCATAACCATTTAAATAAAGTTAACAAAACCTGCATTTAGTTCCCAAAAAATACGAATTAAAATACAGTGTAAAGAGATCCTTTTTTTAAATGTGCGTACCAGCTCCGATGCATGAATGAAGTTTACTCCTGATAAACGATTGTCTTAAAATATATACAAAAGACGAACTGATATAATTATGTATATTGATTAAATAAAATATATTCTATAAACTATAACTTACAGTTCTTAATGTTAAGACTTACGGTTCCTTTATCTTTCAAACTTTCAATCTCTAAAACTCCACAAACTGACGTTTCATATTATACGAGTATACTAAATTTTGATTATATAGTACTTAGTACTATATTCAAATTAAAGAAACAGTGGTTACACTGTTATACTAGCCTCACCACGCTTTCCAAATATTTACAAAGAGAAATGGAATAAGGAAAGACTGAGAAAATGAGATGCGCGACTATGTTGCGCAGAGAAAAACCGTAACGGCTTCTCTTTTTATTGACGCCTGACTTTACTACTTATCTATTTTTCATACCGTAAGCTTTATATGAAACGAATCTTAAGAAGTAAACTCCGATTATAACGATTATGGCAAAATCTCTGATATGCTATAGCACTACGCTCAAGAGCTTAGTCCTAAGTTGAAAACAACAAAAAGGAAAATCTTGTATTAATCGTATGCTTATAATTATAAGATAACAACACGCATACTATATTATAAAAAATAATGTAGTAAGCGCACTATACTCGGAGTTGTTGCCGTATACGAGTATACGACAAAACGAAAACTTAAACAGTGTGTACCTTAATAATTAATCTGTGAATATTTTAAAATCTTTTCTGCCATTTTATCAGTGTTGATAGACTGCAAACCCCCATAAAAGCACGCCAACACCTACCAAAAATTATGAGAATTTTAAAATGTGACGAGATAAAATTACTTAGCAAATCATTATTACTGAGTTTAGTGTTGAGTTTCCCCCTTTAAGGTGGAATAATGACCTAATAAAACTTGCAATAATTCTGTGGATTCAGGTACTCAACACGTTTATGGCAATCTGTGAGGAAGGCCTACGTTGGACAAGTTAGAGCCTGAAAAATAGTAAAAATAGTTTTTTTTTTCGTCTATCCATTTATTGATAAGTAACCCATCAAGGATTACATATTTATTTATTATCAAATTGTATTATGTTTGTATATATTACTATATTCTCTTTATCGATATGTAGTCGTATCTTATTTTTATTTTTTATTTTATTTCATAAACCTTTTGAAACACCTCAGTTTCTCAAATCATTCGCAGGGACTGGTTAAGTTTGCTCTGAGGCATTAAGTAAACACTTTATATCCTTATTTTATGACAAACATTTAATTAATAAGTAACTAAAAGAGGGAACGAACATCACAGACTATATCATTAGCTTTAATTAAAACGTAAAAAATCTAAATGGTACCATAAAAAGTCTGTTTTCTGTGTATTAAACATTCACATTACGTAACAGTACTGGAACCACGCCAAAATATGCTATAATAAAACACTGCTGGAGAGTAAATGCTTACAATTCTGACATCTTTAATGTGATTCATAAAATCCAACAAATTAGTGTAAATCATAAAGAAGTAGTTACCGCCTGTATACGTTCATTTTCTGGGCACAGGTTTCATATCATTTCTAAAAGGACTATGAAGAAGTTAGTCTACCGTACAGCTCCAGTGTTTGTTGGTGGAGTTTAGTTATCGTAGAAATAGTTCACGAAGTCTCGAACGTGAAAAGACCACGCTCCTACAGAATACCATTGTTCAACAGCAGCGTAATGCTGTTTCGTTTTATATGGTGAGTGGAGATAAACGGATTCCCTTTTTACTGATAAAAATCAATTCCACCTAAGTCCTTAGGTGACAACGCATTCGCATTTTTAATCTTAATCAAGAATAGTATGTATATTATTGTGTAATGGAGACTTTACTTTACGCTCACTTCATTAAAAAACGTAAAAGTTTCATCATGACGCCTCTAACCCGCAAAGCTTACCACGTGCTTTCTTAAGAAAACACTTATTCTTAAGAAAACATATGAATCATATCTCAATCATATCATAAAATGATGATAATTTTATTGGTGCCCGCGGGGGGTACTATACACAAGTGCTGTAAAATTTTTACGAACGCGTAAGCTACATAAAAAAATAACATTAACTAAACAAATTTACCGTTAGAGTTACAGTCTTTCAAAAGTCCACTGTTATTTACACGCTTGGCAAGCGGGTTGGCAACCGTAGTTTGTTTATTTTTAATTTTTTTAGGAAAGCTCTGCTGCACAACTCCTGGTTTGTTTCTGGTTTTTCTGTGGCCCGCCAACACATCCACGGGACGACATACGTCAGTGGATTTTCTTACATCTTTTATGTAAAGAAGAAATAGAAGAACCACTATTATTACTTTTTATACGTGGTAGAGCCATGCTACAGTTATATTAGTAGTATAGTTGTAGCACGAATGGGTCGGCTCGACCGGGGAAGGACCACGCTCTCACAGAATACGTATCTGTACTATCTATGATTTAATGAACGTGTAGATAATCTTTCGAAAAGGTCACTCGGTTTATGAAAGTGTATTAAATCATCTTAGGGTAATTTAACTAAAAGTAACTATTATTTCATGTTACTATCTATGTTAATCTAGGGGTACTAGAATCTGAATAAAAATACACGGTTTCTAAATTTAATGCATAACCTTGAAAATACATTGTCAAAATATTTAAAGATATTTTGACAATGTGACAATGAAATTTATGAGTAATTCTTCAATATTTTGGCAATTACTATAAAATACAGCAAAAGAGGATGGATGGAGGCGATATAAAATATTGAGAACCATGTTTTTGTCAAACATACTCGCGTTTTATTTCATACAGTTTCAGCGCGATTGCTTTCGTAGAAGGCGCATTTAAATAGTAGCTTAATGCTGCTGTATTTCGTATGGTGAGTGTAGAGAACCGGAGACCCTTTTTACTGGAAACGAGGCATTCCATCTTGGTCCTCACGGGTGACAACGTATCTGCATTTTGATTCGTAATCGAGGATAAATGTAGATGTCTATGGGCCACAGCAACCACTTACCATCAGGTGGACTGTGTGCTCGTTTGTCACCATATCCTATAAAAAAAATGTGGGACTTATTAAACCAATTCATGTCAATGGTACCCCATATCATCTTTGGGTAGAAGAGCCGTGGTAGCTCAGATTAACTCTCGCTGTAAATTTCACTGTACGCGAGCAAACCGGGTTCAACCCCGCCAGCACCAATTAAATTGTTAATTGCAATTTTAAGTGCTGATTTACCACGTGCTCAGTGGTGAAGGAAAACATCGTAAGGAAAACTGCATATCTGAGAAATAAAAAAACCGCAGCGTGTCGGACACTCCCTTGCCCTAACACCCTTTCAGAAAAGAAGGGAATTCCGTGCTCAGCAGTGGGACGTATATAGGCTGTAACAGTACAACAGTAACGTCATTTTGGGGAAGCACTATTTGCAACAGTAGGTTTTTAATAAGCTGTAACGGTAACTCTGGTTATATTTACATGTAACGGGACTAAATATTTTTATAGGAGATAGGAGACCAAATTGGTTACGTATATATATATATATATATATATATATATATATATATATATATATATATATATAAAAGAACGCAGGAATACATCGTGAAGTAACTTGCATGTTTTATTTTTAATTTAGTTTTTTACAGAATAAGATTGACCCACAGTACAATTGATAGTAAGTGAATTCTGTGGCTCATGGAGATGCGTTGTCACAAATGACAACTAAAATGGAATGCCTCGTTTCTAATTAAACGGGTCTTCGGTTACTACACTTACCACAAGAAACAAAGCTGCTATTTAACGATTTCTGAGAGCGTGGTCCTTCCCCGGTCAAGCCGATCCATTTGTACTAAAACTATAAAATACCTGCAGCATTATTCTACCGTGTTTTAGAAAATAAAACCAAGAACATGTGATGTTTAGCATCAGCAGCTAAGGTGCAAATCTCTTGGTGTTGCAATCATCATTCATTAATCCTTCCCTACGGCGAGAGCGGCTCACTTCCAGCGGTGGAACAACATTTGTCCACAAACACTTACTTCAGTCGTTAAACTTAACCCCTCAACCTTATTGAAAATCCCATGCAGTCGCTTGCGCACGGCAAATCCCGAACGGACGCATGCGACCACACCCACCCACATCACTTAAAACCATTAAAACTTATATTTATAGACTACTTTTCTGCGAAGAAGTTTTGAATTATAAAATCTATACAAAATTGTTTATCCTGTGGTCTAAAAAAAGTTAGATTTTACTTCTTTTATTGTATTATGATAACAAAAGAAACATAAAAAGCGAATGTCGGCAGCGAGAAAATCACAATTATTTCAATATATATTACTCGAAATCATTACCTAAAAAGATAAATTATATTCACACACAATCTTTCATTACAATTTCATAATAAAACACTAGAAAAATCCAAAAATCTACACAATAACATTCACGCGTAAATGGCGTACGAAATGAACGTAGATTATAAATAAATATCAATGAAATAACTTGAAATGTTAAATAAATAACAATGAATAACTTTTTTATTGCACTAGACGATAGAAAATTTCACATTGATTCTATAATGCCAAAGAAGTCACATAAAAGTAGTATATAGTAGATTGTACAAATGACCGAATCTGCAACAAACTATTTAGGTTTTGTTTGAATTATAATCTTTAATATAAATTAATTACGTAAAGCTTTTTAATCTACTTATAAATATGTTATTATTTGGCCCGTAAATAAATAAATGAATAAACCAATTTATCAAATATGTATCAGCCGAAGTGACAAACTTAATTAATCCCGAGAAATCCTCATTTCAGTACGAGAGGCTTATGTCTAAGATTTGATAAAGTAACAATAATAAGTATTACTAGTTTTCGCCATTTCATTTCATCTAATAAACGTAGAAACACCAAAACAGTAAAATACAGAAAACACCTACTATCCCAGCTCCTACCACTTCATTGCAAAAAATAGCGGCTTGAATTTTCGACTCTTCGATTTTTCTTTCCGAGTGGTTTCTTCCACTAGCCTTGTAAAGAGATAACAAGATAAAGAGATACTACGAGTTGTGCTCAGAGGAATTGGTCATCTTAATTTAATCTCCATGGTTGGCAGTCCACTACCGCAAGTATTAGAAATAATTTTCTGTCCAGCATGAGTGTATTGTGGAATTAACTGTCGCCACCGTTTTTCCCGGACCGATACGACAAGATGACCTTTAATAAAAGGGATATGGTGTTACAGATGTTCAGGAATTGCAGTGTCAACTTTACTTCAGATGAACCGTATGTTTGTCTGCTACATATTCTAAAGAAACGCACTTAATATCATTTATCGCAATAAAAAAATTACTGAAGTTATAAACATACACACCAATTCTGAATTGAAAATGATTCTAGTTACTACTTAAGATAGAATAATTTAAGCAATTCCATTATTTTGGGAATTTATGTCGTATTATACTGTGCAGACGATTCACAAAACTTTGGATTACTCGGCACACAGCCAATCGCTTTTAGTGATTTGAATAATGGTTTTTCGTTCAGGTATCGTTGAATGGCAAAAGAGGTAGAATTACTTGACAAATTGAGACCCATTGAAGTTATTTATGGTTTTACGCTAGTGAATACCTTAATCTATTTCATAATAAAAATGGTATCCAATAGAAGGTAGTGAAGCCATCTCCTTTACACCTGGCGTAAGTATTTTGACCAACGACGGGAAAAGTTTGGCTGCCGAACGTGACTATTATGACAAATTATTCACACAGCGAGAAAGGTCAAGCACAGAAGTTTTGTAGACTGTCGATCATCTATCTATCCATAACAGTCCATAAAAGTCCACTGCTGAACATATGCCTTCCCATAGATTGTATCATAGGAAGGATTATACCATAGGTCATACGCTTGGCGGGTGGGTTGATTTATTCCATTTATCCACCCTAAGAAATCTACCCTAGGGAGGATACTCACAATCGCGTCTTCGTTTATCCACCCCAGATAAGGTGGATAATCGGAATTCGAATATTATTTTTCTTCCGTTTTACCCCTCGGCTTTATACAGTCGTTAATAAAAATATATTGGATACTGGCTCAAGATACTTACACTTATATAGTGATACTTAAACTCGGGTACTATACTTACGTCCTGCGTGGATGATTATTCTCTGTTTAACATTTCTAGTAACTTAAAAACCATAAATAACCTTATTGATCGGAAACCAATACATTGCATTAAATTTAATTAAGTGACTCAAGGGAACATTGTACGAGTAGACTCTACTAATGGCTTGTTGCAATAACTCAAGTACTTCCTTTAATGCAGCTAATCGCAATAAACCATTAAGTTAGATGAGGTCGATTTTGTGTGTTCAAAACTGAGTTGATTGTAGGTAATTAACTTTATTTTAGGCACTCCTCAAATAAAGATGGTGGAATTTTTTATTCTTAAGTGAGTTTGTTCTTTAACTTTGAATAAAATTAAGTTAATATCATACATACATAAATACATAAACACTCACACCTGTCACCCAGAGGGGTAGGCAGAGACTACAGACTTCCATTTGGCACGATCCTGACACACCTCTCTCGCCTCTTTCACATCCATACACCTACGCATGCTTGCTCGTCGGTTAAGGGTACTCCTAATTTGGCCCGTTTTCAATAAATCGCCAATTTGGTCGATAAATTTTCGCCTAGGACGTCCCTTTCCGACTCTGCCATTCACTTCTGCAACATAAATTTTCTTTCTCACTCTTTCCTCATCCATTCTTTCCATATGACCAAACCACCGAAGCATTCCTTTCTTAATCTTGGTCACAACATCATCTTGCAAACCACCCTCTTCTCTTATCACACAATTTTTCACCCTGTCATTCAGATTCAGCCCTATCATACTCCTTAACGACCGCATTTCTACTGCATTTATTCTACTCTCGTGCTTCTTCTGCCATACCCAACTTTCACTACCATACGTTAAAGTAGGGACCAACACAGCATTGTGAATTGCCATACGTGCCTTTTTTGACACATTTTGACTCTTCACAATAGAGTGCAGGGCCCCATTTACTCTGTTTCCTGGTTTCACTCGTCGTTATATATCCTTATCATATCTCCCATCCCTGCTGAGTACGCACCCCAAATATACAAACTCATCTACTTGCTCGATCAACTCCCCTTCTATTCTTATTTCACATATCGTTTTACTTTCATCTCTTTCAAAAACCATAATTTTCGTCTTACTTGCGTTCACTTTCATACCCCTTTCTTTTAATGATCTGTTCATTAATGTAACCATCATTTGCAACTCAGCCGCCGACGACGAACTTGATCATTGGCGTACAAAAGGCATTTGATGGTTAACTCACCCATTCTTAATCCACATTCTTCAACTTTCAAATTTTGCAAACAACTGTCCATAAATAGGTTGAACAGCCACGGGAAAGCCACACAGCCCTGTCTGACACCTTTATGGATGCCAAACCAGTCCGAGTAGACCCCGTTGATCCTAACACAAGCACTAGAGTCCCTATAAAGAAAGTTAATATCAGTGCCTAGATAATCATAGAAGAAAACTGTGTACCTTTTGGTGCACCCGGTAACAAGCCCGGACGAAAGAGGAGAGATGGTTCCGCCAGAGTGAGTGGGTGTATCTGGTGGACTTACACGTCCACCTGCGCTATGACTTGTGCAGCCGAGTACCGTACGCAGGATGAAGCAGGGTTGAGCACTAACATCAATGGGATATATACTGGCGAGAGGTAACCCGTCCCTTCTGGTCCGGATTTCAAGGTAAACGGTGACGGAATCTGCTAGCTACAGATAAGTTAATAGCTAAACGCCCCGTCAGAGGGTTGTAGGCGAGGAACTTTGGGAGCAGTCCCAGTAGTTTGCCTGAAAAGGTATAGGTTGTAATAAAGGTCATGCTGACGGAGCGAGTTAAAGTATATTCTTTCAGTGAGGATAGGCCTTTTCAGCCCTATCTGCCAGCTGGATCGAGACCCTAATATCGCGCTGTGAACCAACTTCGCGTCACTATATTCCCCCGGTAATCCTAACACCTGAAATCTTTTTGTTTTAAAGTAGGGAGTTTTTAAAAATGCGTGCTCCATGGAAGTTGGGAAGCCAGGAGGACGAATTTCAGACACAAAAATAATATGAATAATTTAAGGCCCATCACAAAAGAGGGAGAGGTGTCAAAGGTGCTTACCAGTGACTTCAGTGAACGAGAAGGAACCGCCATTAAACCAATGATTCCAATGGTTTGGTGCTCGCTAATCTAGCGTAGATGTCCCCACCAAGGTGACAATTTCAAGCATCTTAATAAGAAGAAACGAGGAGATAAAATAATGCTAGAAGAGTCCACCTCACCGAGAAGCGAGCACAAAAAGTGCAACTCAAACGGCAATCAAAAGCTGCAAGAACCAGCTAGATATCCGCCGCTAAACCAGATTTGGGTGTGGCCTTAACATGTTCGTCCAGGTCACATAACGAAGGAAGTAGCTGACGACATCCTCGTAGAAATACAGACCTTGATGCATTGGGCTTAGTTTTTAGAGGCAAACTCATTTACACGGAGGTGGTCCTGAAGCCGTGGTGCGACGTGTTTTGGACTGGTGGAAAGGGGACATTGCTACCTTAGACCTTAAATCCAACAGCTCGCTGATTATCAAGGAACAGTCAAAGATACCATAGATAATCAAGTGTATCCTTATTTCTGATGTCCAGCGGGCCTGAAAAGACTGACCCGATATTGGTCGTGTGCTAGCGTACCAGAACTGCTGGGTAATTATTGTAAAATGGTAATGTTGGGAGGTTCGGGGAATAAATGCGAAACATTCCACACAAGACCAATATATGATAAGCAACACGCATATATCTTAACCTTTCAGCTGCGGAGACTCTAACCGTAATACTCCGTTGACTGCGGAGTTGTTTAATAAAATGGACGGCTGATTGGGCCCTATCCGTTTAAACGCAAATATCTGGATTTTGGTATATCGAATACTATAATATATATACATTTCTGAATTCTCTATGAAATTTCCTATAAACGAGTACATATATTTAACAAAATTTAAAGTAGTTAGTATAACTAAATATTGAATAAAGTCAAAACTATCATATTTCTCAATGACACAAAGTTTTTTAATAGATCAATTTTATTTTATTTTAATCTTACGTCTATTGTTTACAATATTTTGTGTGCAAAATTATAGGCTACAATACAATTTTTTTATCGTAAAACGCATTAATAATAAGCTTACGAGAACCCACAATCAATTTACACCGATGTAGCATGTAGTTCGGACCAGATGCGGCATAATGCGGCGTAATGCTTTAGTCAATAAAAATAGTTTTTTTTTATTTCATTACAATGATTCAGTCTTCAATCTCTCTTTTTCTTTACATGATTCAGTCATCTTTCAATAGGTCTTGCTAAGTTTTAGAAATCCGATAAAGTATTTCATAAGTACTCTTAATGCCGATATCAAAATTTTAGTCGTAAGTGCCATATTTATTGAAAAATTAATTACTTTATTTGAGCAAACAAACTTTAACAGCACTTGTACAGAAATAAAGATTCATTCATTTTTTTAAAAATCATAAAACCACTCAAAAGTCACTCCCGCTGATGTAGAGTTATAAATAACGTTATTTGTAAACATTACCCAATGTACCATAATATGTGTCGAGTGACCACAGAACACTTATTAGGTGTTCTGTGCGAGTGACAGAGGCGTCGCGAGGTGCGCAGCGGTTATGTTACATTTCCAATAACCAATAACATTATTTCTCCAAAAGGTAACGTATTTCCTTTAACACAAATAATAGCTACGAAATAATAAAATTTAAAATAAATATATCTCTTTCTGAAATAAAAAAAATATTATTTATGTATATTTTTAAAGAACCCACTTCTTATGCATTATACAAAAATATGCCACAATTAAAGTTCGATTCCGCACCTTTTTGTGCACCATGTACTAGTTCATTAAAACATTTTTTATACGTGGTAGAGCCATGCTGCAGTTATATTAGTAGTATAGTTGTAGCACGAATAGGCCGGCTCGACCGGGGAAGGACCACGCTCTCACAGAATACCAGCGTGAAATAATAGCTTAATGCTTCTGTGTTCCGTAGGGTGAGTGTAGAGAACCGGAAAGCCTTTTTGCTGGAAACGAGGCGTTCCATCTTAGTCCTCACGGGTGACACGCATTTTTGCATTTTGATTTGTAATCGAGGATAGATGTAGATGTCTATGGGCCGCAGTAACCACCACAGGTGGACTGCGTGCTCGTTTGTCACCCTACCCTATAGAAAAAAAACATAAAAAATAAAGAGGTGTATTCATTTCAACGATGAGAGCCGTGGTGGCTCAGAAGAGCCGTGGTAGCTCAGATGGTTAGCTCTCGCTGTAAATTTCAGAGTACGCTAGCAAGCCGGATTCGATCCCCGCTAGCAATAATGAAATTGTTAATTGCAATTTTAAGTGTTGATCTACCACGTGCTCAGCGGTGAAGAAAGACATTGTGAGGAAACCTGCACGTCTGTGAAATAAGAAAAAAAAATATTTCGAAGACATGTGAAGTTCGCCAACACGCATTGGGGCAGCGCGACGGAAACTTCTTTGCCTTTGCCCCGCTGTGGGGTGTAAAAAGGCTGTAACTTAACTAATTTAAGTATTCGTTTCGATGATGAGAGAGCCCTGGTAGCTCAGATTGTTAGCTCTCGCGTTAAATTTCACAGTACGCTAGCACACCGGGTTCGATCCCCGCCGGCATCAATGAAATTATTAATTGCAATTTTAAGTGCGGATTTACCTTTGCTCGGCGGTGAAAAAAAAAACATCATGAGGAAGTCTGACTGTCTGAAAAATAAAAAAAAATATTTCCAAGGCACGTGCAGTTCGCCAACACGCATATGGGCAGCGCGGTGGATACTTCTTTGCCGTAAAACCCTTTTAGAAGTGAGGGAAGGCCCAGCAGTGGGACGGAAACAGGCTGTGTAACTAAACTAACTTAACAATTTTTACGATGATAGTCTGAAATAATTATCTGAACAAATTATAGCTAGGCAACAATAAAAACTAAATGGATGGATGGACATAAGTATTAAATTGAATAAATATATAACATAGGTACTTATTTCTTTAAAAGGCTCCTGGTACTTGTTGGATTTACTGTATCTACAGTACAATTCATTTACGAATGGTACTGTAGGTAGCAGCAACCTTGCTCTAGGTTGAAACATAACGCGACGTTACACGATTTGCAAAGTACATACAGATAAAATGTACATTAAAAAAACCAGTATAAGAAATATGTGTCCGAGGTGACCTTAAAAACCACAACCTGTTCATATTAAATTAAAAAAATAAAAATTTCAAATATTAAAAAATATTAAAATAAAAATATTAAAAAGCATATTATGTAAATACTATCTAACTTTCTGTTTTAATAAATTGTTTAAAAAATTCCGAAGTCCCGTGTTAACATACATGACATATCCATATGCCACATTCAATTTTTTATAAATAATCGAATAATTGTGGAGTCAACCAAGCTCCATTTCTCTGCTCGAGGGCGCTAGATTCTTTACCATTCTTACCATTCAACCGAATTTGAACTTGATTCAGTATGGCAAACTTTAGTTCCTTTTTTCGCCACCCGCAAAACAGAGAACTAGAATTCACTTCTACGGACGTCTCAAAAATGGACACTATTGCACCTATTGCGTATATACATTAAAATTTTGAAAATATTGCACTTTATCCACATTTTGATGTACTAAACTGTGAACGATGAACAATTATACATATTTTAACACAAAACTGACGGTCAACACTAAAATTTTACGTACATTTCAAGTCAACATTCCTCAACCAGCATGTTAGTTTTAAGATAGCAGTTTGCTTCATACATATTAAAAAACGATTTTACACGTACTTAATAAGATAAAACACAAAATGAGATTACAAATAAGAAGATTACTTACCCAGGCATTGTTTTAACACCATTCACCACACAATAAATATAAATTAATACAAAATAATTACAAACAACTTCGTTGTTAGCGCGCGTCAATAACACTAATGGCTGACTCAAGGAACGGACGACATTTAAGAATGATTTAAATAAAATATACTACTAAAGTGTATAAGCCGTGGGGTTATTATGCTAGCCTTTTTTATCCTGTACACATTGACATATGGTAGAATGAGTTAGAAATAGCGCATAATGCTTTGTTTCTTCATTAAAAGAGCGGGTAAAAAATGTCTAACACTTGGACGCCCGCAGTCAACGGAGATATTTTCGTGTCCAAGTCTTGGACATCCGCAGCTGAGAGGTTAAGCAAATTGACAGAATTGTCTCTTCACCAGGTAATAAAAAATATTTAAGGGCTATCATAAACAAGGAATTTTCTGTCTAGGCTCCTTCATAGATATATAATTTTATTTTGACATAACGAGCATAAAAGCTTCACTAAGTAGACATAGAGTAGAACCGGCACTTAATGGCTAGATATTAACCTGTTAGCTGTTCTTTCTGAGCTAGCGGGGTAAGCATACGTTTAACAAACAATAAAGATTGCTGGTGAATCTCAAACAGTACAAATATGGAGATACTAATCGCAAGGTCCATTCACCTGTCCTGTAGAATATGGTCATAAATGAAAATCAGCAAATTAAATACCAACCATTTCTGCACAATTGGTTATGCAAATGAGCCGACAATTCTGGTCTCGGGAAAGTTTACTCATTCATTAATTACAGTCAAAATCCACTTCTGAGCATATCTTCTAAGTGGCATATGACACTCCCATAGATTGCCACATATTTATCCACTGTTTGGCATAAAAAGCTTCCTATAAGAGTATAGAAATTACAGTAAAGTCCCATAGATGGGCACCGGCCTCCTCTCTTTTCTTAGGGTATCCAAAACTCTACAGTCACCGTTTTTTTAAAGGAGAGGTTGCAAACGAGCACACGGCTTACCTGATGGTAAGTGATTCCCGCCGCCCATGAAAAACTGCAACAACAAGGGGATCGCAGATGCATTGCCCGCCTTTTAAAAAGGAGTAGGCTATTTTCTTGAAAGTTCCTAAGTCGTAAAAAAAATCTCTGGTGGTCATTTATTCTACAAGAAAGTTTCCAAGGAAGAAAACTTAAAAATCATACGAAACACAGCAGCACTAAGGTGCTATTTTACGCTGGTATTCTGTGATAGTATGAACATTACCCAGTCTAGCCAACCCACTCATGCTACAAACATAATACAGTTGCTACCATATTATAGTTGTAGCACAAAGTATTAGTCACACAAAAACTCAAAGGTAAAAAGTACCATTCTCCACTGAAGTTAAGTACTTGAGCGTAGCAATCGACCAAAAACTAACGTGGAACTGTCACCCTAGCAACGTATGCCATAAGGCTAAAATAACTTTAGGTACATGCAGTCGTTTGGTCAGGTACAACTGTGGCTCGTGTCCCAGTACGATCCTATGGTTGTAAAGCAGTATAATGAGGCCCATTCTTAACTAAGCCTATACTGTCTGGTGTAATAAGTCCTACCAAAAGACAACAGTGATCGGACTAAATAGCCTACAAAGGACTGCCTGCTTAATGGCAACTGGGGCGATACAATCACCGCCTTGAGCAACTTTTAATGCACTCCTATGCATATTGCCTCTTGATCTTTATCTAGATAAGAAGGCGAGGGCTTATTTGTATAAGATTAACGCCCAGGACGGTTTAAGCCTGCTTTCCTATAGATTAGGTTCCATGCTCAATTCAATTAAAGAAACACCGGTCTTATGTCTGATCTCAGATATAATGCATCCACTACACATGTTTAATAAAAATTGTAAAGTAGAACTACTCTGCAGAGAAGCCTAGCTAGAATGGTCAGGTAATCCGCAAGGAAGGTAGCCTTACGTGGTATACCTATGTGTTAAAAATGGGCCTTGACGTAGACTTTAAAATTAATGGGAAACGCCACATATTAAAATTTATTATGAATTTGGGTAGATTCACCACTATTTTTCAGGCATAAATCTTTGCCTTACTTCTTTGTGCGAAAATAAATCAGCAAAAACACTACGTCAACCACTTAATCTACATAAACTCTGATAGTCAAGCAGCACTGCTAGTGCTGAGGTCAAACTTGAACTGAGTGAACTCAAAGCTATTTGGAGAATGCGTAAATCATCTAAACGTCATGATATGTAGCAAAAGGATCGTCTTAAAATGGATTTCCTGATTACGCGTGTATAGTAGGCAATAAGCTTACCGACAAGCTTGCATGGGGGTTTCATACAGTACACAATTTGGACCCGTTGAAACTTAACCCGTTTGACCCTTTTTTATAGGATAGGGTGACAAACGAGCACACAGTCCACCTGATGGTAAGTGGTTGCTAAAATCACTTAAGATCTGGTCTGACCCACCTTGCTTAAACCCTAAGCTTAAAACCCTAATGCGAACTTATTATTTTTAAATTTGCTTCAGTAGTCCTGAGATTAAGTAAAATTGAATCTAAATAAAATTAAAATATATTGCACATTCTGGACACAGATGTTTAATAAACACATATCCATCCAGGAACTAAGCAACTCAAGGATGTGCGGGTTATAGAAAGAAATGTTTCTGCACATCCTGACCAATTACCGACCCTTAATACGCAAACATAACACTCTTCTAGGGTAAACTATGTACTCCACCCATAAGAAATGAAATTGCTAACAGCTAACCTAGTTTGAAGAGTGCCTCCTGCCCTTCCACCATTGCGTGGACTAATCCCGTTACCAAAAATCCCAGCACCAGTACTCCCAACACCAGGCTGTAGGTGCTCTTCAAAGTAGTAAGTACTAGTCGAAGTCGAACTAGAAGAAGTCGAAGTAATAGTCGAGTGGACTATGTGCTCGTTTTTCACCCTTATTCTATAGATAATATGATTTTAAAACCTTCTAAGGAAAATAATAAAGAAACTATGTATAAATAATAGATAAACATAACTATACCCCGAAAATAGGGACAGAAGATCACAATCGAAGTTACATACTTTGCCATAAACAAAGCTACTAGTAAATCGGTTACGTGTATTTTGTAATAGGAAATGAGCGGGTTTTTTATAATGTTTATATCCAGAATATATTACCTTGTTTACGACGAAAGTAACAGCATTATATCGTATTTTACCCTTAAATTTAGTAAGATCGTAAGTTTTTTGCCGTTTTAATTTACTTATTGTAGGAATTTTTGATTTTTTTTATAGAATAAGCATTACAAAAGAGCACACTATCTACCTGATGGTAAATGGATATTAATAGTTACTTTGCAACCATCCGCTCAATAAAATAAAATGATGTGTCTTACTACTTTGAAGACCACCTCCAGCCTGGGTTTGGGAGTAGTGGTGCTGGGATTTGTGGTAACGGGATTAGTCCACGCAATGGTGGAAAGGCAGGAGGCACTCTTCAAACTAGGTAAGACACATAATTTTATTTTATTGAACGGATGTTGGCAAATTAACTACTAATATATTTAGTATAATGGATTTCCGCAAAGTAACCCCTGATTCTATTAATTGTATAAACATTTCTCATCATCACTTTTATCCTCGACTAAAAATCAAAATGCAGATGTGTTGTCACCCTGGAGGACTAAGATGTAATGCCTGGTATTCATTAAAAAGGGTCACCAATTCTATACATTCAGCTTACGAAGCACAGTAACACCAAGCTTCTATTTACGCTGCTATTATGTGAGAACGTGGTTCTTCTTCGACCAAGCCAACCTATTCGTTTTACAACCGTAATATGCTTACCGTCAGGTATAAGATATTTTTTTTAAAGTTACACCATGACTTTCTTCTGTATCGTGAAGATTGTTTACAAACATAAATAGCACAAACACATACATCAAAACCCGGAAAAATATATGAAGGCCGTAAAAATATTTGTTCTGTGCAGGATTCAAACTTGTGGCTTTCAGCGCTACAATTCTCGTTAAACTATCCATGGTCCCATAAGAATAGGGTATCGAAGAATAAAACCCTCTGTCATGGATGCTCAAGCCGTGGGGGTTGGGGTCCGGGTAAGATAAGAAACAAATGTGTGAATGTGTAAGATATTTATAAGAAACATGTAAGGCTACAATAAAGACACTACAATGCAAACAACTAGATAATCCTTAAGCATAATCTACGTTACTCTTAGCTCTAAAATAGGTAATCACTTAATACTTAGCAAAATCTAAACCTACAAATTAACTGCAAAATAAAATTACGAGCAACAAAACATAAAATTTACTATTAGTTCTTTTATTAGGTACATGAGAGCATAAAATCATTATCAAATTTTATGAATTATAAAAGTAAAAGGGGAAAATATTAAAAAAAAATAATAAAAAAAGAAAAAGGGAAAAAGCATAAAAAAACTAAATATTTCTACTCGAAGCTGGAATCAGCAATCTTAGGAAGTCGCCCGATGCATGTATTGCCGCTATAAGTAATAGGCTATACTTGTCGACAACGGCTTTCACTGTCCTCATCTTTTAAGACAAATAAATTTTACTGATAACACTTCATATTAGAGATGCAGGAAAGCGCAATTGTCACAATTAACTTGATGGGCGTTTCCATAAACTGAAATAATTGCACAATCTAAGAGTACTGTTCCAGGATTACTTAGACTAGCAAACAACGTATAGTATTAAACACTTACTCCGTTGCACTTATAAAATTAATTATAGTATATTAGTAATTATAGTTCGTGCTAAGTGACGCTGGACTTGGGCTTCGATAGCGGTGAGCGTCTGGTGGAGCGGTCGGCGCACGTGGTGCAGCTATCTAATCGTATTGGTGACGTCAGGTTACACTATACACTTCCCACACTACACACCAACTACCATTTACTTGCCCCTGACGCCACCCTGTGGTAGACCCTACACTTCTGGAATTCGGTAAGTTTTGTGTTTGCGTATCTAACCGTTCTAATTCAATTATCTATAAGCCATTGGGCTTCGCCCATGGTTCCTCGTCGAGGGGATCACTCATGGGCAGTGGTTTCGTCGATCTTTGTTGGGGCAACTAAAGGCGTGTACATAACTTATGTGTGTTATAATTGATAGGTTATTAAGTAGTCGTAAGAGATAACTTCTTCAAACTTGCAAACATTCTGAGCCGTGTTAGCTTTAAAACACAACTTTCTCATTTTATAAAGTTTTATAAGCGTTACCGATACAGTCTTTAAAAGTCCTTCGCCGGTGGAGTTGATTCGTGCACATTACATTACGTTACATTAGGCAAAACACTAAGCAAAATTTTTTTGCTGTTACATATTGTCACCTCGTACAAAAACCGGGGAATAAAATCGGTAGATGGTTCTCTTACATGATGTATACTCATCAAAGATAAAGACAGCTTACTGAATAAAAAGTGCGCGATTTTTACGATAAAGTTTGCAGAAATTCCCGATAATAATGTAAAATCGTGGTTTATTTGCACGAGGTCTATATGCATGGTTCGATTACCGTAAGTGCGGGCAGTGATTGCCTCCAGTATCGGTCCAGTCTAGTATCGCTTGTACGGAATTGAACAAACAACTCTTCCTATATTTGCTTTCTATTCTTGCGGCAGTAGTTCAGTATTATAATAGTTTTAAAAATCTTCACAATAATCTCGTAAGCTAGTTATCTAAAACAATGTCATATATTTTTGAATTTTTCTCGTGAATTATTATATAAGTAGTACATTTATTTATTATTTTGTTTATTTCTTTAACCCTTCAATCCTCACAAAAATCCTTTGCAGTCACATGTGTCTGGCGTATCCCGAGCGGTCGCATGAAACCGCACCCACCCACAGTACTTTAAACCATATAATCTTATATTAAGAGACAACTGTTTTATAAAGAAGTTTGACTTTTTAAAATCTATACAAAATTTTCTATCCTGCAGTCTAAACAAAAGTCGGTTGTAACTTTATTACAAAAATATTGAATTGTATTTTGATAACAGAAAAAATAAATACCAAGCGGGTGACAGCAGCGTGAAAATCACAATTATTTATATACGTATTATTCGAATTTATTTACGTAAGTAGATAAATTATATTCACACAAAAACTTTTATTATACTTTTATAATAAAACACTATATTAAAGTACCAAATAACACTTGAAATCAAAAAAAAATCCAAAAATCAACATAATAACATTCACACGAAAATGGCGTATGAAATGAACGTATATTATAAATAAATATCCATAGACTAACTAACTGTTTATTCTACTGGAGGATAGAAAATTTCATATTGATTCTATAACGCAAAATTTTATGATAGAAAAGTAGTCTCTAAACATAAGTATTTATGGGTTAAGGTGCTGTGGGTGCGTGGGGTCAAATTTGACCTCTTAAATTTCGACGGAATATCGAAGCGGTTAAGTTTGGAAGCTTGCCGTTTAAGAGGTAAAATAAGAATCAATTGCTATCCGTTATTCTCCTCAAAATTCAAAGCAGCTCGACGTATTTTGATGATTTTTTTATGAATTTTAATAGGTCTCGGATGGTTTAGATTTACAATAGAACCCTGTAGGTGGCTCTATTGTAGAGATCCAGAAATCACCCGTCCAAAGCCGGGGCGAATCAATAATCAATAATGAAATATGTAATAATCCTTCCCAATAATATATTGTAATGAGCAGCCTTCCAATCTTAATGGCTACTCTCTTTAATGGGCGAGCTCCATATTCGGCATCAAATTTTACACGGTCTGCTCCCTGATGTATGATCTCGCATTTCGCCCCCTACTGTTGTAAGGGCTATTATAGAATATAACTAAAAAAGTCTTACGATACTGATTAATAGCGGTGTAATCATCTTGTTAACGCTGATACATAAAATACACAGCCCGGTAACAATGCAATGCGTTTCTCACGCTTAATCGCCGATATGCCAAGTAAGTAAATCGCTAGTCTGTCATCAAGTGTGATGATTATAGCAAGTTTTATTGTGCCTATTAGGAAACTTAGTTGACATCAAAGCGATAGTTACTTTCTAGCTATGTATCGTATGCTACTCTTATACAGTTTTCTATAAGAGCTACAGCGCTCATTAAATATATGCAATGTTCATTTTATAGTCAGTGTTGTGTAATGTTTCCATTTTAGTGGATTTTCCACTAAAACTGATGGATTCGACTTTCGCTTAGAAATATATTTTACCACATTTCAGGAGTATTTACTTTTACAGTCTGAGTCATCGGAGAAGACTTGTTATACTTTTAATTAATACGTAATTAATTATACATTATTTGAAAAAAAAATTGCATCGATTTTCAATACGAATACTTAGCGAAAAAATAATAGAATTACAATAAAAATGATAATTGATTATAGTTCAAAAACTCACTTATACCTGATTTCCTAATTATCAATAAAAAATACTCAACTCAAAAAGAAAAAAATTGGTTGCCTGTAAAGTCGGTATACGGGCGAAAGTTTTACGTGACAACGACTTTGAGTGGTAAAATAATTTTAATGTGAATATTCATTCGTATAGTAGGAAGAAGGATGAAATAACACTTTTTATGTCTGTCTCTCTCGCTCTTAGGCGGGCTAACCATGCCCGAGTGGAAGGGACGCGTGCCTCTCACTCGCTCTCATTGTGAGCGCATAACGTGAGCGGAGCGTAACGCAGTTTCTTGAAGTGCCACCCGGCAAACCAATTTATAAGAAGTTGTCACGTCAAAATACAACAAGTCTTTCCTCTGGGGGATATGGCTTTCTAAATCTCGAGTTTTAATAGAGAGGTATGGTTATAATGTATGTAGCGATTCTTGAAATTTCTTGCAAGATAAATCGTCCATCATAAACTAATAAGTCTTTAAATAATATAACATAACCTAAACACCCACGCCAGTTACACAGAGGGGTAGGCAGAGACTACGGACTTCCATTTGGCATGATTCTGACATACCTCTTTCGCCTCCTTTACATCCATATATCTACACAGACATGTTCGTCGATAATGGTACTTCTAATGTGGCCCATTTTTAAAATATTGCCAATTTGGTCAATAAACTTTCTTCTATGGCATCTCTTCCTGACTCTGCCGTTCACATCTGCCATATAAATTCTCTTTGTCACTGTCTCCTTATTCATTATTTCTACATGATCAAACTACCGAAGCATTCCTTTCTTAATCCTGGTCACATCGTCTTGCATACCTCATTTTTCTCTTATCACACAATTTCTCACCCTGTCATTCAGATTCAACCCTAGCATACTCCTTAACCTCTCAGGCGGCAAGCGTCCAAATTTGACCGTTTCGATATTACGTCAAAATTCAAATATGACCGCACCCACCCACAGCACTTTAACCCATAAATACTTATGTTTAGAGACTATTTTTCTATTAAGAAGTTTGGCATTAAAGAATCAATATTAAATTTCTTATCATCTAAGAGAATAAAAATTCACGTTATCTATGGATATTTATTTATAATCTACGTTCATTTCATACGCCATTTTCGTGTGAATATTATTTTGTTAATTTTTCGATTTTTCTTAGGTTTTATTAATGTTTCACTATAGTGTATTATTATAAAATTGAAATGAAAGTTTTAGTGTGAATATATTTTATCTTTAAACGTAAATAATTTCAAATAATAAATAGAAATAATCGTGATTTTCACGCTGCCGACATCCTCTTGACATATATTTTTTGTTATCAAAACACAATTATATCTTTTTCTAATGATATAAATCCCAAATTTTGTATACATTTTAGAATGCTAAACTTCTTTTTAGAAAAGTAGTATCTAAATGTAAGTTGTAATGGTTTAAATTGCTGTGGGTGGGTGCGGTCGTATGTGACCGCTCAGGATTTGCTGGATTCATGAGAATGCGTGGGATTTTTACGGAGATTGAAAGGTCAAAGATCGCATTGTAACAGCATCTATTCTAATTTCGAGCTTCTTCTGCCACGCCCAACTTTAACTACCACATGTGCCTTTTTTGACACATTCTAATTCTTTATAATGGTTTGTAGTGCCCCATTCTCTCTTTTTCCTGCATTAACTCGTCGTTCTATATCCTTATAATACCTACCATCCCTGCTAAATACACATCCCAAATACACGAACTCATCCTACTCAATCAACTCCCCTTATATACTTATTTTACATAACGTTTTGTTTTCTTCTCTTTCAAAAACCATCACTTTCATCTTACTTGCATTCACTTTCATTCCCTTTTCTTTTAATGCTCATTTCATTAATGTAAACATAATTTGCAACTCAGCCACCGACAACGCAAATATGACTTGATCATCAGCGTAGAAAATGCATTTGACGGTTAACTCGCCCATTCTTAACCCACATCATTCATCTTTCAAATTTTGCAAATAACTGTCTATAAATAGGTTGAACAGCCAAGGGGAAGCCACACAGCCCTGGCCGACACCTTTTTGGATGCCAAACCAGTCAGAGTAGACCTCGTTGATCCTGACACAGGCACTACAGTCCCTATAAAGAGACCTCAATGCCTGTATCAAACCAGCGCTCAACCAAAATGAGTTCAGTGTTTGCCATAACACAACCCCATCCACTTTGTCATATAAGCCTTTTCAAAGTTCATGAACGCACAAAAAACTACTCCGCAATCATGCGCAGGAAAAAGACTTGATCTGTAAACTCCATTCCTTTTATAAATCCCGCTTGCCCATCCCAAAATTTATCCATCGATTTCTTTCATGACCCTTTCAATTAGTACCTTTGCATACAGTTTTCTCACAATGCCAAGAAGGCTGATACCACGGTAGTTTTTACAGTCTTTACATCATTCTTCCGGTACCCGTTTCAATTCCCAACGTACATTAAACAAGGTGTACAGCAGGACTGCCACCACTCCCTATCTAGACCTTATCATCACGAGTCATAATCTTCAATATCCACCTGCCTTACCTGCTTTCAAACTCAATACAGATTTTCAAAGTCTACTGCTGAACATTGTTCTACCCATAGATTTAATCACAATATAGAGTATATTTGCTATATTCGACTCGCTTGGTAGGCGTGTTAGCAGCTTCTTCTATTTTTTCCGTCTATCGCCTCTCTTACGACACCCACGCGATGGTATAGGTTATTGGATATTCTTACAGAATATTAAAGTCCACTGGTGAACATCGGTTCCCATCAACATTTGCCACAATTGCCGGTTGGGCAATCGCAGTCGGGCATTTTTTTATTTGTTGTTAGTCGTTATTAGAAAGACGCTACTGCATATTTCCTGATTTGCTTTTCCCCGTCACCTTTTACGACACACACTGGATTATATGGGATAGTGGATATTCTTACACAACCACAACACTGTCAATTTCAATCTCAAAGTTTTATTGTATTCCTGTATTAAAAATAAAACGTCTTTGGATACTTTAAATGTTTAACATGTATTAAAGACTAAAACATTCCAATTACTAACTTTTATAAGGTGCTCGTCGGCCTAATATCATTTAGTTTTTTAGTATTTGAATAACCTCTTCGAGCAACTAATCAAATTAAACTCTGAATGTCATGACACACTGATTCTACTCAATTTAAGTTAAGAAATACCTGATACCACATCATCTAATTCCAACCCTTTCAACGCCGTTGCTAAATATTATGTTATATATATAAATATTAATATATTCTACTATCGATTAAAACGACTTTAACGGATTTTGCGCGTAAAAGAACATATAGCTGATGTAATGCATCAACATTCGGGAAGTCTGCAGTTTGTGATCACATTCTAGACAACCCCAACCATTACATCATATTCGATAGACCACAAATCCTCGCAAAAGAACACCAATTCCTACCAAGTAATCATACTTAATTAGGGTGTTTTTTTAATTTCAATAGAGAAGGAGGCTGGATACTACCACCTGCTTGGGACCCTATAATCAATAAAATTAAAACTAGCATACCACTGCATGACTTCAAAACACAGTCAGTTCATTTTGCATATATCGGATCATAAACAATAACTAAAAAAGCTGAAGGTACTCCGGGTTTAACAATGACATCCGGACGTTAGTCATTTCAGTCCCCCGTGACCATGGGTGCTGGAAAGCACCCGATACGTCGGGAATAAAAAAAAATTAAAAAAATAAAAATTTATCGCGATAAAATCCGTAAAAGTGGTTTTAATCAATGTGTAGTGTTCGCGTAAATATAAGAAATCATTATATTCTATCTATTCATCGAAACTATATTGCTTAGACGTCTCGTTTTCAAAAAATCATACAGTTACAAAAGATATTGAAATTCAGAGTTAGTATAAGGGACTAAAGTAATTCTTTTTTTGTTTGATTCATAGTACGGTGGCGAAATATACAAGTGTATCACGGAGCGTATACCACGTGCAGTAAATTAATTTATAAGCATGGATTTCAGATTTGTGATCTTGTGATCTTTTTAAAAAATGATAGAAATAAATATTTCTTGTATTTACGGGAACAAAATAACTTTATGCTTAACTTTAACTTTTTTGGTCCGTGCTCACGGTCCCCGTGTTTGACGTCCTGATATCATAGGGAGCCTTCGATAAACCTGCGATACCCGGTCATGTTGCCAGTTGTAAAATATTTCCAAATAGTGACACGCCCAGCTTTGCCTGAGTGGAATGTAATAATAAAAGACTAAGTAGAATGTAGTCATAAAAGGCCATTAATTTATGAATATTTCGATTTCTTTCGAAAAAATGGATTTTATTTTCGAAAAATACAAACGAATTCAATAAATTTTTTGGATTAAATATAGCCTGGCTCCTGGTATTTCTCTCTATCTGTCCGTTAAGTTTCATCGCAATGCGTATTCTACATATACGTGGCAGAACCATGCTGCAGTTATATTGGCAGTATAGTTGTATCATGAATGGGAAAGGACCACGCTCTCACAGAATACCAGCGTAAAATAATAGCTTAATGCTGCTGTGTTTTGTATGGTGAGTGTAGAGTAGACATTGGAGACCCTATTTACTGGAAACGAGGCATTCCATCTTAGTCCGCACGGGTGAAAACGCATCTGCATTTTGATTTATTATTATATTATTATTATTATTATTAGATTAGCCGGGAAAGACCGACAGACAAACAAACATTTTAAAATGTTAGTTTAAATCTTAATAGCATGCAAATAACTCTTGATCTTAATAGAATCAAGTTACTTCAAGACGGTACTCCAATTTTATATATATTTATAGACGAAGAAGAAAACTAGACACCGTAGAGGACAAGTTCGGTCATTTAATCGTAAGCCCTTAGCTTTTAGTATCTGATTTGGAATATTACATTAATCTTGTAGCTAGCAGGAGCGCTCACCATAATTTTTTCGTGTATCTAATTATAACAAGTGAGGTCCTGTTGAAACTACCGTAATAAGTAAAAATGAATGTACTTATTTACACAGAGGTGAAGAAAATATCATCAGAAAACTTGCATAACTTAAAAGTAAATAAAGTAGTTACAGTCTATATACATCCCACAGTTGAGCATAGGTCTTCTTTTAACAGCCTTTTGGGCAATAAAATAACCACCGTTCTACTCCAATACGTGTTGGTCGACTTCACACGTCATAAAAACATATTTTGTAATTTTTCTTACATGCATACTCGTTTCTCACAATCTTTTACTTAACCGCCGAGAACGTGGTAAATCACCAATAAAAAACATATTGACACTTCCATTATGATTTCCTAATGTTTCTTATATTTAAGTGAATACTACACATTTACATGAAACTTTACTAGTACTTTACAGCACCCATGGTCACGAGTATGAGGGGGGGGGGGCTGAAGTGTTCGACATCCTAACCCCATAGTTAATCTCTGCTACTCACATGTTAACTATTTCATTAGTGCTGGCAGTTAATTCTTAACTCATGGGTCGAACCCAAGTTAATTGCATACTGAAATGTACAGCGAGTGCTTAGTTTCCAACAGCTCAAAACAGACTTAAATACTAATACATATAATAGTCATGGTTGGTTTGTAATAATTTAAAAAATAACATTCAAATTGTCTGTTTCAGTCTTAGACAGATAATAAATTATCGATATTTTAGTTATAATATTGTGATAATGTTTTTTTTTTCTCATTTCAACTATGCTAAGTAAATCTACTTTCTAGAATTGGATTAAAAGTCGTATTAAATATTTATTGCCCGATTTCATTTTTCCTTTCTATTTGTCATTATTTACGTCCAGGATATTTTTTGAGTCTGATAGTATATATCAGTGTTGATTCATCCAATCCAGTACTAAATATAAAACATCAGAAAAAAAAATTCTCATATAGTCCATATTACCAACATGTAGTAGGTGTCTCCTTTCTCGTACATTAACATTATGAAATTGAAGTGACAAAAGAGTTTACAGCCCTCAAAATAAGTCCAAATAAAATGTCCAATGATATGTTATCAACTCTGGGGACTTAGATGGAATGCCTGACTCTTTAGTGTTCAGTTCGGAACTCATCAGTGCACACACGGTGCTTGGCGACGGAAATAGGTAAGAAGGGGTTTCTAGTCACGTGTTCTCCTAAGCAGAGAAGGTGTCCTGCCACCTACGTGTATCAAAGTTTTTAAGTATTTAAGTGCTAATTCTTTCTGGTACTCGCTGAAGTCCTTCTGAGCAAGCGGGTTAGTGATCTCAATGGAATTTTTGCTTCATATCACCAGGCTTTGAGATTTGAAACTTCAACATCGTTATCATCAACATCATCATCAACATCATCATCATTACCATCACTGCAACCCCTGACAAGTCCCTTCTGTACATTAGCCTATCCCAAGAAATGCAACATAACACGGTCCACAGTCACGTGCATCTATCTACATCGTCACTTACCAGGTCTTTACATCATCTAGTGAGTGCTGCCCTACCTACCGGCTACTGCGTACCGGTACGATTAGGTTAGATTTTCCATTAATCAACAGCCAGAACCTCATTTGTAGATAATGTGACGGTTCATTATTATTATTTATAATTAATTAGCAATTAATTTGTATATAAAGCTGAACAAAAATTTTAAATTAATATTTAAAAAAATAAAATATACATTAATGCGCATAAAGTTAAAATACATTAATTTAAGACATTAAGTACAAAAGCTTAAAATTGCCTTTACAAATCATTAAATTTATTAAACTCATTGAATAAAACTATTATTTACGGATTTTATCGCGTTTAATTACATTAATTTATTGTTTTTATTATCCCGACGTTTCGGGTGCTTTACAGCGCCCATGGTCACGGGGGGACTGAGATGTTTGACGTCCCAATGTCATAGTTAGTCCGGCTACCTTCAGTTTTTTAATATTAATAAACTGAACTTTTAATATTAATAAATAAAAAATATTAAAAAACTGAAGGTAGCCGGACTAACTATGACATTGGGACGTCAAACATCTCAGTCCCCCCCGTGACCATGGGCGCTGTAAAGCACCCGAAACGTCGGGATAATAAAAACAATAAATTAATGTAATTAAACGCGATAAAATCCGTAAATAATAGTTTTATTCAATGTGTAGTGTTCGCGTAAATTTAAGAAATCATTATTATTAAACTCAGTTAAAATATTTAAAATGTATTAAATAATAGAAATACAAGTCGAACATAATTATAATATAAATATAATTGGAAAATTGGTTAAAAAAAGTTTTAGAGCGTGTTGAACACATTATTTTCAGTAAATTAACAAAGCTAGCTTAACGTGCAACTTACATAAATGTGATATATTTGTAAAGAAATTGAGATGCTGGGTTTTATAATTTCAACAAAAACCATAAATACGGATACCTTATAAGATTCGGGCAATTTAAGTGTTCTCAGCACCTAAAAAGATAAAGGAATTGGCGGCCCTTTTAGGTTTTTGCAATTTTTGTAGAAGGTTCATTCAAAATTATAGCACGAGCATAATACCGCTCTGTGAATTACTAAAAAAGAGACGTAAGTTCCAATGGAACAAAAACAAAACAGAAGGAATTTAACTTTATAAGAGACAAATTTATTTCATATAAACATAAATCCTTATGCCTGTCACCCAGAGGGGTAGGCAGAGACTACGGACTTCGACTTGACACGATCGTAACATACCTATCTCGCCTCTTTTACATCCATATATCTACATGTACACGCTCATCGGTTAAGGGTACTTCTAATGTGGCCCATTTTCAATGTCCAAATTGGTCGATAAACCTTCGTTTTGGGCGTCCCTTTCCAACACTTCCGTTCACATCTGCCATATAAGTTTGCTTTGTCACTCTTTCCTCATTAATTCTTTCCACCAAACCACCGAAGCATTTCTGCTCATAACATCATCTTGCATACCATATTTTTCTCTTATCACACAATTTCTCACCCTGTCATTCAGATTTAATCCTAGTATACTCCTTAAAGACCACATTTCCACAAAAAAAGTTTTTAGTAAAAAGTTTTGTAGACCGGCTTGAAACAATTTCAAGCAATCGCGCGAAATCGCAAGTCGGTTGCGTTTCTGTTCGGCTTCGTTACCCATCTCTCATAAACTTTCTAAAACCCCAATTTATTATTAATTATGTTTTGATTCCGTTCATACCATATGCCTATAATCTCAGCTATCTCTCTGATTTTCAATCTACGCTCCTCCAGTATCAAATCGCCAATATTTATTCAGTACTCGAAGTTGATGACCGTCCAGTGCGTGGGTCATCTTCAATGCTCTGCTGATAACTTTTTTATTGGTGAGACAAAAATGATAAAAAAATGCATATATTCAACGTCAAGGCTGCGGTCAAAAGCCTCGCAACTTGGAATACCATTCTCTTGAGGTGAGCGGTAGACTAATGACACGTTCTGCGGCTAGTAGCCGGGAAGATGATACAATTGGCGGTGATGCCATACACTTACATCACGTCTGCAGAAGCTGCGGTCTCACAGGTGATAGTGCTCATGGAGGGCTTTTATGACTAGTGTGCCTATTATTTGACGTATTGCCTAAACCGAAATACACTGATGAACATACACTTTGGCTGGATTACATCTTATTCTGTATGGCGTTTACACGCATTGACATGCACGACTTCGGTCGCTGTTTGTGCTTTCGCAATACTAAGGGGCCAAGGCCTCTTTTAGTGGTTCGCCACAAATTTTTTCTGTGGAATACGGTTCAGTTTCTAACTTAACGTCCCCTTCGGGGGTGCACGTTAATTGGTTGGCGCTCACCGTACATGGCGTGTATGGGGCTCGCCTCCCCTCATTTTAAAAAAAATGTGGGAGAGCGAAGCCCTTGTATCGAGTATTTCTATATAAATATTTTTAGCAGTTCCCTAAGTAGGGCAAGATTAGCTAATAATAAACTGATTTATGCAAACCTAATAAAAGTGGAATATGATTAATCGATTTAATGTTTTTAACCTTTTTTGAGTCTACTCTACCAACGGCTTTCAATTGATCTACTGAATATTGATTATTTCAAATGACACCTAAAAGAACTAATTTACTAAACAAACACAACGTAAATAAGGAACATAACTAAAAAGATCACGCCATAAATGTCACAAACGGTTTATTACTACTTGGAAAGAACAAAAATATTTTTTATTCTGTTTACATAAACTGTATATTTTATAGTTAACCACTTTTATAAGTATATTTAAATATGAGATATAATATATGCATGTAGTTAGAAAAGGGGGGAATAGGGGGAAAGCGTTACAAAGAATAGTGGAGTGAAATAACAGTTTAATTTGTCACATAATTTTTTATAGGAAAAGGGTGACAAACGAAAACACCGTCCACATGATGACAAGTGCATGTTGTCGCCTTCAAACATCCACATTTATCCTCAATTAAGATAAAAATATCAATTAATTTGCGAGAATCAAAATACCGATGCGTTGTCACTGAATAAGATGGAATGCCTCGTTTCCAGTAAAAAGGGTCTCTGGTTGTCTACATTTACCATACGACATAAAGTAGCATTAAACTGCTATTTTACGCTGGTATTCTATGAGAGCGTCGTCCTATCCCGGTCGAGCCGACCCAATCGTGCTACAAATGTAATATAGTTGCAGCGTGATTTTTCCACATAAGAAGACTTCCTTATTTACAAGACATAAAAACTTACAGTATACTTTAGAAGTTGATCGTGAAGTGGTAGTGAAGGAATATTCACTATATATGCTGCCTGCTCACCAATATCACCAATAATGCTTCCCTATGAAGCGACAGAGGGATAGTACCAGCAGATTAGTAGCTGCATCTTCTTAAAATAACCAGAAAAAAAACTATGGTTGCCATAACGCCTGTCCAGCGTATCAACAATAAAATTATACCTATCTCTATATCTAAGATCTATATCCATCAAATTATATCTAAGAGGCGTTATATGGGGTAGGCCTGTGTTCAGTAGTAGACTTTTGATTTGCAACAGTAACCACTTATGGTTTTTGTAAAAAAAAATTTACGACGATTAAACACCCTTCATGTGAATATTGTATATCGTACAACTTTTGATTTTGTTGATTGAAAACACGGTGCCGTATAGATCTACTACTGAAATTGTTTGACAGTATGTTCGTTTTGTTTCTGGCTTCTTTCCAACACTAAAGTACAAGGTTTGTTTTCGACTTAGCTATATATTATTAAATTAAGGACGTAACCAATTTCCTTCATAGAGGTTTGATGTTTTAAGAAGTGGAAAACAAAATAGTGGTTTGATTTCCCAAAATGTCTTTACTTTACTTACTTTACTCTTATAGTGTGAATATACCGCACATGTACCCGAAATATTTCTCACACATTCATGATTTCTCACGAAGTTTTCATTCACCGACAATCTTGTGGCAAATTATTTTCCTTTGCACCAGAGGGAATCGGACACACCAAAATATTTTCGTCGAGTGCGTAGCCTATAAACCACCACAAATCATTACTTTACTCGCATAATTTTTATAATATTAGTGTGACAAACGAGCACACAGTCCACCTGACGGTAAGTGGATGCTGTGGCCCATAGACATATACATTTCTCTCCAATTAAGAATCTAAATGCAGATGCGTTGTCACCGCTGAGGTCTAGGAGGGATTGCCTCTTATCCGGTAAAAAGGATCTCCGGTTCTCTACACTCACCACACGAAACACAGCAGTATTAAACTGCTATTTTACGCTGGTATTCCGTCAGTATATATCATTGGCGTAAAAATATTTTTTTTATTTATTCCTATATACGCACGACCTATGGGACAATACGTTAGTTTTCCTATTAAATTAATAGTAGGATCTAAAGGGTTCTTGATTTTATTTGTGAATTGTTATTGATATCTTCCAACTCAGATTTAACTTAACATTGCACTAAAATGAATATAATGAATTCAAATAAATTCACATATATGTACTCTTCTCTTACACAGCAAACTTATACAGCATACATTTTAATATCATCATCATCATCATTACAGCCGTTCGCAAGTCCACTGCTGAACATAGTCCTCCCCAAAAAAAACGCCACAAAGCACGATCAGGAGCCGTAGGAGATTGCCATACACTTTGTCTACACGATGTCGATACGATGCTGCCACTCGAGAACCGTTTCCCCCCATCGGTTCTTTTAGCTATATTTCTTCCCTTTTATCCTTTCAGCTTACTAATCCGTTAGGCTATGTCAGTCACTCTTGTTCTTTGCAGATATACTCATTTCTAGTTTTATCACGCAAAGAAACTTTGAGAATAGCCCTTTCCATAGCTCGTTGAGCGACCTTAAGTTTCCTCATACGGCTAGCAGTGAAGGACCACGTCTTATATCTATAAGTTACCACTGGTAGCACGCATTGGCTGTACACTTTTCATTAACAATATTGAAATTTGTAACACAAAAGCATGAACACTTTGATGTTTTTCCTTATTTCCCTAGTCTCTTATTAATATAATAAGAAAATGCATGTCCGTAATTTTAATATTTTCTAAAAAAAAGAAAAAAATTTGGGGCATTAAATAATGGATATTGAAGCTAAACTAGGGGTAGTTAGAATATATGTCAGTCTCTCTGTCCATTTGCAATACACGCAACAACTACAAAATCGATTTCCACTAATTTTTATATGTAGGACCCGCGGCAGCTTGCAAGCTATTTTTAATATGATTAAGGAACATCAAAAAGTGGGTTTAATTATTTTCCTCCCTTAAAATTTTAATTTTATATTAAGTATGATTCCATTAATTAAAAAGAGGGTAACATATTTTTAATAGATAAAATATTTAAAAATAAAGTTTAAAGTATAAGAGAGGTTCATTCTTAGAAAAAACATCAGTTCTACGAAGGACAAGCAATAAACCAATCGGAACTTTTTTTTCAAAGTCAATTAAACAAAAAATACACATATTGTACAAGCTACTTACAGAAACAGCTTGCAAGCGACCATCTCATTCCCAGGGTGTATGATCAACCATGTATCTGTAACCGTTAATTCTCAGGGATTATCCATATAATTTTCAAATTAGTAACAATTTTTTTATGTGTCACGTATTGAAAACGACGTCATTTATCAAGAAATGCGGAAGTAATATATTTTCCTTTATTTACTAATAAATTAAATTTATGTATGCCTTTGTATCAAAAAGGACATGACTACCACGCAGTTACATCTGGCCCATACTTTAATATGGATTAGAGGCGTAGTCAGTTAAAGAGGACGTCCGAAAATGAATTGAAGCTTTCGAGATGTGGGCGTACAGACGTTTATTGGCTATGACACTCACGAAGTCACGAATATGGAAGTTCTGCTACAAGTCCTTTCGAAGTATTAATATTATTTATATATATATATATATATATATATATATATATATATATATATATATATATATATATATATATATATATATATATATATATATATATATATATATATATATATATATATATATATATATATATAAGCTGCGTTTTTTATATAACTGAAGTGACGAACTCACCACTATATGGAAAGTAGCTACAGTACTCCAAGGATATTTGCAGCCAGTTTAAACCAAGAAGGCTACATATATGTTGTCACCTCTTAGGACTTGAACGGAATGCCTCATAGCATATTATTTTACTGGTTTACTATAGCCAGATCTTTTTAGACCAGTATACAGGTGAGCAAGCATTACTATTTGGTGGCAGAAATAGGTAAGATGATATCGAACTGCTAAGAGGTGTAAGACAGGGTAACGTAATATCCCCGCAAGTGACCACCACTACTGCAAAACAGGCGTTTAGAAGCTACTAGACTTGAGAATATACGGTACCAACCCCGATGGACACCTAGGTATAAAAGTAATCCCTCCACATACTCCTTACCTATTGTTTTAAACAATACTTGATAGATAGCTGAAAATTCGAAGTTATAATAACTTTCCAAAATAAGCGAACCTGAGAGGTGAATTGGTTTATTTAGTCATTCTCATCACGCTGGCCACATAAGTAGATAAGAGCATGATCCGACACTCATATTAATATCACTTTTACTAATCACAATTTTATGAGCTTCGATTTAGCACACATGCATTAGTGTTGCACATCATTTGTTCAACACACTAGAAAGATTATTCCTGAACAAGAGACGCTATTAAAACAAATATTTAAAAAATGCATTATTTCTCCATTGTAACCGTAATAGATCACGTTATTGAATCAATAATGTGGTACAAAATGTCACTTTAGGTGGGTAAGTAGGTATTATAAAATTCAGGGTGGATTATGGCAATTAAGCAAATGATAAATTTAATTCCCGTTAAAAAAAGTGCTATAGTTTCTTTGCGATTCTTTTTGAATCTTTTTGATTTTTAAACTTTAAAAATTTGTAACACTTTAAAATATCTGTAACATATTCTACAAACTATATGAATAAATATAATAAATGATTGAGCCGTGATGCAGCTACATTATCGGTCGGCTCGATCGGAGAATTACTACGCTTTCATAGAATTCCAGCCTTGCATAGTAACTCAATAAAAATGTGAGTGTAGAGGACCATAAACCATTTTTAATGAAAACGATTTCTCGGCATTCTGTCTTAGTCCTCGGAGGTGACATCGCATCTGCATTTTGATTCTTAACTTAACATAAGGAGGACTATGTGCTCGTTTTTCACCCTTAACCCATTAAAGGGGGCTGGATAAGAATTTCAAATAGGATTAGTTGTGAGCTTGTTTCTTTTTTGTATAAAACTCTTTATCATCTACTTATTATAGTAATAACGCTCGTTTTACTAAATAAAAATCAGGGAAACATGTTAGGCGTGGAGCACAGTGTTTTGCCGTCGTGAAATATAACGCAACGATTACTTTATTTCTGGCAACAATCCAATATCATTTCAAAAGATTTTATAAATCTAAGTAGACGACAATAAATTTTCTTAAACAAACAAATAAGTACATTTTCCGAAAGCTAAACACGCCATATTCGGTTGAAACTGGATTTCTTGTTCGCAAGTCTTTCTATGTGGTAGAGCAGCGCTGCAGCTATATATATATAGCAACATAGCCTAGCATTTAAATTTTGATTTTTAATTGAGGATAAAAATTTTGGTGTCTATGGGTCACATCATCCACTAACCATAAGGTGGACTGTGTGCTCGTTTAAACGTATTCGATTAAAAAAAGTCATAATAGGTGGTTTTTGGAGCGCTTTGCATTTGAAATTAGCATTTAGTTGCGGAGATGGGCGTAGAGCCGTATTTTTTTAATTCGATTTGTAAATTATTAACGTTAAAAAGTATAGGAAATGTACTTTATGAAATATGGAATGTATTATTTTTTAATTGTATTTATGTAAGCGTAAATTTAAAGAAGTTCGTCTTTCGTCTTCGTCGTTCGTCATTTCGTCTTCCATAAACGGCATTTACCGGTTGCATATTGTAAGGTACTGATATTATAAAAGCAGAGTTACAGCCTGAAATAAAGCAAAGTTAAAACCCAGGAATGTATTATTTTTAATTATATTTTCGTAAATGTGAAATTAGAGATAGTGCATTACATGTTCCTTAAACTAGAGGTTTAAAATTTCAATTTTTGATCAGAAGTTGTAAACCACTAACATTAAAGAGAAAATAAGATATATTTTATGGCAGATGGAATGTATTGTTTTTAATTATTTTCTGTAAATGTAAAATAAAAAATATAACTGCCATAAAATGTATTTCCTGGTCACATATTGTAAACCACTGTCTTAATATATCCATGTATCCCTAATTTCTGAAAAACTTATAGAAGAATAAGACCGGCGCATTGCATATGTACGTAAAGATTTTACACGTCTTCGAAATTTATCTTTCTCAGACACTTAGGCTTCCTCACCCCGATATTTGCCCTCAACGCTGAGCACGTTGTAAATCTGCACATAAATTTTCAATTAATAACTTCACGATTCTGGAGGGGGCTGAAACCGGCTGAGTCACGTACTATGAAAATTACGGTGGGCGTTTAGCCCTGAGCTACTACTGCTTACCACAAGCATGTTGTGTCTGCAAATTTATATTGTCACCCGTAACCAAACACCGCATACAGATGGAACTATATAAACAAATTATTATCTTTAAACCGTAATATGCGGATTACATGTGTAAATATATTCATTTGCATAACGCTTATAGTCGAATAAACATTGGATTATGACAAAGAATAAATTAAAATGTTTCTTTATTTTCCAGTATAAAGTAAATTCTAAATATGTTTTTTTTTGTGACTTTGATAAAGTAGCGACTGAGCACAGCAGTGTTTGGTATATGTTAACAGATTGGATTATATACGCATAACATTCGTATTTTTCTTCATCAGTCCGTAAAACTTTTCTGCTGGCCATAAAACTCTTCCGTTGTACACAGGCTTATTGGGTGTATTTGTAAAAACAAGTGAGAAGCAGATGGATGCCATAAACGTACATAACATACGAAGCTAAAGCGTAAGCTTATGATTTTTTTAATATAATATTTGTTATTCAATAGAAAAGAATATCTTAAAAAAGAGTAAAACAAATTTGTTTTCTTTTTAACCGTAAACAAAAAAAAAACATTCAAACACATTTAATAATTTTGTGAAAGGATTTCGATTGTTCGACTTAAAAAAATTATACAATTAGATCCAATATTCTTACAACTAGCTACCAGTCCTACAAAATTTTAAATGTAGTAGTACTAGTAGTAATTTAGTAGTACTATTACGATTATTTATCCAGGGTAAATTATCTCTCCCCGAATAAATAAAATATGCCAACCCTTGGTAAATTTATTGGTGTTTTGTTAAAATAAGGTAAATCCAGCCTGCATCATGTAAGAGGTAAACTGCAAGGAATTCTACTGGCCTATTAAGATATGTGGTTCTTCCTTCTAAATGAGAAGCAACTTAATTCTTAGTTCCGCATTGTCTACCCTAATCCACCTAATCCCTTAAAAATTAATGAGGATAAATTTTATAGGACTTTCACACGAAGGGAATGTTGCGTGCATTATTAATTTGACTAAAAATAAAGAAAGTCTTCAACTATTCGGAATGTACAATTTTATGTTTGGGAACCAATAAAAAGTTTAGGTGAAAGGGTCAAAGATATAAAAGATCGAGTCGTAAAAGTCTTTCCGAAAACTATGTCTTAAATTGACTTTAACAATAATGTATATAAAATAACATATTCGCATATGAAATTTTGCGAATAACAATAGAAGTAAAAGTAAAGTTATATAGCCTATATTTGTCCCACTACTGGGCACAAGTATCATCTAGTTTTTAAGAGGGTATAAGGGCAAAGAAGTTTTCGCTGCGCTGTCCATATGCGTGTAGGCGGGTTTTTTTTTCTCAGACATACAGGTTACCTCACGATATTTTCCTTCATCGTTGAGCAAGTGGTAAAATGACACGTAAAATTGCAATTAACAATTTCATTGGTGACGGCAGCGATCGAACCCGGTTTGCTAGCGTACTGCGAAATTTCCAGCGAGTGTTAAGACCCCGAGCTGCCACGACTCTCCATAGATTAGTAAAATAACTGGTATATACAAACACTTTATTTTATTATAGTGCCAGCGTTCTTGGCACTATTCGTCGAGAGTAGGATTGTACTACTGGCAAAAAACACATTTTTTATTATTTATTATTCAACAAACAGTTTCACAATAAGAAGTTTACAAAGAATATGCATACACTTCAAATTGAAATATTTGTGAAACCAAAACCTTTAACCACTAATTAGAATTTAAAAAGTTTGCGTGTTTTTGTTGAAAGTTAGTACTTATTTTAAGTAAGCTGGCTACGAATTTAAATAAATCAAATGTGAATTATTGCGTGGTGTTGACTTCAGGCAACATATTAATGTTACGAGCTTAGGGTTCGTGACAATAAAAATTGCCGATAGAATTACCTAAATTAACACTTTAATTTACTTTACACAAATTAAAACTAAATCACTAATAATTAAAAACACTAATTCACTTAATTCCGCTCCGAAGCTTCGCTTGTGTCGCCGAGTTAAACTCTCACTCTGCCTCCATCGCATCTTGCGCCACCTATTTATTTAAATTAGCAAAATATCCGGAGTGTTCAAGTAAACACGCGCAAGGTACCGAGAAATCGAGTATAGATTTTCTAGAAACTTAGTTCTTCGGTGGCGCTGTCGGTCGAGAGATCTGTGATGTCATTCTCTGCAAAGCTCCCCTCGCTCTCGTTCCTGACACTAGATGGCGCTAGTTGACTTATTCACACAACACTGCCCCCTCCTAAGACATGCTCGTCCCGAGCATTATCGGTCCCATAATAACGCGCCAAGCGATCCACATGGACGATCTTAGGAGTCGCTCTTGCGCCTTTCTGTATCCGATAGGTCACATCGTTGATCCTGGTTACAATCCGGTACGGGCCGTCCCATTTAGCTTTAAGCTTAGGAGATTTCCCTTTGCTGCGGACTGGATTGTGCAACCACACCAATGAACCTTCGTTGAACCCTTTATTGTTCATTTTGCGGTCATACCGGGTTTTCATTTTCTCAGACATTTGCTGGTCCGATTGTCTGACGTGCTCATAAATGTCATTCATTTTGTTCCGCAAGTCATATGCATAATCGGTTATACTGCGTGGGGCATCAGGTGGTATCCCAGTGATCAGGTCTGCAGGCAGCCGTAATTCTCTTCCAAAGTTTGCGAAAGCCGGTGTCACTGCTGTACTTTCGTGAACAGAACTTCGATATGACAACAAAAACGGTTGTATGTGCTTGTCCCAATCTCGTTGCCGATTGTCTACAACTTTTGCTAGGTACCTCTCCAATGTCTGATTAAATCGTTCCACCATTCCATCAGATTGCGGGTGATAAGAAGTCGTTCTTGTTTTATGAGTACCCATAACTCGGCAAGTTTCCTGGAATATTTGAGACTCAAAATTCCTTCCTTGATCGCTGTGAATATCTAAAGGTACTCCAAAACGACAGAAGACTTCATGAACTAGTTTATCTGCAACTGTTGAAGCTTCTTGATTTGGAATGGCGAAAACTTCTGGCCACTTAGTGAAGTAATCCATCACAAACATGAAATACTTGTTACCGCTTTCACTCTCCGGAAACGGCCCCGCCACGTCAATGGCTATTCTCTCCCATGGTGCACCAACATTGTACAACTTCAATGCACCTCTACTACGAGTCTGAGGTCCCTTTACAGCCGCACAACTTGTACATTTGCGACACCAGTCCTCGACATCGTTTCGACAGTGGACCCAGTAAAACCGTTCTCGGATATTCAGTAGAGTTCGTTTAACTCCCAGATGGCCTCCTGAATAATCATTTTGGTACAGCTGTAGAACATCCGGTACTTTAGCTTTAGGGACAACCATTTGTAAATGACAGCTGTCTCCCCGAACATTTTCCCATTTACGGCACAGAACTCTATCCTGAAGCAGCAAGCTATCCCACTGGGCCCAATAGCTTTTAGTGATCGAACTCACCGCTGAGACGTCGCTCCACTTGGGCTTGGGAGCACTGGCCTTCATCCATTCCAGGATCGGCTTGATGTCCGGATCTTCCTGCTGTGCACGTTGTAAGCTGTCCTTCTACTCGTTGCTGAGGTGGTCTGCCCTGAGCATCCTCACGGATACCACTCCCTTACTCTCTTGCCTAGTACAATGTTTGCAATCTTCAGGACAAGGTCTTCGTGATAATGCATCTGCGTTGCCATGAGATTTCCCGCTGCGATGTTCGATCTCAAAGTCGTATTCCTGCAGTAGTTCAATCCACCTCGTAACTTGTCCTTCTGGATTTTTAAACTGCAATAGCCATTTTAGTGCAGCATGGTCAGTTCGTAAGTGAAATTTTCGCCCCAGAAGATATTTGCTAAAATGCTGCAACGACTTTACCACAGCTAGCAATTCGCGTCTTGTGACACAATAGTTCCTTTCCGGTTTTGACAACGACTTGCTGAAGTACGCTATCACGACCTCTTGGTCACCATTCCGTTGAGACAACACACCGCCAAGTCCTATATCACTTGCGCCTGTGTCAACTATAAATTCTTTGCTTGCATCAGGGTATCCCAAAATAGGTGTTTTGCACAAACGGTCCTTGAGCTACTGGAATGCAATATTACAACTTTCATCCCAGCAGAAATGTCGCTTCTCCTCGGTTAGCTTATGCAGAGGTTTGGCTATATCTGCAAAGTTCTTCACAAATCGCCGGTAATAGGAGCAAAAACCCAAAAATGCTCTAACCTGCGTCTTGTCTTTTGGAACCGGCCAATCCTTTACAGCTGCAATTTTCTCTGGATCCGTGCGGATACCTTCTTCCGACACTACATACCCCAAAAACTTGACTTGCCGTTTGAACAGTGAACATTTCTTCGGGCTCAACTTGAGGTTGGCACTCTGAATCTTCATAAGCACGCGTTCCAGGTTTTGAAGGTGTTCCTCAAACGTACGGCCTACGATGATGATGTCATCCAAGTAGACGAGACAGGCATCGCCAATTAGCCCGGTAAGTACAGGTTCCATCAGCCTTTCAAACGTTGCTGGAGCATTGCACAACCCAAACGGCATTACTTTGAATTGCCACAGACCCTTTCCCGTCGAGAACGCAGTTTTCTCCTTGTCCTTAGGGTCAATTTCAACTTGCCAGTAGCCACTTTTTAGGTCCAGCGTGCTAAACCACTTTACTCCTGTAAGCATGTCCAGCGTGTCGTCAATTCTTGGCAAGGGATAGCTGTCCTTCTTTGTAACGTCGTTCAGACGGCGGTAATCAACACAGAACCACATGCTGCCATCCTTCTTTTTCACCAGCACCACTGGCGAACACCATGGACTGGAGGAAGGTTCAATAACACCATCCTTCACCATTCCTTCAATCATGGTTTCCACTTCCTTTTCACGTGCTACCGGCAATCGTCTTGGCCGCTGACGGATAGGCAACTCTTCACCTGTGTTTATTTTGTGTTGAACTAAACCAGTCTTTCCTATGTCAGCCTCGTTTGATGAGAATACATCGGCGTACTCGAGTAACAACTTCTTCGCCTTGACCAATTCGTTCGGGGACAGAACACTGCGACAGTCTTCCAAAAGTGTGGTCACTTTCGTTTCTGCATCCTTGCTGGGGGTCCCACTTGATATATATTGGCACCGACGTAACCAATCCACTTCCTCACAAGTACCAATTAATGTGCCTTTTTCTATAATCTGGTCCCGGTCGCAAAGGTTCAGCACACGTACTCCTGAGATGTCAGTGGTCCTGACCAAGGTTCGAGCTACTTTCCATGGAAGGTCATTGTTTACCCTTTCCACATGTACACAACGGTGAGCTTGCCCAGCGTTTCGGGGAAGACTAACCGGAACAATCGTTTCCGATCTCGGCGGAAGAACAATCTTTTTAATACTGTACACGTTCCCTGGTAACGCACCTTCCATAAAAAGTTCCTCCTGTCCACATTTCAAAACACCTTGCTTAACGTCGATCTCACAACAATTATTCCTCATAAAGTCTAGGCCTAGGATGCAGTCGTCCATTATATCAGCCACGATGACATTATGCAGGTAGATCACGTTGCCTAGCTTCAACTCCATCTCCTTCTCTCCACGAACGGGTATACGCTGACCGGTGGCTGTTACCAAATTAATGCGTTCTCGGTTATATGCGGAGTCCCCAAGGAACTGACTTATAAGTTGGGAACTAACAACCGTACGAGAGGCTCCAGTGTCTATGGTCAGTTTACACGGCATTCCGTTGACCTCACCCTTGATGATTAGACTGTTCCCATCATGGGTTTGTGAGATCGAGATCCTTGGGGCTCTTTTAACATCAGCCAGCACCCGCCCCGCAGTTCTGGCTTTTACTCGTTTCCCTGCTGCTGCCGGGCGGTGCGGTTGGCCGCACTACCCTCCTGAGATCGTTCACCCTCCCTTTCTAGGGTTCGCTTAGGGCAGCTGGATCGAAGGTGGCCCTTTTCCCCACAGCCATAGCACCTTGGGCTGTATCCTTTGTTGCGGTCGCGAACTGTAGCTGCTGCAACCTCCCTGACGCGATGGGAACGATGATCCTGCCGAACGGCTTCTACTTCCAGTGCATGGGCCAAGGCGTCCTTAGGCGTCTCGTGGTGCCCGAGCCTCACAGCAGCTCTGACTTCCAAGTCGCGGATGCCGTCGATGAATGTCTGCACCAGGTTCCCTTCAATGAGCGCAGGTACAGACCGGTATGCTTTTCGCACCAGCTTCTCCACTTCTAGAGCCCACTGCTGCAGGTTTTCGTTGCTGCGCTGCACACGATCTTTAAGCTGCGCACGAAAGACGTGTTCCAGGTGAGCGTCGCCATATCTCGCCTCCAATGCCTCAAGGAGTTGCTCATAAGTCACTTCCTCACCGAGAGCTTCCAGAACTGTTAAGGCCTGGTCGCGCAGGCCTAGTGTGAGAGCAGTCATGGCCTGGCTTTTATTCCAGCCGTTCGCCTTCATAACAGCCTCGAACTGGATCTTGTAGGCTGACCAGGAAGAGGTACCGTCGAACGGCGGCACTTTGAATCCACGTAGCGAAGGTGTTGTAACTACTACGGGAGCTGTGGTTCCATCACCCAGTTTGAGTTCATCCAGCGTTTTCTTAACTTGGTTGATTTGGGTCTCAGCTTCCGACAGGCGGTTATCATGTTGAGCAACCTTATCCTTCACCTCCCTTATCTCTTTCCCAAAGGTAGAATGAAGATCCCTCATGAGGAGCATCTGTTCCTCCTGTCCGCTCTGCAGCTGCTCTTTCAACTGACGGACCTGTTCCTCCTGTCGGCGGCTCTGTTCGTCCTGTCCGCCCCGCAGCTGTTCTTCCAACCGACGGACCTGTTCCTCCTGTCGGCGAGCCTGCTCCTGCAGCATCACCATCAGAGCACCTAAGTCAGGTGCCTTAGACGTAGAAGCTGCTGACGGACCGGCTTCCGTGGCCGGCGGCTGGCTCTCAGACATCTGCGGCGTTGCACCACCAAATCTCCTCTGGTCCGTCTCCTGCTGGCGTTGACTTCGGGTACGGACACCCTCCGTTTCCTCCTTAGGTAAAATCGGCATTATTTTATCCCACTTCTGACACTAATTGTTACGAGCTTAGGGTTCGTGACAATAAAAATTGCCGATAGAATTACCTAAATTAACACTTTAATTTACTTTACACAAATTAAAACTAAAACACTAATAATTAAAAACACTAATTCACTTAATTCCGCTCCGAAGCTTCGCTTGTGTCGCCGAGTTAAACTCTCACTCTGCCTCCATCGCATCTTGCGCCACCTATTTATTTAAATTAGCAAAATATCCGGAATGTTCAAGTAAACACGCGCAAGGTACCGAGAAATCGAGTATAGATTTTCTAGAAACTTAGTTCTTCGGGGTCGAGAGATCTGTGATGTCATTCTCTGCAAAGCTCCCCTCGCTCTCGTTCCTGACACTAGATGGCGCTAGTTGACTTATTCACACAACATTAAAAACTAAATTTCTAAAGAAAATAACATTCAACAATTGTATACTTGGGGAGTGCTTTCAGCCGGGATGGAAGATGTGATTTAGATGTGGATAGGCGTGTCGCTGCCGGAAACAAAGTCAATGGTGCCCTGAATGCATTAGTAAAAAGGCAAGGCGTGGTGAAAAGTGCACGCCTTGCAATACATAACGCAGTGTTGGTACCGACTTTGTTATATGGCAGCGAAACCTGGGTATGCCAGAAGAAGCATAAAAGCAAGTTGAATGCAGTGGAGATGCGATCTCCTCGTAAAATGTGTGGCGTTACCATAGCCGACCGTAAGCGAAACGAAGAGATTCGCAATATGGCAGGATTGAAAGATGACCTTATCACAAAAATTGATAGGGGCGTACTCCAATGGTTTGGGCACGTTGAACGAATGAGTGAAGACCGAATGGTGAAGAAAATATATAGAGCGAAAGTAAATATTAAAAGGTGTCGAGGTAGACCGAGACTAACTTTTGAAGACCATGTGAGCAAATTGCTCGAAGAGGGGAGGGTCAAGAGTACTCGGATACCTAGACGTGCATGTATGAAGAAGTTAATGAACCTGAAAGAGGCGAAAGAGGTATGTAGGGATCAGGACACTTGGCGATCTGTTCTCTCTGGCTACCCCGTTAGGGATTGTGCGTGACGATAAGTAAGTAAGTAAGTAAAATAACATTCGTCCCAAATATGTCTAGGGTAGTTAAGTAGCTCTTATAAGCATCATTCATTCGAGTTAATGGTGAACGTTTCCCAGCCTTCATTCGAGTCTTAGGTGTAGCAAATAGTTTATATATACGGCATGCTCGAGTGTGATCTGACTGGTACTTTATAATATAACTTATCCACAATATCAATACAATTGTACTTATTATTGCAAAAATCGTACAATACCTGTGTATTGTAACCTTCTAGTTTTAAGATTAAATAATGTGTATTGTTGTAACAGTTTCGAGTAAGATAATTTACTATGATAACTTTAAAATGCATGCATCGTAGGAAGTTCTTTTGGACTCTTTCAAGGCGTTCTGAGTATTTTTTTATGAAAGGGATACAACACTGAGACGACATATTCAATTTTAGAGCATATTAAGGATTTATATAAATACATATATGTACTTGGCCGTTTAAAATCGTTACTAGAACGGATAACAAATCCATACATTTTATATGCTCTATTACAAATATTCTAAATATAAGTTTAAAGTGTTAATTTGGTGTCTAATGTAACTCCTAGATATCTAATTTTATGCACCTTATCGAGATTTGCGCCGCACAGAGAATAATTGAAATAATTTATACTTTTTTTCTTGCTAAAACTTACAGATTTACTTTGAACTATGCTAAGTTTTAATTTGTTACGGTCACAATAAGCTGTCAATCGGTTCAGATCTACTTAGAATTTTAAATGGTCACCAATATTTTTAATCGTACGGTATATTTTGAGGTCATCCGCATACAGAAGGAAATTGCAATTTTAGAAACATTTGTTTATATAATTTATGTAGAAAAAATAATATTTCATTCATTGATTTTTTTATTCATTAAAACTAATCAAATGTGCACTTAATAACATAAACCTCTCATAGAGAGCCACATACACACATCTCTATTTTACTTAAGTAAGATTTTATTTTAGTAAGATATGTTTGCAAAATAAATCTTAAAATTTTGTCAATTCTTCACTTTGCAAATTGACGCCAGCGCCTCTTGTTTCATCTTTCGTTTTTATTTTTAAGCAGAATTTTTAGCTATACTTAACTATATTGGTAACAATGGGAATAAGTCTGAAGAAACTACATATTCCATAATGCAGAGTAGTGTAGGTTAAATTTTACTCGGGATTTTCTTAAAATATTTCCCTTAATTAAGAAAAAGGATTGTAAGACTATTAAGTTGTGGAACAGATGTAATAAAAAGCCACTAAATCTTTTGTTTAATCTTGGTTATAGCGCAAGGCGGTCCTTGGCGGGTAAGCGTTAATCTATTATATTTGAAAAATACGCATGAAAGTTATTCAGGAAATAATTTTATAACTTATATAAAATTATTTTATTATTTAATTTAAAAAAACATTACCTCTACACTAGGATTTTCTCCTGTATCATGGGGGCAGTTTACAAACATAAATTTCATAACGACAAACATCCTCCATCCAATAAATCCATCTATCCCAATCAAAATTAAAAAAAAAATATGCCTCGTTGGTCTAGAAGTCGTACACATGGTTGCTGATCATTAGGTCCCAGGTTTGAATATCAGTTATGGTCAAAATTAAAAATTTGGTTTGTGTGTCAAGAAATTCTCATCCGATGTTTTAACCCCAAGTCAGGAAACTGCATATATGGTGAGAAGATAAGAAATTGCAGGTGCACTGTCGGCCTTTCAGAAAAGAGTAAGCTCTTTTCTTGAAGGTCCCTAGGTCGTATTCATCCAGAAAAATCACCGGTGGTACATTTTTTTACAGAGAAGTTGTAGGAGGTAGAAAACACCTAGTGAAATGGACAGTGGTGGACCGCCAAGTATCCATATGGTGATGATAGTGTCATGAACTTTCACGCGATGTGCATTCGTGAAATGTAGTGGCCGCTGAAAACGCCAAGGGATGCATACATCACGGTTCGAATCTTCGACGACTGAGTGGTCGTTCTTCGCTGGATGCGGTCATGCGGAAGGAGCTAACGGCGACTGTTTGAAATTCCCGGAAAATCTTTAAACACCAATAGACTGCAATACAAGCATGATACTGATACACAAACTCCCCAAATATTACATTTATTTGCTTGCAATCAGCCCTGGCATTGCCTGAATTGGATCTGCTAATGTCGCACTGTTGAGATTTGAGATAACCAAAGACCATATATTTCATCAATTTTTCAATATTGAAACTCGTAATTACGTCCTATTTGCAAGGTTGATAAAGCATTAAATTTATATCTTCTGATGTACTAAAGTATAAACGTAATAAACGCGCTACCATTATGATTTTTTAAGGAGCTTCATTTCGCATTGCTTTATTGGACTGCCTTGTGGATCTAGTGGTTCTAAGCGCAACTACTTATCAGCCCGGAGTAAGAAAGTTAGTACTTACGATGTTATATCCCCGTGTCTCAGAAAGCACGTAAAGCCTGTCCTGGTTAGTCCTGTGGCTATTTCTCTAGAGTAACGTCAGATAGCCGTCAACCGGACTATGAGAGTGAGAGATTACAGTGTGCACCTGTGCTTGTGCATTCTGCCAAAATGTCAGGCTTCCTTGAGGCTGGCCGTGGTGATCAAAATTTGGCCTGAATTACACACATACTTTCGCGTTTTGTTTATTTAGGCTGGTAAATTAATGAATGGTAAAAACATGAATTACTTTCGTCAATTCGCTATTCAACAAACTATTAAAAGTCAAGCATTTTTGACATATGTGTAGCGGTAAAAGGACGTAAATACCGAATCTGTATATGTTGTATTTTTTTGTGGAATAGGGGGCAAACGAGCATGCGGCTGACCAGATGTTAAAAGACTACCGCCACTCATGATCTACCGCAACACCAGGGGAATTGCAGGTGCGTTGCCGGCACTTTAAAAAGGAGTAAACTTTTTTCTTAAAGGTCCCCAGGTCGTATCGGTCCGGAAATTCACCGTTGGTAAATTATTCCACAGAGAGGTTGTACGAGGAAGAAAACTCCTTTTGAAACGTACAGTTGTGGACCGCCACGCATCCAGATGGTGAGGATGCTATCGGGACGTTTGCTGCGTAGTGCTTTCATGAAATTTGGCGGCTAGGATTAATCCGAACGTTTCCTATGAGCACTCTCCATGGTACATGCGAAAGAAAATGCAAATAGATGCAACATCTCTTCGCAGTGCCAGTGAATCGAGCTGATCGGAAGGCACTGGGTCGTCGACGATTTATGCCGCTCTGCACTGTATGTGATCAAGTGGAAGGAGCTGGTACTGGGGAGACCCAGCCCAGAGATGGGGACAGTATTCCATGTGCGGCCGAACCTGCGCCTTGTAAAGTTGCAGGCGGTGTGCCGGCATGAAATACTGTCCTCCTCTGCTGAGCACGCCAAGCTTTTTAGACGCCAATTTGGCCTTCTCTTCCAAGTGACCACGAAACTGGACGTCATTCGATATGTCGACACCGTGGATTCCGATACTGGCTGAGGCTACAAGGGGAGTGCCTTGAAACTTGGGAGATAAGATAAAGGGGTTCTTTTTAGCGGTGAACGCGCAAATTATGTCTTCAGGAGGTTAAAATGGAGTAGATTTAGTCGCTCCCAATCCGAGACTCTATTCAGCAAAGACTCGACTTCAGACACAAGTTAGCCTTGGCACTCGGAAATGTTTTCCCGAGAAATACTGGCTCGGCCGGTGTAAAGAGCATCACCAGTGCTGTCATCTGCATAGCAATGGATTTTACGGGTTCGCAACATATCATTGATATACAGAAAAAACAGCGTTGACGATATCACGCAGCCTTGTGGAACACCAGCATTAATAGCCTTGTAATCGGAGCTTGCACCGTCTACAACGACCTTGATGCTCCGATATGCAAGAAAGCTGGTGATCCAATTGCACTATATCTCAGGAAGCCCAGGGAGGAAGCTAGGAAGTGAGCTTTGAAAGAAGCGCTTTGTGCCAAACCCGATCGAAAGTCTTCGCAATGTCTAAACTAACGGCCAATGCCTCCCCTTTGGACTCTACTGCCTCCGCCCATCTGTGAGTTAGGTGGACCAGAAGATCACCAACGGACCGACCACAGCGAAAACCTTATTGGCGGTCACTAATCATCCAGAAGGTACCTAATGAGCTGGCAATTTACAATGGACTCCATTGTTTTAGAGAACAAGGAGGTGATGGTGATAGGCCGGTAGGTGGACGGGTCTAAGCTTTTCTTAGGGATCGGGTGGACGAAAGCCGTCTTCCATGATTTTGGGACTACACCTAGGGAGTAGCAGTACCGGAAAAGACGCGTTAAAACTGGTGCTAACTTTGGGGCACACGTCCTCAGCATTTTCCGAGTAATAGATAAACATACATAAAAAACATACGCGTCAAATAAGAACCTTTTTTTTAAGAGTTAGATGAAGAACAACCCATATAATTAACTATTGTAACAAGTATTTAAGTGCTGTCGGCAATCCACAGCTAATTATTGTTTGCACTTACCGCGATCTTTGTTCGAGTAATTTCCTTGAATATTATGAGGTTTTTCAATTGCTTTAATTTATGCAAACTTACAAAATGATGCAAAATAAAATATTTAACACTTTAATATTATTTTATTATCATCGTCATCATCATCAACACCAACAACATCAACAACTGTGAAAAACATTTTTTAACTTTTTATTATAAAGGTCATTTCATAATTCAGTTATAGTATTTACAACGATAAAATATTAATTATGGCTGCTGGCTATAACTGGCCTCATTATCATGTAGTGTTTTAACGAAAAGTAAATTATCATTTCACATTTAGTGCTGTAATTAAAAAGCAAAAGTAAATAAGTGCGCTTGTTTAATTTTAATTGCATTACAGAAAATTTGCCTATGTTTGATACCCATGTGAGGGTTAAAAATTTAAATCATATTATTATTCTATTCATATTTTATTTGATATTAAAAAGCTGAAGTTTTGTTTGTTTGGTTGAAAGCGTAAATCTCAAGAACTATTAAAAATATAACTTAGTAAATTTTTTGAAGCCAGCGCTAACTACAATCCCAACTGATGGTAAGTGGTGTTGTAGCCTAAGCTGGTGAACGATACTCACACTACTTGACAAAAACGTTTACACTCTTACCTTACAGAAACTCACACTGTAATCGGATGGAAAGACAAATGCTGGCTAATTACACCACTCTTTTGCTGTCCCCATGATGAACGATATAGCAAATCGTTTAGTTTGAATGCGTGGTAAGTCAACAACGAACTCATGGAGACTGGCTGAACGTCTAGTTTTCCGATGGTGAAAGGGAGAGGGAGGAACTAAATTATGCAATTCTCACTCTCCGAAATGCAACTTTTAGAAGACCGAAAGGCTTGCTGCTTTGGGCCTGTGTTCGATAGATTGATTTTTACTGAACTCGGGTCATAAGTAAGCCTCTGATCACGCTTTTCCGTTGAGTCCAAAGCTGTTAGGTGGCATTTTGCAGCACCAGCCCATATATGGTAGCAATACTCCATGCACGACCGTACTTGCCCTTTATATAAAGCTAGCAGCTGTCCCAGCGTGAAGTATCGCCGCACCTTTGCAAGGACTCCTAGCTTCCTCGGAGCTGCTTAGGCCATGGGCTCAATGAAACGCACAAAGTTCAGATTTGAGAATATCTCAACCCCCAGCAACTGGAGACGGTCGGTGTACTCCAGTGATAAATTAAGAAAATATGGAGCTAAGGTGAGGTAGTCCCTTTTTACAGTAAAGAAACACGTTTGTGTTTTGGAGGCGTTGAATTTAACAAAATTAGCATCGCCCCATTCGGAGACTACCTGTAGTGTGAAATTCACACGATCTGCTATAGCTTCTTTTTCGGACTGCATTTGATACCAACTGGCCCGAGAACTCGGTAGGCATCTCTCTACAACTGTGCCGTCATCTGCGTACCCATAGATACCTGGTCTAAACAAATCAGTATAATGTAGCAGGAGGAGAAATGTGGAGAGAACGGACCCTGAGGGCCACCAGCGTTAGTCGTCACATGATCGGATGAGCAGCTATCAACGGTGACTCGGAGAGACTATTCACGCAGAATGTCCTTCACTCAGTCAATCAGATCAGGGAATAAGCTATACGCCTGAAGCTTATCCAAAAGGCTAGGGTGCCAAATTCTGTCTAAGGCCTTTGAGACATCAAAGGAAATAGCGAGTACTTCTCCACTGGTTTCGAGTGCCTCACCCCATACGTGTGTGGTATACACTAGAAGGTCTCCAGTTGACCTAGCAGTTTTGACGAAACCTGTATTGCCAGTCACTAGGAATTACTAGGACAAGGAAGTCATTCTATTCCAGGTATGCAATTAAGTGGGCGTTCAATATACGCTCCATAATCTTGCAGAGTATGAAGATAATTGAAATTGACCGATAATTGGCAGGTTCCGCACGGCTGCCTTTTTTGGATCAGGCTACACGTTGGCCAGCTTCTAGAACTTTGGAACTATTTCAGTCCTGAATTACAGGCGGAACAAGCATGTTAACACAGGAAACCTACTCAGGTGCTCAAGCTTTTGGAACTATAGCTGGTATACCATCTGATCCACTAGTTTTATTCACGTCCAGATACCGCAAGGTTTGGAGAACCTCCGACCTAGAGGTCCCGCAGTGAGGAATTTATGTGGGATGTTGTTGCCACTGTCCAGGAGTGAGTTATAGGGAAATAGAGATACGAACAAGTCTGCTAATTCTTAAGCCATATGCGATAGTGTGCCATCCGGTATTACCAGCGGAGGCAGTGAAAGCTGACAGAAGTTTGTCTCAACCGCTTTGGCAAGATACCAAAAAGCTATAGAATCGGATGGTCTGGCAAAAAATTTTGCATCAATATGTTTAATGCGATTGAGACTGGCTTTTCTGAATTTTCTTTCTGACTTGGCGGCCTGGTTGAAAGTTCTCTTCTTGGATCTGATATTTGGAGCTATGCGGTTTCGAGTGGCAATATAGGACAGGTAAGCTAAATGCTTGCGTTTTTTAGCTGAGCGCATTCAGCGTTTAACCATAGGCGAGCCTTTCTATCAGTGAGAGCGTCAGAAAAGGGGATAAAATACTCCATAGCTTGACGCAACAATTCGCTTATCAAATCCGTGCAGCTTGACGGATCCACAGAAGAGAAAAAGACCTCTCGCCAAGGATAGGATGCAAAAAAGTGTCGCATCTCATCCCAATCATCTGACTTGTACCGCAATATTGATCGAACATATTGGGGCTCGTAATCAGGTAGAGAATATGACGATACAGATATCACCAGACAGTGGTCAGATGTACCCAAAGGGGAGGTAACCTATAATTCACACCTGTTTGGTTCTGTAGTCAGCAGAAAGTCCAAGCAATTGGCTGTGTGACAGTCTACATCGGGTACCCTAATCGCTTCCTTTAACAGCTGAGAAAGACCCAGCGTCAATTTAAAATTCCACGCTTCTCCTCGATCATGTTCGGTTTTCTGGTATGGGAACAGTCAGTTATGATGACAGGTGTTAAACTCCTCCAAGTAAGACCAGATGTATAGTTGGATATGAGCTTCTTTTGAGTTAGCACATCTCTACTAAAATTATCATTCCTTTAATATTAAATTACCAGATATTTTCATAATACTTTTTTTGTAATAGCATTGAGGATTACGTTAAAATTTCAAGTCGGCCCAAAAACGATTGTCTCCTTTGCCTAATTAATTACTCTCCAACATAATAGCTTGAATAGGCTTTAATTATTTCTCCCGTCAATTTACTTAATTAGCAAATATCTCATTTATCGACATTAAATATTTTAATTAATAACTAAACATCAAATACCGAATTAAACGAATTAGTATGTAAGTATTTCACTGATTCCTTTAAAGACTAGATTTTGCTAGCGGTTTTGCCCACGCTTAGGTCAGAAAACGACATGATTTTGAAAAATCACAGCTCTTGTTTAAATTCGTTATACTAAGTATAAGTTAATATCCGTGACTTTATTTGCATGGCAGTCGAATATGATATTATCCATGCTACAACATCATCATTAAATAACAGCCCTTCACAAGTCCACTGCTGAACATCGGCCTCCCCCAAAGAATGCCACAAAGCACGGTCCTGAGCCACCTGCATCCATCGACTCCTTGCATTTATTACCAGGTCCTCACTCCATCTTAGGGGGGGAGGTCACCCTACACTATGCCTACCGGTACGAGACTGCCCCTCGCGAACCTTTTTTCCCCATCGGTTGTTGGTTCTTCGAGCTATATGGCCGACCCATTGCCAGTTCGGCTTACTAATCTGTTGAGCTATGTTGCTTAGTCTAGTTCTACTGCAGATATCCTTTTTGTAGAATTCAAATTAGTAGTAATTTTGGCACTAAAAGTGAAGTATATACTACTACTATGCTATCAAGAGTTATGTATTAATTTTATTAAAATTTCTAGCAACTAAAAATAATTTTATTTGATAGTTTATACATTCAAGAAGAATTCCTGTAAGATTTATCCATAAATATTGTCTCAAAGTGAAAATATAGCAAAATTTGCAAGTTAGCAAAAAATTTGCAATTCCCGCCATTTTAAGGTCGAGAGCAAACAGGCGTATCAAATAACATGACTTTCCGATCTTACTGTTTAAGGTCGAGAGCAAATAGGAGTGTCAAATAACGTGACCTTCCGATCTTACGGGTTAACCATGTTTTTATAAACCCGCTGCCTTCTATGTTTACCAGCTCAGAACAAATGAGATGGCCAAAATGTGCCGCAAGCTGTACAAAAATAAGACTATTGCTATTAATTTAAACTAAATAAAAAAAAATGAATAACTATTAACATTTCGTAGCAGCTGTTGAAAAATAATCAAGTTTAAAAGTATTCAAAGTGATTTCTTCTCTTTGAAGTCACTCTATAGCACCTTTGATATGGCCATATTATATTACATTAAAAGATCAGAGTAGGGAAGAAACAATAGCTGCTCATAAAAATACTTTATTTATGATATGTTATGTATAAAAACAAGCCTTCAATTAATGAATTAATACATCAATATAATCAAAATACACTAAAGGCTTTTAATAAATCAACTGCTTAAACATGTAGCGTTACATTATAGGATAGGGTTATTTTACTTTTAATAATTGCAACACTGAATCCGTTCGTCAAGCAACAGAACAGTCAAAGTGTCAATGTCAGACTTGATCTGATTCACGTTTACCGTCTTACGCGCCGTTTCTCGGTACGTTTTTCTTTCATATTTTGTTTCATAGTATTTTACTTTATTATTATATATTATTATTATATTTAATAATGCAGTAGCCCCACGCGAGTGCTCCACTTAATTATAAACGGTGTAATACATAAGTTTATTTTCTGTCTTATATACTACAATCAATAATGGTAATAATATAATTATGTTACAAAAATAGCTACACATAATAATTTCAAAGGCTGAAAAAAAAACTGCTGTCCTTTTTGTACGTTAACCTACAATACACTCATGAATTGAAACTTTATTAATATCTACATTGTGTACATATGATAAAAACCGACTGCCAAAATCAATTTTTTTAAATGTTTCTAAATGTTGTGAACTACTGCGTAGCTATATGCACTTTTCTGATTCTTTATAAAGAAGATCTGTCCTTTAAAATGACATAGATTTCATCTCTGTACAGTCAGGGGCACAAGTTCATACAACTTTTGGCCATCTCCTTTTGGAATCAATTATAAATAAACTTTCCGATAAGCTAGTGCCTGAAAATTTTAAATATAACTCAAAACTGGACGATAATACACTATAAGCACACTTTCTTGTCAAACAGCCTGTTTTTTTTTTGTTTGTATGATGAGCTGGAGAGGCTTAAAAATTGAGGATTGCTAAGAACTAAAACGTGATAAAATGGTCACAATTTATGACATATTTAAATTAAAATTTAAATTTAAATTTAAATTTAAATTATTAAATTAATTCGTTTATAATTTCGTTTATTATTAACAAAACAATAAAATTGAAACTACGTCTCCTTTTAATAAAAGTATAGTACAAACTATTTTGGCGCTTTTCTGAGTTGGAATCGCGGTCAAATTCAATGTTTTAATCATGACCCTACTCGTAGTTTCTACGCAGAGATTAAAGTTCAAACCGAAAAAAATTCGGTATGGTTTATTCATTTAGGTTATAATAAATAATGTCAGTCTGGGCTAAACAGCATATTGAAAAATTAAGGCCCAAATTTCTTAATCAATTTAAATACGTGGAATTATTTCATAGCTTTGAGTATTTTACGAAACATGCCACGCTTACAAGATGATTTTCTAACCGCAGTTTTTACTATTTTGAGTTGGTATCAGGAGGATATATATACATCGTAGAGCCATGCTGCAGTTATATTAGTAGCATAGTTGTAGCACGAATGAGTCTGCTCGACCGGGGAAGCACCAAGCTCTCACAGAATACCAGCGTAGTAGCTTAATGCTCTGTTTCTTATGGTGAGTGTAGAGAACCAAAGACCCTTTTTACTGGAAACGAGGCATTCCATCTTAGTCCTCACGGGTGACAACGCATCTGCATTTTGTATCGTAATTGAGGATAGATGTAGATATCTATGGGCCACAGCAACCACTTACCATTAGGTGGACTGTGTGCTCGTTTTTCACCCTATCCTATAAAAAAGAAGATGTTAATGCTCATTTGTTTCAGTTTCTGTTTTTGACCTTTTATCGTGTGTGCCATACGGGACAAGTGACACATTGCAGAGTTAAAGGTATAACATATCTGATAATGCAATGGTTACACATTATTAGTCATCTTTACTAGAATAGGAACCTCACCTCACCTGTGAGGACTAGGATGGAATGCCTCGTCTCCATTAAAAATGGTCTCCGGTTCTCTACATTCACCATACGAAACTCAGCAGCATTAAGCTACCATTTCGCGCTGGTATTCTGTGGGAGCGTGGTTCTACCACGGTCGAGCCAACCCGTTGTGCCATAGTGCTACAACTTTACTACTAATGACTGCAGCACGGCTCTACCACGTAAATAATGAAAATGAAGGCTATGCTCGGGGTTTCTTTGCATAATAAACATAGAAATGAGGATATCCGCAGTAGAACCAGACTGAAATAGCCCAACGCTTTAGATAGCTCTTATAAAGTACCGAGTAGACCCTCAATATTCCGATCCATTGTTCCATTGCCGCTTTAACAGAACTAAAGGAAATCACCCTCATGTTTCTTGACTATCTATCTATAGATACATATAATACACATAATTGTATTTATATAATGCATAAAATTAGAAAAAACAGGTTATTTTTAATATTAGCACAAATTCAATCGAAATCATTACTACAGCCGAGCGAAAGCTAAGCAATATAAATAACCACATTTTAAATAGAGATGTTAATAAAGGAAAAAAGTTGTTTAAAAGGTTCAACATGGACGTTCAATTTTTTTTTTTAATTTAGAGGGGAGCAATTAAATATTAAGTCAATGCCGTGATATGCGAATTGGAAATTTATTAACTTTTCATTATTTTGTTTCAATAAATTTTGCAATTCTAAATATTTTATAAAATAATTGTAGACATAGTTAACGATAGTGCTGCAATATTTTATAGATATTATTATTGGCTCAGCAGGATGTCGTTCATACGGGGTAATAATCGACCTTTACTAACAACGTTGCTAGCCACTAATATAACATATATAATATGTACCTTTACTCGCCCCGGATTCACCTGGATAGGGTCTTTTAATGTAGAGTTATTAAGATTTAGACTGCCTTGTTGGTTTAGTGGCTGTAAGATTGCAACTGCTGATCATGAGATCCTGGGTTCGAATTTCTGGTCGGGCTAAATAATAAATTATTGAGTTTTCCGTCAAGAAATTTTCAGTAACAGCCTGGAGTCAGGAAGTTGGTTGTGCCTCACTTTAGTGCTTCGGAAAGCACGTAAAGAGGTTAGAACTGCGCCTTTTCTCTCGTGTCGGTTTATCGTCCCATGGGATAATGATCGACCCTTGGGCACTATAATCCTGTCCTGTGCCGATGACTAGTCTTCGTTGAGGCATACCGAAATTCGGCTAGGAGGACAGTATTATTATTATTTAGATATAAAAAATTAAGGACCATTTACGTTACAAAACAAAAAAAGTTTAGTATTTTCAAAAAAAAATTTAAGGTTTTTCAGGCAAAATATAGCTATGTAGTCAACGGATACAAGCCATCGGCGCAGTACAGGATTATATTCCCCAAGTGTATACGCAAGTACACGTGCATTCTCTGTAACCTCCATCTCATAATCATATGTGATGGTAAACCAATGCGACCGGAGTGAGATCAGTTGCAGGACCAATAGCTTGACTTGCGTTCTGGGACAGGGGGGTAAGGCGACTCCAAGTTCCTGACTACGTGCAGCTACTGAAATTTTCTAGACGAAAAAACCCAATTACTTTTTTAGCCCGACTTGGGATTAATTCGAATCCGGGACCTCATGATCAGCGATTGCATTTACAACTAAAAAAGTGGTATTACTTATTACGAACTTTTTCGCATTTCTACACATATAAGCATCACAAACCCGTAGAAATTAATATCATTCATAATAATCCTAAATGTAAGTTTTTTATTTATTATTAAAAAATAATATTAAAAATGCTATAAACATTACTAATATTCCCCTTTAACCACGCGTAGTAACCTTAAATTGCTTGTGTTACGAGTGGTTCACACCAGTAGTCGAATGGCGGATTTGAACCCACGACCTTTTTTTTAGTTCGCGGTCCGCGTCCTGCCATTAGGTTACTGTCGCTTGTTAGTGTAGTGTAGTTGTTAAACCTGCCATCATTCTCAAAACGAGCAAGTTATTATCATTTCTATTTCGTCGGGAACTCTTGGTGCTGTTTTATTTAAAGACAGTCGGAACAATGGCTGTAATTTTATGTAAATTTTGTATTTTTTGATGATAAATTGTATAAATTTTTAAAAACAATTAGGAGAAAGTAAAGTCCATCCTCTTTTCTAATTTCTGAGAAAGTTGTGGAGGACGGAAGGACTTCAACATACTTCTGCTTCTAACAATTATAATAAAGATATGCTTCTACTCTTCTTTCTTTTTTTGTTTCTCAGACATGAAAGGACCGTCACGATTTGTTTCGATCTTAAAACAGTACTTCATAATATCGTTGCTGCCGGCAGGGATCAAACCTATATTGCTCGCGTACCGTAAATTAGTACCGTAAAAATTCTATGCCCTCTTGCCAAGTACGATCATATTATGGGCAAATATTTCAAGAAGTAAATATTGGCTGATGGATTGGTTGTGGCATTGTATATGGCTAATAATACTATAAAAATAATATTACTCTGTATTATTTTTCCTTTACTTTTACTGTTACAGCCCATTCAAATCCAATGAACTTTTACTTCTTCCATAGATGACCTCATAGAAGTATGTATACCTTTATAAAATAACTGTGACCAAGCTACACCATTACCAGTGTTACCACGCTTATCAAACAGTTTAGTAAACACAATATTTTATTTTGAGCAGTAGGAAGGCGCTGCTACCCATCTCCTGATTCGTATCCCTCTGTTGCCACGGGATGATATGGGGTAGTGGATATTCTTACACTGCCTTTACACGCCTTCCTTTATGTTTATTTTTCCTTTCTATATCTCTTTTATATATTATTATTTAACACTTCAAGCGCCATAAAAATCTAATGCAGTCGCATGCGCCCGGCAAATCTTCGGTTGCATGCAACCGCACCCACCCACGGGACTTAAAACCATTAAAACATATTTAGAGACTACTTTTCTATGAAGTAGTTTAGCACTATAAAATCTATACAAAATTCTCTACCATGTAGTCTTAACAAAAGTTAAGTTTTACTTCATTACAAAACGATTTTATTGTATTTTGATAACAAAAAAAAACATACCAAGCGAATGTCAGCAGCGTGAAAATCACAATTATTTCAATATATATTACTTGAAATCATTTGCTAAAAAAGACAAATTATATTCACACAAAAACTTTCATTGAAAACTAGAAAATCCCACAAATCAACACAATAACATTCACGCGAAAATGGCGTACGAAATGAACGAAGATTATGAATAAATATTCAGGATAACAGTTTTTTTATTACATAAGAGGCTAGAGTATTTGATATTGCTTATATAATGACAAACTTCTTTACAGAAAAGTAGTCTCTATATATAAGTTTTTATGGGTTAAAGTGCTGTGGGTGAGTGTGACCTCATAAGACCGCTAGGGATTTGACGGAATATGGCCGCGGTCTCATGAAACTGCTAGGGTGTTGAGAGTTTAACTACTTCTAGTAAAGTTTTTCGTAGATTATCTTAATCTTCATTTTATTAAGTCTTTTATTCACACAATAACTACGACAGGGACTCTATATTTAAATAATCCTCATTCTCATTAAATATTCCTTAAATATAAAAAAATCCTAACTCCTTAATTCAAAATTATTGACAACATATATGCCTTATCTGATGTATAATTTTAAAATGTATCGTAGCTTGTAACAAAATTGTGTTTTTAATGTGCTAGAGTCACGCTGCAGCTATGTTTTAGTTGTATCATGAATGGGTCGGCTTCACCGGGGTAGGACCACGTTCTCACAGAATACCAGCGTAAAATAACAGCTTAATACTGCTGTTTCGTATGGTGAGTGTAGAGATCCGGAGATCATTCTTTACTGAAAACGAGGCATTCCATCTTAGTCCTCAGGGGTGACAATGCATCTGCATTTTGATTCTTAATCGAGGATAAATGTAGATGTCTATGGGCCACAGCATCCACTTACCATCAGGTTGACTGTGTTGACTTTGTGCTCATCTTTCACTCTTATTCATGAAATACAGTTATTAAAATAGTCATATTAAAACAAAGTGTTATTCTTCATCTTCTGGTTGAAAGTAAGTTTAGTGAAATCCGATCTATTGTTCGCGAGGCACAACACTTCGACGACACTCGCGATTGAAGTCCACTTCCGGGCTGTTTCATAACCATAACTTTTTTCTGCGACCGACCGCTCATTTTTCGACAACTTTTGCCATCATAATGAGTAGTCCGAGTTCGTACCTGCCACGCCTGACCACGGAACCAAACCACGCAAACTTTCTCATTTTGGTTCTGCATAAATTCTTACATTTGGTCGACTCGTCACAGAACTTCCACATTCATGACTTAGTAAGATCAGCTTACGGCCCATATACCACCGTACGCCCACATCTCGAATGCTTCTATACATTTTCGGAGGTCTTCTTTAAGTGTCCACCCCTGACATCCGTATAAATGTTTGAGTCAAATGTAATAGCGTAGTAGTCAAGTGCGAAAAAAACTTAGAACTGTGGTTGCAGAGTTCTTTTTTCTATTTAGCTAAAAATACTTCGAGCTATTTCAATTCGGGTCTTAATTTCCTGGTCACTGACACACGTCTAGTTTATATACGCACCTAAATATTTATATCTTCGCATATTTTCTAGTTTTTGGCTTGCTTCTGTGATGTCAAAGTCGTGAAAACTATTCTTAAAATGAACATGGGTTTCGTCTTCGAAAAGACCAGCTCTTTTTCTGCACTAATTTGTTCGTGTGACAATTCAGAAAACATTAAATAGGTGCAGTGAAATGTGTATATTTAACAGATGACGCTATAAGGACTGTATCGTCTGCATATCTAGTATTATTTAAGTCCCGGCCACTTATTTTAACTCCCTAGTTTAAGTCCTCGACTGAGTATACTATTATAGTTTCATGGTACAAGTTAAATAGCGTATGTGCCAAAATACAGCCCTGCCGAACTCCCGTTTTAAAATTAATATACGTCTCATCATTACAAACCTCAACAGTTACAGCTCGTTGATTCCTTTACAGGTTCTAAATGATACGAATATACTTGTACAAAATCTAATAAAACTTCAAAAATCTCAGCCCCTTTTGACTCATTTTAACCACGAGAAATGAAATAAATGTACTACATTATAGACGAGCTTATCGGTCGGTGAAAATCCTTCGTAAATCAGGAGTGACCTGTGTTCGGCATTGTACTATTACATCTGACAAGTGAGGTAAATACTTTAAGCTCCTCTGTATCCCTCTTCCGATTCTCGGTAATCACGGCTGTAAATCATTCGAAATATTTGCAAATATTTAGTTAATATTTCTTTTTAAGTATAGTAGTAATTCTGGAGTAAACTATCGTACTGTGTTCCACTGTGAATCGAAATATTTTACCTGTTTGCCTACTCTGAAATTAAATTTAGCTGATTTATGCAAATTTCTATCTTCTTGTCATATTTTGTATATGTATTATTATGTATCACTTTTAACATTATTTTAGGATCGGCATAGTGTTATATTTATTTATTTAAATATTTCCATGTATGTACCCGTTATAATATTTATAATGACATTATATTGTTAACTTCCGTGAATGTTTTACTAATATTCAACTTATTTACATGTTATTATTACTTTAGTAAGCTCTTTGCACCTTCCACAGTTTCTGTAAACATCCATTGTTGACTTTTCGCCCTTTATATCCGGTAAGGTGAAGATTTTAATTAAGTTTATAAATGAATAAAAAAATAAATAATTTAATCGTAATTACCGTAAAATTAGTCAAGAGGGTTTTTAGGACAAGGAAATGTCCGCCGCGCTGCCTCAATGCGTGTAGGCGAAATTCACATCTCATCGAAATATATTTTTTCTTATATCTTAGACAAGCAGATTTCCTCGCGATTTTTTTTACTCTACAAAATGGGAATAATATTGTGCATTTCAATTTTTATCCTTGGGTTAACATACTTTTTTACAGCATTAATTAAATCCGTTTCGAGATATATCTCAGTATGTTGGGATGCGTATGGGTTTCGAAAGGCATAATTTTATTTAACTTGTTTTTATATCCTTGACAATGGAAAAATGGATTTGTCTGTAAAACTAATTGAGGAGCTCGTCGATTATTGGAATTCCCAAAATTAGGTGTTCGTAGACAAATTCACTCGATCATCCTGTGATCCTGTGACCACAATTTGAATCAATGTTTTCTCTAGTTATGGTGGTATGATTCCTCAATATAAATCTCTACTCAAGAGAGAGAATCCACAATGTTGTTATTCGGCGGTCTTAAAACGATCTTTAATTATGTTAATATCTATAGTTCAAAGTTTCAAGTAAAATATACGCGAGTAACGTGAACAAAAAGTTATAAAATTTGTTTTTTCCACCTCAATTATGTGATATATTCGCAGCTGTGCAATTATTTCCTGCACCTGTGTTGCTGATTGCCTTTTGCCCGTGCACTCTGTATTAAAAATCTCAGCGCGTGAGTCGATTGAGCGTAAGTATGATATCATTTGATGTGAGATTTTCACCTTTCAAATAACCGTAATTATCGGTCACGGAAGTAATACACTCGTGTATTATGGAATTGCATACGATTTGTTATTTGCTCAATGGATTAGTAAGCTAATGGACCAGCCATATAGTTCGAAGAACCGACAAACAATGGGAAAAAAAGGTTCTATATTGACTATATTGACTTACCGTATCTCGAAATATAATTTATTTGTCGGGTGTCTAGGTTTCTTAACGATGCTTTTCTTTATTGCGTCGTATAATTTACCCCGTAATAAGCATTTTTAGATGTATAATATTCTCAGAATTGGGTAATACTTAGCACGGGCAAATGAATTTCACTGATAATACTTGGAATTATTTTATTTCTATAGTGCAAGTACAATTTATTAAAATAAATTTATCTTATGACAAAATAACGTAACATAATATATTAAATAATTTATTGGTGAATAGATGTTTATGAATTATATACAAACATACCGCGAGAATTTAGCATGAAAATTATTTATTCTCAAAAATTAGATGGCAAATTACAAAGTTTAGCCACTATTCACGGAATTTCTGTTCAGTGTGACTTTGTCGAACCAACCAAAACGGTCATGTCACACGACTTGACGTAATTTATTACTTAGTTCCAAGCAAAGATTTATTTCAGATCGGTAGAATTGTTGTGAATTTAAATATAATAATGTCAACGACATTTATTTAAGAACTAAGTAGTTGAAAATTTGCCTACCGAATACTCATACGGGATTTTTTCCCATCGATATGTAGTATCAAAATCACAATTTGCAGATTGTGATCATGCTTTGCGGGCGCTTTCTTTAATTTTTTGTTATTATTTTGTATTTTGTTTAGGAAAATGCTGCTGCCAATCACCTATTTCTTTTCGCTTTGTTGTCAACCGATGGGGAACACCGATTGTTGTTTCTTGGTGCTATATGGCTGGCTCATTGCCACTTTAGTTTACGTTTACTCTGGTACTACTGCGGATATGCTCATTTTTAAGTCTACCACGCCAAAATTACCGATCAAAACCCTCACCATAGCTCACTTAATGACCTTGAGCTTCCTTATGAGGCCAGCAGTGAAGAACCAAGTCTCAGATCCATACGTCATCGCAAACAACACTCGAAAACTTAAATCATTCGGCAATACTGTGCTCAAAAAGTGATGTGCACAAAAATAAGTAGAAAAAAATTTAAGAAATAAAATAAAATCATTTTGGTCACGGTTATGGCTGTTTTGAGCTAAAATTCCTTCGCTTTCCCTGTACGAGAAAACATTACAAACAAAAGTTACGCAAGCAAACCCGTGCAACATGGTCACGAGGGACTGAGGTGTCTGACGTCCCGATGTCAGTGTTAACTCGGATTACCTTCAGCTTTCAATTTTTAATTAAAGGCAATAAAACTAAACAGATAAAAGTTTTTTAATTATTGGTAATAAAACAGGCAATAAGCGGAAAAAAGTAACTGTATTAAATTTACAACATTAAATGTTAATAATCCGAATACCAATGTGTTTTTAAATGGGGAAGAACTGAGTCCTGTTGAATCCTCAATTTTTCTTGACATCAATCTCAACGCTAAGCTTCAATGGGGCCCCCAAATATCAAACGAAGCAAGCAGACTAAGCTCTGCAGCTTATGCTGTAAAGAAGATCTCAATAGTATCGAGACAGCTGGATTAGTTTATTTCAGTTATTTCAATAGCAAAATGTCACATGGGATTTTGCTATGGGGGTATGTGCCTGATGTAGAAACTGTTTTTGTTTGGCAGAAGTGGAGTATAAGAGCTATTTACAACCTTAAACCGAGAGGGTCTGTTAAAGAAAAATTTAAACGTATAAATAAATGAACTTTCGCCTCTCAGTATAAACATAAAAATTAATGTATGTTCAAAAATACAAAGGTAGTTTTAGTAAAAAAAAGTAATATACACTCTGTAAACACTATGAACAAACATAATAAGGCAATATATACGCTATTACAACAAAGTCTCAGAAAATGTACAAGGTCTCTCTATTAGGAAGTTTAAATACTTAATAAAACAAAAACTCTAAAAAAAGGGTTATTATATTATAAACGAATACAGGGTTGACAACAACCACTTGGAATGAAGTGGTCGCTTCCAAGCTGTTTCTTAAATAAATTTTGTAAATATTTTGTTACCATTGACATAGTAATTTTTTTTAAAGATTCTTCCCAGGACTGAGGTTTTTTTTTTACTTGTAATTTCAATTGAATAAAAAATATTCTGTTGTATTCTATTCGAAAATCTTACACGAGTATATGGGATATTCAATCATATTTTATGTATAGTATTTGTTTATTTATTTATTAGGTATACCAACAGAAAAACACCTGAGATATTAACAACAACACTATAACAAATGTATATGGTTAAATATGTTTGCCAATTACAATTACATACAAAACATTTACCGTAATGTGTAGCTTATTATATTATAACGATACTGAATAAAAAATGACTTATATTAAGAAAAAAATTACTAAGGAATGAGTGTGTGCTGAGAGGGTGAAAATAATTTGGTCAATATTTTGAAGCATCGGGCAGAGTCGTTAAAAATGTCAATGTCCGGTATCTTGGTCATAATTTCATTGTATGTGTTACATATTCTGGCTAGGGGATAATGCGCGCCTAAATTTGTTTTGTGGCAAGCTATGCTAAATATTTTGCGAATTATATATCGGGGATATCCGTGCAGGATAACTAATTTGATGTGATCAAGCAGGTGCGTACTTTTGATTTTGTTATGCAGTAACTTGTGTAGAAACATTAAGTCTGTAATGAGACGTCGGTCACGTAAGGTTATCATTTTAAATAATGCTAGCCTCTGACTATAGGCGTGTTTATGCGATATGCCTGGAGTTGGAAAGGCAAGGTATCGTGAAAAAAACTCTTTGAATCGTTTCGATTCGCTAAGTAGACGCACTATAGACTGGGTTCCATGCAACACTTGCAAATTCGAGGTGGCTACGTGTGGTGTGCAAAATATAAATCGATGTAAATTACTTTATAAATAGCAGTAAAATAGTTAATAGTTTAGTGTAATTGTAATTTTTATTTTAAATTATTTCTATATAAATATATATTTCATAATTGCAAACATACCATTCTACATAAATTAATATATATATATATATATTAAGTATTAGCAGTGGCTATTGTTTATTGCAGCGGTCGGTGCAAGGGCGACTCAACAACAGCAAACCAGTCAACCGCTGGCTGCCCTTGCTACGATAGTTCGCACCGTGCCACCAGTACGTTTACGTATGCCATACTGTTCGTTTGTTGACTGTTTACTCATGATAACAAACTGTTATCATAATTAATTCGTTCGCTTGAGATTGTTAGTTCTATATATAACTATCACTCTATTCTCCTTCTGTGTGTCGTAAAAGACTTGTAACTTGTGTAAATTATAATTATTTAAACTGAAAAACTATTGAATTTTATTTTACTTACACAAGCAGCATAACAAATATTAAATTGAACTATAAAGTGGCGACCCCGACGTGATATGTAATGACGTGAAATGTAAAAAAGGCAATCGGTAACGGCGACCTACAATTGCCCAAGTACCGATCGCTTATTTGTTACTGACCGCAACACGAAGATGCAGTTTCTCGTTGATACACGCAGCAATCTCTGTGTTTTTTTACGAGCGGCAATGGAAGAGAATAGGCATAAGACTAATTATTTACTAAGTGCAGCAAATGGTTCGATAATAAATACTTATGGATATGTTCATTTGATGTTAAATTTAGGCTTGCGCCGTGACTTTACTTGGCAATTTGTTGTAGCAGATGTTACTAAAGCAATTTTAGATTTTTTGTCATTTTACAATTTGGTTGTTCAGGGTTCACCATGTGCCTAAGCACAATACAGTGCATCAAATTCGGACCACTCCGTGCCCGCCAGTAGCTAGTACACCTAGGCGACTATCGCCTGACAAATTAAAGATTGCAAAAGAGGAGTTTGCAGCAATGTTAAAGGTTGGTATTGCTAGGCCTTCAGAATCACCATGGTCATCACCATTGCATCTCACACCCAAGAAAGATAATGGGTGGCGACCATTTGGTGACTACAGAGCACTGAATGCTAGAACAATTCCAGATCGCTACCCCATACGCCACATTCAGGATTTCGCTCATAATATTTCCGGTTGTAAAGTATTTACAACGATCGATCTAGTGAAAGCCTACAATCAAATTCCGGTCAACGAAGCTGATATCCCTAAAACTGCTAATACAACGCCTTTTGGTCTTTACGAATTCCCGTACATGACCTTCGGAATTCGTAACAGTGCACAAACATTCCAGCGCTTCGTAAATGAATTGACTCGTGGTCTAGATTTTTGCTTTGCTTATTTAGACGATTTTTTAGTGTACTCAAAGGACCATGAAACACAAGGATTACCTTCGTCAGATTTTTACTAGGCTAAAGAAGTTTGGAATGGTAATTAACACCGCTAAATGCATATTTAGCTCTGACGAGGTTACATTTTTAGGCTATCATATTTCAGCAGAGGGTTCAAAGCCGCAACCATCCATAGTAGAAGCAATTAAAAATTTTCCAAAGCCAAAAACTGTCAAAGAGCTAAGAAGATTCTTGGGCATGCTTAACTTGTACAGGAGGTTCATCCTAGAGGCAGCTAAGTATCAACTCCACCGCCGAACGAACTCTTGAAAGGTGTAGTTAAAGGTTCTCATCCGATTCAGATGTCCACTGAGCAGCTAGAAGCATTTGAATCATGTAAGCATAGTCTATTCCAGGCTACGCTTTTAGTGCATCCTGACTGTTCTGCTAAAACAGCTTTAGTAACGGCTGCTTCGGACTTTGCTATTGGCGCAGTATTGCAGCAGCTTAAAGAAGGCTCGTGGCAGCCACTTGCTTTTATTTCACAAAAGCTTAGCATAGCACAAAAAAGTATTCGCTTTATGATCGTGAACTTCTAGCTGTCTATGAAGCTATCAAGTACTTTAGGTATATGCTGGAAGCCAGAAAATTTATTATCTATACAGACCATAAGCCCTTTTGTTACGCAATTCACTCACGTAAAGAAAATTGCTCACCAAGACAGCTCAGACATCTCGATTTTATTTCTCAATTTAGCACTGACATAAGACACATCTCAGGAAAATCAACGTGGTAACTGATACTTTATCAAGGGTTGAAGACATTATTCAGCCCATTGATATGACAGTGCTAGCCAAAGCTCAAGCCTCTGACGAGGAATTACAGCTACTTCTAAAAGTTAATAATTCCTTGTGTCTTAAAAAACTCAAAATATTAGGTACTCATACTAAACTGTTCTGCGATGAGAGAAGCAATCCACCGAGACCATACGTAACAAAGGAACTTCGTAGGCAAGTTTTTGAAAGCCTTCATTTTCTGAGCCATCCCGGAGTGAACGCCACAGCCAAGCTGGTAGCGGAAAGATTTGTGTGGTCAGGTATTAAAAGAGACTGCCTAGAATGCACCAGAACGTGTTTGGCATGTCAACGTGCAAAAATCACTAGGCATTTAAATTCACCTATAGGCAATTTGAAATTACCACGTGCCAGATTTATACCGATTCACATAGATCTAATAGGACCATTACCATCAGCGCAAGGGTACTGATATTGTCTCACAGCAATCGATCGATTTACTCGATGGCCTGAGGCAATACCATTAGTTGAGATTTCGGTAGAAACAGTAGCCAAATCTTTAGTCTGCGGATGGATAGCTCATTTCTGATGTCCAACAGACATTATGTCGGATTGCGGAGAACAGTTTGAGTCAGCGCTTTTCAAGCGCTTACCGGATATGGTAGGATTTCAGCATAGAAAAACTACAGCCTACCATCCGGCTTGCAACGGAACTTAGTTGAACGGTTTCATAGACAGCTTAAGGCCGCCATCACCTGCCATGCAAATGAAAAGTGGGTCGAAGCCCCTCCTTTAGTATTGTTAGGAATACGTAGCGCATTTAAAGAAAATCTTCAATCTTCATCAGCAGAACTTGTATATGTGGAAACTATTAGACTTCCAGGCGAATTTTTTATACCACAATCAAATGGGACAGTGGATGTGACTGAATATATAACACGATTGCGTACGTTTGCGAAAAACTTACATCCGTCTCCAGCGTCAAGGCATAGTCATAATCGTTCAGTCTTTGTTTTAAAGGATATAGCAACCACCGACCATGTTTTACTAAGGGATGACACTCGTAGGTCTTTACAGCCTGCGTACTCGAGACTCCATAGAGTATTAAGCAGAGGAGATAAAACTTTTAAAATTCTTTTTAATGGTAAACCAGTCACCGTATCAAAATATTATATTACACCTGCATACATATTACACGACATAGTCAAATCTACACACACTAGCAACACAAACAGCCATAGCACTACCACCAACAAACGTAACATAGAAAATAAAAAGGCTATAAAAAAGACAAGATCAGGAAGACACTTTTGTTATCTTGATTATTTTTGCCCGTAGTAGGGCGCCTAAATCAGGTGCTGCAGATGCTGTAGCTACTGACGGACCGGCATCCGTTGCCGGCCGCTGGCCCTCCGACGTCTGCGGCGTTGCATCACCAAATCTTCGTTAGTCCGTCTCCTGCTGGCGTTGACCTCGGGTACGGACACCCTCCGTTTCCTCCTTAGGTAAAATCGGCATGATTTTTTCCCACTTCTGACACCAATTGTTACGAGCTTGAGGTTCGTGACAATAAAAATTGCCGATAAAATTACCTAAATTAACACTTTAATTTACTTTACACAAATTAAAGTTAAAAACACTAATAATTAAACACACTAATTCACATAATTCCGCTCCGCAGCTTCGCTTGTGTCGCCGAGTTCAACTCTGCCTCGATCGCATCTTGCAGCGCCTATTTATTTAAATTAGCAAAGAAACATCCCGAATATTCAGGTAAATGCGCGCAAAGGGACGAGTGTGCGAGTATAGACTTTCCAGAAACTTGGCGCTGTCGGTTGAGAGATTTGTGATGTCATTCTCTGCAAAGCTCCCCTCGCTCTCGTTCCTGACACTAGATGGCGCTAGTTGACTTATTCACACAACACTGCCCCCTCCTAAGACATGCTCGTTCCGAGCATTATCGGTCCCATAATAACGCGCCAAGCGATCCACATGGATGATCTTAGGAGTCCCTCTTGCGCCTTTCTGTATCCGGTAGGTCACATCGTTGATCCTGGTTACAATCCGGTACGGGCCGTCCCATTTAGCTTGAAGCTTAGGAGATTTCCCTTTGCTGCGGACTGGATTGTGCAACCACACTAATGAACCTTCGTTGAACCCTTTATTGTTCATTTTGCGGTCATACCGGGTTTTCATTTTCTCAGACGTTTGCTGGCCCGATTGCCTGACGTGCTCATAAGTGTCATTCATTTTGTTCCGCAAGTCATTTGCATAATCGGTTATACTGCGTGGAGCATCAGGTAGTATCCCGGTGATCAGGTCTGCAGGCAGCCATAATTCTCTTCCAAAGTTTGCGAAAGCTGGTGTCACTGCTGTACTTTCGTGAACAGAACTTCGATATGACAACAAAAACGGTTGTATGTGCTTGTCCCAATCTCGGTGAGGATTGTCTACAACTTTTGCTAGGTACCTCTCCAATGTCCGATTAAATCGTTCCACCATTCCATCAGATTGCGGTTGATAAGAAGTCGTTCTTGTTTTATGTACCCATAACTCGGCAAGTTTCCTGGAATATTTGAGACTCAAAATTCCTTCCTTGATCGCTGTGAATCTCTAAAGGTACTCCAAAACGACAGAAGACTTCATGAACTAGTTTATCTGCAACTGTTGAAGCTTCTTGATTTGGAATGGCGAAAACTTCTGGCCACTTAGTGAAGTAATCCATCACAACCATGAAATACTTGTTACCGCTTTCACTCTCCGGAAACGGCCCCGCCACGTCAATGGCTATTCTCTCCCATGGCGCACCAACATTGTACAACTTCAATGCACCTCTACTACGAGTCTGAGGTCCCTTAACAGCCGCATAACTTGTACATTTGCGACACCAGTCCTCGACATCCTTTCGACAGTGGACCCAGTAAAACTGTTCTCGGACCTTTAGTAGAGTTCGTTTAACTCCCAGATGGACTCTTGAACGACAATTATGGCACAGTTGTAGAACATTCGGCACTTTAGCTTTAGGGACAACCATTTGCAGACGACATTTGTCTCCTCGACCATTGTCCCATTTACGGCACAGGACTCCATCCTGAAGCAGCAAGCTGTCCCATTGGGCCCAATAGCTTTTCGTGGTTGAACTCATCGCTGAGATGTCCCTCCACTTAGGCTTGGTAGCACGGGCCTTCATCCATCCCAGAATCAGCTTGACGTCCAGATCTTCCTGCTGTGCATGTCGTAGGCTGTCCTTCCACCCGTTGCTGAGGTGGTCTGTTCTGAGCATCTTCACGGATACTACTTCCTTACATTGCCTACTACAATGGTTGCCATCTTCAGGACAAGGTCTTCTTGACGATGCATCTGTGTTGCCGTGAGATTTCCCGCTGCAGTGTCTGATAGTAAAGTCGTATTCCTGCTGCTGCTGGGCGGTGCTGTTAGCCGCACTTCCTTTCTGAGACCGTTCACCTTCCCTTCCTAGGGTGTGCTTAGGGCAGCTGGACCGAAGATGGCCCCTTTCCCCACAGCCATAGCACCTAGGGCTGTATCCTTTATTGTGGTCGCGAACTATAACTGCTGCAACCTACCTAGCGTGAGGTGAACGATGATCCTGTCGCCGCCAGGCAGTGCCTTTAGCTGCACTACCCTCCTGATATCGTTCACCTTCCCTTTCTGCGGTTCGCTTAGGGCAGCTGGATCGAAGATGGCCCTTTTCCCCACAGCCATAGCACCTTGGGCTGTATCCTTTGTTGCGGTCTCGAACTGTAGCTGCTACAACCTCCCTGACGCGATGGGAACGATGATCCTGCCGCACGGCTTCCACTTCCAGTGCATGGGCCAAGGCGTTCTTAAGCGTCTCGTGGTGCCCGAGCCTCACAGCAGCTCTGACTTCCAGGTCGCGGACGCCATCGATGAATGTCTGGACCGGTATGCTTTTCGCACCAGCTTCTCCACTTCTAGAGCCCACTGCTGCAGGTTTTCGTTGCTGCGTTGCACACGATCTTTAAGCTGTGCACGAAAGACGTGTTCCAGGTGAGCGTCGCCATATCTCGCCTCCAATGCCTCAAGGAGTTGCTCATAAGTCACTTCCTCACCGAGAGCTTCCAGAACTGTTAAGGCCTGATCGCGCAGGCCTAGTGTGAGAGCAGTCATGGCCTGACTTTTATTCCAGCCGTTCCCCTTCATAACAGCCTCGAACTGGATCTTGTAGGCTGACCAGGAAGAGGTACTGTCAAACGACGGCACTCTGAATCCATGTGGCGAAGGTGTTGTAGCTACTACGGGAGCTGTTGTTCCATCCCCAAGTTTGAGGTCGTCCAGCGTTTTCTTCACGTCAGCCATTACGTTGTCAACCCGATTGTTTACTTGGTCGATTCGGGTTTCGGCCTCCGACAGGCGGTTGTCATGTTGAGCAACCTTATCCTTCACCTCCCGTATCTCTTTTCCGACGATAGCGTGAAGGTCCTTCATGAGGAGCACCTGCTCTTCCTTATCGCGTTGGAGTTGCTCTTCTAAACGACGGGCCTGTTCCTCCTGCCGGCGGGCCTGTTCCTCTTGCCGGCGGGCCTGTTCCTCCTGCCGGCGGGCCTGTTCCTCCTGCCGGCGGGCCTGTTCCTCCTGCCGGTGGGCCTGTTCCTCCTGTCCGCCCCGCAGCTGCTGCAGCATCACCATCAGAGCACCTAAGTCAGGTGCCACAGACGTAGAAGCTGCTGACGGACCGGCTTCCGTGGCCGGCGGCTGGCCCTCTGACATCAGCGGCGCTGCACCACCAAATCTCCTCTGGTCCGTCTCCTGCTGGCGTTGACTTCGGGTACGGACACCCTCCGTTTCCTCCTTAGGTAAAATCGGCATTATTTTATCCCACTTCTGACACCAATTGTTACGAGCTTGAGGTTCGTGACAATAAAAATTGCCGATAAAATTACCTAAATTAACACTTTAATTTACTTTACACAAATTAAAATTAAAACACTAATAATTAAACACACTAATTCACTTAATTCCGCTCCGAAGCTTCGCTTGTGTCGCCGAGTTCAACTCTGCCTCGATCGCATCTTGCAGCGCCTATTTATTTAAATTAGCAAAGAAACATCCCGAATATTCAGGTAAATGCGCGCAAAGGGACGAGTGTGCGAGTATAGACTTTCCAGAAACTTGGCGCTGTCGGTTGAGAAATTTGTGATGTCATTCTCTGCAAAGCTCCCCTCGCTCTCGTTCCTGACACTAGATGGCGCTAGTTGACTTATTCACACAACAGTAGTTTACATCTTTCAGTCTCTTGGCAGATGGTAGTTACCTACTTGAGAGGTACGATTCAAGACCATGGCATGGCTGTTGTTCAAACAACAAATAATCTGCAAATACTTGACCTAAATTATTGGGGCCATCATTAGAATGTGTGAAGCAATATACTTTAATTAGTCTCTTGTGTAGGTAAATACAAGTTTAAAGACTAATATACATAATATTAGGAATACAAATAATACAATACTCATGATTATAAAATTATTTATTCCATGTTTTGTTTGAAATCATTAGGTACATTTTTATTCTGCATGCTTCATCATTTTCAATTAAAATTTAATCTTTGTGACTTAAAGTAGACATCAATTTTGATGTATTTTGTAATTTTCTTATAATGGCAGTAATTGCGGGGATATTTTTTTTTAATTTCCTCAGGAGGTTACACCACCTCCAAAGGGTCTGTATTGTCCAGTTTCGCAATTGGCTTAATTCTAGACACATATTTTTAAATAAATGCTATCACAAGCGAAGTAAGACCTGCGATTTGATACAAGCAATTTATACTTAACTTAAATATTATACAAAAGAAAATAAAGAAAGAATTAGAAAAATATAAAAAATAAAAACAAGGCAGAAATACGCTTAAAATAAAGTACCTGGTTGACCGAGCTTTGCTCGGTATTTTTCGCTCGATTTTTTTAATTCGTGTGTTTTGGAAATTATATTTAGATACAAATTACATGCTGATGAAATATAAATAATATTTTTTGATCTTAGCGACATAACAGAAAAAACGGAACTGGTTATTTGAATAAAAAATCATGAGTGCAATTATTTTAATTTAAATTTTCGTGTTTTTAAAAAATACTAAAAAATGGCTCGAAAAAATAGATTTTGTCAAAAAAGAAAGGAACATGAAAAAAAAATTAAAAAAAAGTCGGTCGGTCGGTCTTGGCCTGAACCGGGGTTTTAAGATTCTGTGACCGACCACTATACCAATTAAGCTATTTACAACCACAAACGATCCGTCAAAATTTACCTTCTTATTCTAACGATATTGTAGCAGTTTTTCATTGACTAAAACACGGACAAAAAGACATTTTCTAAAAATAAATCCTAGCTAGATCGATTTATTATCCCTGAAACTCCCTGGCTACTAAATTTTATGAAAATCGTTGGAGCCGTTTCCGAGATCCCGATTATATATATATATATATATATATATATATATATATATATATATATATATATATATATATATATATATATATATATATATATATATATATATATATATATATATATATATATTTATATATATATATATATATATATACAAGAATTGCTCGTTTAATAGTATACGATACGATATAACAAATATTATAAATGACATATTGTTTAACAAAAATTATTAACAGTTCAGCGATATAATAAACAAAAGGTAAAAGAAAATATAAGTTAATGTAAATCTACTTAATCTTAAAAGAAGTTTATAGCTAGTATAGTTTAAAGCTTTATACTATCGTACAAAGATGTTTTATAAAACATCTTTGCTATCGTATATTATCTATGCGCGGGGATAAGTTTATCTACTGTCGATATTATATCCACCATAGGCCCATGCTCGCAGGGTGGATAAAGCTTTGACACAGGGATAAGACAATTTTATCCCTTGTCAGTGGATATAATCGGTGGATAAAATTTTTATCCCCTGCTCATGCTAGCCCGGCAGAAGGGAGAAAATATTTTAAAACTGCCAGTAGTTACAGCAGTAGTAAAGTGCGAGGCAGAAAACTCCCAATTATTGTAATGACGGAATCATCAGTTGTGCTGCAGAGATAAGCAGTGTTGCTGCTGGTTTGCTTAATTGATCTATTTACGTTCTGGTTAGCATTTAATTACGTCGTTCACTCTGGTATATTTGTGGATATTTTCTAAACAGATTATTTAAATACAAAATACTTAATGAAACCCTCACTATAGCTCAATGAGCGACCTTAAATTTCAATTAAAAATAATATATATTTAAAAAAAATTATTTATCTTAATATATCATCAGCACTGTACTGCTGTATTTCTATGATGAGTGAGATTATTTTTGTTTAAACTGACCAACATTTTGTTTGTAGTTTGAGCGTAGTGCAAACATAAATCCATCTCAATATCCAATCCAAAATAAAATTACCTTATGAATCATACTTGAAACAATCACAGAACGTATAATATTACTCTATAGAGTAATTTTCACAGAGTACGTACAAATAAGAAAACAATAAAATTATATTTTATCTTCTCTGTACTCGAACCTTAGATGAAATACTTATCTACATTTGAGACAGTGAAATTTAACACAAAGTCGATATCGTACTTGAAATAGTTTGAGTAAGTAAATTATTGTTACGCGCTCAAGTCGACGATATACTAGCGCCATCTAGTGTCAGGAACGAGAGCGAGTAGAGCGTTGCAGAAAATGACATCACAGATCTCTCAACCGACAGCGCCATCCGAAGAACTAAGTTTCTAGAAAATCTATACTCGCACACTCGTCCCTTTGCGCGCATTTACTTGAATATTCGGGACGCTTCTTTGCTAATTTAAATAAATAGGCGCTGCAAGATGCGATGGGGGCAGTGTTGATCTGGCGACACAAGCAAAGCTTCGGAGCGGAATAAAGTGAATTAGTATGTTTAATTATTAGTGTTTTTAATTTTAATTTGTGTAAAGTAAATTAAAGTGTTAATTTAGGTAATTTTATCGGCAAATTTTATTGTCACGAACCTCAAGCTCGTAACAATTGGTGTCAGAAGTAGGATAAAATCATGCCGATTTTACCTAAGGAGGAAACGGAGGGTGTCCGTACCCGAAGTCAACGCCAGCAGGAGACGGACTAACGAAGATTTGGTGATGCAACGCCGCAGACGTCGGAGGGCCAGCGGCCGGCAACGGATGCCGGTCCGTCAGTAGCTCCAGCATCTGCAGCACCTGATTTAGGCGCCCTGATGGTGATGCTGCAGGAGCAGGCCCGCCGACAGGAGGAGCAGGCTCGCCGACAGGAGGAGCAGGCTCGCCAGCAGGCGGAACAGGTCCGTCAGTTGAAAGAGCAGCTGAAGAGCGTACAGGAGGAACAGGCCCGTCAGCATGCGGAACAGGCTCGTCGGTCGGAAGAACAGATGCTCCTCATGAAGGACCTTCACGCTACCTTTGGGAAAGAGATAAGGCAGGTGAAGGATAGGGTTGCTCAACACGACAACCGTCTGTCGGAAGCTGAAACCCGAATCGAAGAACATGAAACCCGAATCAACCATGTGAACAATCGGGTTGACAACGTGATGGCTGACGTGAAGAAAACGCTGAACGAACTCAAACTTGGGGATGGAACTACAGCTCCCGTAGTAGCTTCAGCACCTTCGCTACGTGGGTTCAAGGTGCCACCGTTCGATGGGACTTCTTCCTGGTCAGCATACAAAATCCAGTTCGAGGCTGTTATGAAGGCGAACGGCTGGAATAAAAGTCAGGCCATGACTGCTCTCACACTAGGCCTGCGCGACCAGGCCTTAACAGTTCTGGAAGCTCTCGGTGAGGAAGTGACTTATGAGCCACTCCTTGAGGCATTGGAGGCGAGATATGGCGACGCTCACCTGGAACACGTCTTTCGTGCGTAGCTTAAAGATCGCGTGCAGCGCATCAACGAAAACCTGCAGCAGTGGGCTCTAGAGGTGGAGAAGCTGGTGCGAAAAGCATACCGGTTTGTACCTGCGCTCATTGAAGGGAACCTGGTGCAGACATTCATCGACGGCATCCGCGACCTGGAAGTCAGAGCTGCTGTGAGGCTCGGGCACCACGAGACGCTTAAGGACGCCTTGGCCCATGCACTGGAGGTAGAAGCACTGCGGCAGGATCATCGTTCCCATCGCGTCAGGGAGGTTGCAGCAGCTACAGTTCGCGACCGCAACAAAGGATACAACCCAAGGTGCTATGGCTGTGGGGAAAAGGGCCATCTTCGATCCAGCTGCCCTAAGCGAACCGCAGAAAGGGAAGGTGAACGATATCAGGAGGGTAGTGCAGCTAACGGCACTGCCTGGCGACGACAGGATCATCGTTCACCTCACGCTAGGGAGGTTACAGCAGTTACGGTTCGCGACCACAATAAAAGATACAGCCCTAGGTGCTATGGCTGTGGGGAAAGGGGCCATCTTCGGTCCAGCTGCCCTAAGCACACCCTAGGAAGGGAAGGTGAACGGTCTCAGAAAGGAAGTGCGGCTAACAGCACCGCCCAGCGGCAGCAGGAATACGACTTTACTATCAGACACTGCAGCGGGAAATCTCACGGCAACGCAGATGCATTGTCAAGAAGACCTTGTCCTGAAGATTGCAACCATTGTAGTAGTCAAGAGAGTAAGGAAGTGGTATCCGTGAGGATGCTCAGGACAGACCACCTCAGCAACGGGTGGAAGGACAGCCTACGATATGCACAGCAGGAAGATCCGGACATCAAGCCGATTCTGGGATTGATGAATGCCCGTGCTATTAAGCCTAAGTGGAGGGACGTCTCAGCGATGAGTTCAACCACGAAATGCTATTAGGCCCAATGGGACAGCTTGCTGCTTCAGGATGGAATCCTGTGCCGTAAATGGGACAATGGTCGAGGAGACAGCTGTCGTTTGCAAATGGTTGTCCCTCAAGCTAAAGTGCCGAATGTTCACAGCTGTGCCATAATGGTCGTTCAAGAGTCCATCTGGGAGGTAAACGAACTCTACTGAAGGTCCGAGAACAGTTTTACTGGGTCCATTATCGTGACGATGTGGAGGATTGGTGTCGTACATGTACAAGTTGTGCGGCTGTGAGGGGAGCTCCGACACGGAGTAGAGAAGCATCGAAATTGTACAATGTTGGTGCACCACGGGATAGGACATCCCTTGACATTGCGGAGCCGTTACAGTAAGGCGCAAGAGGGACTCCTAAGATCGTCCATGTGGATCGCTTGGCGCGTTATTATGGGGCCGATAATGCTCGGGACGAGCATGTCTTAGGAGGGGGCAGTGTTACGCGCTCAAGTCGACGATATATTAGCGCCATCTAGTGTCAGGAACGAGAGCGAGTAGAGCGTTGTAGAAAATGACACCACAGATCTCTCAACCGACAGCGCCATCCGAAGAACTAAGTTTCTAGAAAATCTATACTCGCACACTCGTCCCTTTGCGCGCATTTACTTGAATATTCGGGACGCTTCTTTGCTTATTTAAATAAATAGGCGCTGCAAGATGCGATGGGGGCAGTGTTGATCTGGCGACACAAGCGAAGCTTCGGAGCGGAATAAAGTGAATTAGTGTGTTTAATTATTAGTGTTTTTAATTTTAATTTGTGTGAAGTAAATTAAAGTGTTAATTTAGGTAATTTATCGACAAATTTTATTGTCACGAACCTCAAGCTCGTAACATTATATTATTACATTACATGACATAATGATTTCTTATATTTACGCGAACACTACACAAGACAACTACTTTTAAGGATTTTATCGTGTTTATTTTTACTTTTAATAATTTTTATTTTTAAATCCCGACGTTTGGGGCGCTTTCCAGCACCCATGGTCACGGGGGCCTGAGATGACTGACGTCCCGATGTCATTGTTAAACCCGGAGTACCTTCAGCTTTTTTAATTATTGTTTATGGCCCGATCTATGCAAAATGAACTGACTATATCCTGAGATCTTGCGGTGGTATGCTTGGTTTTAGTTTTAATTTTATTGATTATAGGCTCCCAAGCAGGTGGCAGTACTCAATAGAGAAGGAGGCTGGGTACTACTACCTGCTTGGGATCCTATAATAAATAAAATTAAACTAAACCCAAGCATACCACTGCAGGACCTCAGGATATATTCAGTTCATTTTGCATAAATCGGACCAAAAACAATAATTAAAAAAGCTGAAGGTACTCCGGGTTTAACATTGATATCGGGACGTCAGTCATCTCAGTCCCCCGTGACCATGGGTGCTGGAAAGCGTCCGAAACGTCGGGAATTAAAAATAAAAGTAATTAATAGTAAAAATAAACGCAATAAAATCCGTAAAAGTAGTTTTAATTACATGACATAAATTAGGGCGGCATTGACATTGCCCAAGGGAGCTCGTGGAATGTGTTCCTAACATGTGTCATTTTTAGATAAATTATATGTCATGTGAGTTTTATTTGTTATGCAAAATTATTCATTACGTATGTCGTATCACACGTCAATTATTTTAAGTCTGCTACATTCCTTCAATTATTTCTTATATTTAGGTGAATACTACACATAGGCTCAAAGTAATTTTACAGATTATTACGTTTACTTTAACTTTTTAATTCCAAGCCTTCAAATTTTGGTCTGATCTGCGCAGAACGTGCTACAGTATCTTAATGCTCATTCTTGGATTTGGATTTAATTTTATTGATTATTAGTTTCTAAGCAGATGATAGCAACCAGTCATCTTCTCTGGACGTCACAAGTGCAAAGCCGAGGTAAATCGCCAGTATTATATATAATTCTTCGAACCGTGTATATGTGACTTATTTCCTTCTAAACAGCTAGGCCGAGTTTGATAAAATTCTGTAAGTGTGATTAATTTGATTCGAAAATGATTTTCCGATGAATGACCCGGAAGTTGGCGATGTTGTCGAGATACAGAAATCACCCGTGCAAAGGCGGGGCAGATAGTTAGCATATAATATATTAATAAAACGTAGAAACTGACTTCAAAAAAACTAAACAGAATCAAATAATCTATATCCATAAGTCGGGGCTTAGATTTTCCACTACACTATATCTTAGCAACGACTTTGAATGTAAAATGTTTTATTCTTTTAGTTATGTGAATTTGGCTTATAATTTTTAATAAAGTTATTTTTTACTCTTGTTGGAATTACTTTCTTGATATAATGTTAAGTAACAGCCATGCCATGAATAAGATTTAATTCGAATAAAACAATTTATACGGATTTTATCACGTTTAATTAACTTATTTTTAATGCCTGACGTTTCGGGCGCTTTACAGCACCGACGATCACGGGGAATTGAGATGTTTGACATCCCAATGTCATAGTTATCCCGGCTACCTTTAGTTTTTAATAATAATTTTTGGTCCGATCTACGCAGAATGAGCTTACAGTATCTTGAAATCTTGCAGTTTCATGCTTGGGTTTGGATCTAATTTTGTTAATTATAGGACCCCATGCAGATAGCAGCACCCACCAAAACTCTCTATTGAAAATAGGATGTTTTTTTTTTATTTCAATAGCCTCGCGTATCGTCTTTGGTAGGTATAGGTGTTCTTTTGCCAAGGTTTTTGGTATTTCAAATCTGATTCTGAGTTCTGTAGCGTTGGTGCTTCAACGTGTTGGTGTTTCTCATTCTATATCCATTAAACATATTCTTAAAACTATCTGAAAAAATATTTCTAAAGAAATAATTTACAGAATAATTTTATTTAAAGGGGGCTTTTCCTTTAGCCGGTATTCAAAGATGACAAAATTGTTAGGTAATTTGAAAACGTGACTTTAGCGTAATTCAGTTGCTGGGTTTGCAAATTGGAAGAAAGATTTTTAAAGTTTCATTCTTAATTGCAGGCTCATAATTTAAAATTCAGCACTAATTTTTTATATACCTTTGTAGTTGCAATTTAATGCTTAAAAATCTATTTATAATTCAGTATCTCTTTTGATCAACTGTTAGTCAAATTCAAAGACAAAGTAATTTTTTATTCAAATTAGGCTTGCTTAAAGCTTTAACGATTGGTAAGGAATACACCGCTTGGCAATAAACTCTCAGTAAAGAGCTGGCAAAGAAAATTCTTCACATAAGATTCCACTTCTTCAAGAACCATGTTACAATTAAATTTCCTATTGATACTTATTATAAATTAATACATTATAATTATTTTTGACATCACATGTATAATTATTTTTAATGTTAATTTATTCAAAATTAATGTAGAATAGTACTAAACCACTGGATTACAATGTTAATAAAAAAACACCAAACTAATTTTAACGCCATTATTTTCAAAGCTTAAATTATATTTCGTCGCTTAATTCTTTAGATATAATATTAAAAACTTAGTTTTTTTATTCTACAAGGCTAAGTCGCACCTTTAAAGATTTTTATTCTACCCCCATCAAGCAACTGCCCCTTGTTACTAACGTCTCTCGCCGTCTAAGCATACTGGCTCATTCATCTTTCGTGCGAGGGAGAGTGCAAAACTTATTTAAATATCTTAAAACTGTAAAATGTTGAAACTCAGGACTGCTGACAAAACTATTTATTACCAAAGGAAAATTAAACAAAAGTAGAGGAACAAGAACGAAAATGACTTAAACGAGTTTTCTGAAGCCGAAGAAAATTTTGGCAAGTGTTGCCGTTACGTAATTAGATTTTAGTGCTGGTCATTTAAAATATAAGTTAAGACTAAAAACCTTAGCGTTAATCGTGAATTAACACGAAGACAAATTTACCTGGGTTTGGCCAAGAGTCAGTACGAAGGTATCCTAACCGGGGGGCTACCCGAGGCTATCTTAAATACTGATGTAAAAATATATTAAATATACAAATATGTTTAGATTCTTATCATAACAATTTTTGAAATTCAATTCCCCTATTCTAACGAGTTATCTCGATCCATATGGCAATGGTGCGAGAAGCAAAACATTTGGCTACATGCATCTTACATAAATAGTGAAGATAATATAGAAGCAGACAAAAATCAAGGATACTAAACCTAGATATAGAATGGGAGCTAAGTGATAACGTTTAAAAAGAGATCATACAGAAACTGGGTGAACCTTTTGCTTCTCGTGCCAATGCTAAGTGCACGACCTATGTGTCTTGGAGACCGGATCCAAATGCCTTATTAGTAGATGCTCTCACTATTGATTGGAAATATAAATATTTTTGGCGTGATCGTCTTAGTTAGGAGGTTGTGTTCGTTTAGTAACTTAGTTCTTTTAGGTGTCTTTTGGAAGAATGAATATTCACTAAAGCAATTGAAAGCTGTTGGTAGTGCCTCATAAACTAAGTGAACCCCGTTCACGAAGACAGGGCTCGAGAAAGGTTAAGATTATAAAACGTACCTATTCCACTTGTATCAGGTTTACATTATTAATTTATTATTACTTATCCCTTTCCGCTTGGAAAAGGCACACAATATATTTATACAAAATACCCGATACAAGGGCTTCGCTCTCCTACATTTATTTTAAAAAATGTAGGGGAGACACGGCTCCACTTTTTACTTTTATTTTCACCGGTTCCATTAAGGATAAAAATATTTTTAGTACCTGGAAATAGATGACAAAATAATGCAGAGAGTCATATTCCGAAGAGATAACAACACAGCTCGTTTGGTGTGTTTTTAATTGAAAAACCACATAGAGTACAAATATACTTGTATGTAATGAGTAGTATGAATAAGTACTTTCTTGCATCATTATGCATTTTTATAACAAGATTTACTGGAACTGGATTCATCTGAAATAAAAAATAAGTTATTAGGTAGAGTATAAAATAAAAGTATACGTGGTAGAGCCATGCTTCAGCTATATTAGTAGTACAGTTTTAGCACGAATGGGTCGGCTCGACCGGGAAAGGGCCTCGCTCTCACAGTATACTAGCGTAAAATAGTAGCTTAATGCTGCTGTGTTTCGTGTGGTGAGTGTAGAGGACCGGAGACCTTTTTCAACTGGAATTGAGGCATTCCATCTTAGTCCTCACAGGTGACAACGCATTTGCATTTTGATTTGTAATCGAGGAAAGACGTAGATGTCTATGGGTCGCAGCAACCACTCACCATCAGGTGGATTGTGTGCTCGTTTGTCACCCTATACTATATAAAAAAGTAAAAAGGTATGAAATTCTTCGCATTTGAAATTACTTACTTATCGAGAAATCCACACATAAGTTGATGCATGATGCATATATGCAGTTACTTTGAAAGCGCAAATTTCAATATAATTATAAAATAATATTGCACTTTTTATAAATGCTTTTTGTATAATACTTCAGTTATATAACTTACATAAAATAATTGTTCAAGTTACAGATATACTATCTAGTAAAAGAATCTATCTCTAAATTTTGTAGTGTAATTATCTATAGGTAATGACAGAAAAACCTTTCGGATATTTTTGGCACTTGCCATAGTCACCTCCTGCGATAGATGACAATAAGCAAATTCTTTTGTCAGACATGAAATTTTATGCCGTTCGTTCGTGTCTTCCTGATAATTATCAATCCAAAATATAAGCGTGGCAATTAAGGAAAATTCTTCCTACAACGTAAGAGTCCCATAACTTTTACGTGCTGATGATGAAAAATTAATGCCTTGAGCTTAGATTATGTTGCCGGACCTTTGAGAGCAAAGCAACGAAATGATGAAAAAGTATAACGAAGTCACAAAATACCTATTTATAAGTGATTTAATTATAAATTTACTATTTTCATCTTGTTTCTCTTACTTTTGTACTCGCAGTGAAACCTTCATGCCACATTTCATGATTGTAGGTAACCGGAAAGTACTCTATAGGTTTTGATCAGTGAGTTTGCTTGTATCGAAATATATGGCATAGACGGCCGTATATTTTGATTGTGTAGACTTAGAAGCATGATTATTACTCCCAGTTCCTGAGAAAGACAGTCTGCCGACAAAGTGACCTTTATTGGTTTCTTTTGTTCATATTTAGGTACGGCGGTATAAAAGACACATAATTTATAAGAAAATTACAAAGAAGTCCCTCATGTTGGAAAAACAAATTCGATAAAGCATATGCTGCTAATGTTATGGTCTAGCTTACTAATATAATTACGTTAGCACAAATAAGTCCACTCGATCGGCGATGGAAAATGCTCACACAGAATATCATGTGGAATATCGTTCACTGCGCTATTAAAATCCCTTACATGTTTCTTTATGTAGACCAAATTACAGGCGAAACTCATTCTTCTTAAGAGTATGTAACTCATTTAATAAATTTTCTAAGGACTATGATAAGGCTGACCTCTTTTCTACTAACGGTACTACTATCTGCAAATTGATAACATCTGAATTCAGTAGCAATTTACTCTTGAACTCTTAAATCTAATCAACATCAATGTATAAATTATATCTACTTATATATGTTGCATGTATTAACCCAAACCGATTACTCACCTGTGAAAACTTTTAATAGGCTTACATTGTAAATTATATTATATACAATATAGTTTTAATTAAAAGCGGTAAGTTTTCCTGTTATAAATAAATAAATAAATATGTAGCAGCTTAACAGTTTCCCTATTCGCGAAACAGACACAGTAGTTAAACAATTGAATTGTTCTTATAAAATTCATGGGACAGGGAAACATTGTATTTCCCTGTCCTGCTGTGCTGTTGAGATCAGCATGGTGAAAGTAGAGAACCGGAGAACTGAGGAATTACATCTTGATCTTCAGGGACAGGATTTCTAATAGAGGATTGGGATAGATGTACATAGGCCACATCAGCCACTTAATTTGAGTTTCGTTTGTCACCAATAGAAAGGTCAAAAATATGGATCGGTTACTTTATTTGGCTTCTGTGTGTTACTAAAATACCGGCAGAGTAAATCAAATGCACTCTGTAAAACAATCTTTTATTCACGGGATTTACAAGTTAAAAAATATTTTGTATGATTAAAACTACTTTTACGGATTTTATCTCAAAGAATCTTTGTTACAGAGAGCACGAGGGATCTGTGACAGCAAACACCTGGCCGCCGAGCTTCAGAACGTCAAGCAAGTTCTGCACGACAACAAGCTTCGGGTCCCGCGCCTACGTCACAGTGACCGAGTGAAGCCGGCCACAGTCGAGCGTGTGCCTGCTGTACTACGATATGTCAGAGGTGTCACAGACAAGATTGGCTATATCTTGAAGCGAGCTTCTATTAGAACATTCTACAAGCCGCCGAAGAAGATCAGTCAGTTCCTACCATCCATCAAGTGTCATATTCCTCTACAAGATGCAGGAGTGTACAAGCTTGATTGTGAATGTGGTCTCTCTTATATAGGACAAACCAAAAGATCAATTAGGACCTGCGTAAAAGAACATATAGCTGATGTGAAGCATCAACGTTCCGGGAAGTCTGCAGTCTGTGATCATATCCTAGACGGCCCCAACCATTACATCATTTGATAGACCACAAATCCTCGCGAAAGAACACCGATTCCTACCAAGGATGATACGTGAGGCTATTGAAATTAAAAAACATCCTAATTTCAATAGAGAAGGAGGCTGGGTACTACCACCTGCTTGGGATCCTATAATCAATAAAATTAAAACTAAACCCAAGCATACCACTGCAAGACCTCAAGACATAGTCAGTTCATTTTGCATAGATCGGACCATAAGCTATAATTAAAAAAGCTGAAGGTACTCCGGATTTAACAATGACATCGGGACGTCAGTCATCTCAGTCACCCGTGACCATGGGTGCTGGAAAGCGCCCGAAACGTCGGGAATTAAAAATAAGAAGTAAAAATAAACGCGATAAAATCCGTAAAAGTAGTTTTAATCATGTGTAGTGTTCGCGTAAATATAAGAAATCATTATATATTATGTATTTTATGTTGAGGTATTCAACGAGTTAATAAAAATGGACCTAACATTTTATATTTAAGTCTGAGAATGTATAATAGTCATCGTCAATTATAGCCCTTTCAAAGTGCTTGCTGAACTTAGGCTTCGCCCCAGGGAGTCCCACAAAACACGGTATCTTTACACTTCTTGGGCCGTGGACGAGTTATTTCGGACTCGCACTGACTAAAATTTCATAGTGTTTCACCTTACCGCATACTATCAGAGCCATGGGAACGCTTTCGCGCACATTTGTGGCCCCACAAGTACCAGCCGGCGCATGGTGCCCCTCCTCGGGAAAGTATAAATCCTTTCCCCTCTCCGTTCTCAGTTAAAGTGGACTAGAAAACTAGGCCCGTCCTCCTCCGCAGCTTCTACTCCACCTGTGCGCCGTGGTCCCTCAAGCCAGGTACGCGGAGACCATAGGGCCAGAAAAGTTGAGCACTTGAAAGCGCTGATCTGACCCATGGCTTCACCGCTAACCAAGTTTCAGCTGCGGAAAGTAGGAAGAGCTGCAACTTGCAATACCGTCATTCTTCTTCCTGCGCGGCCCACCACTACCGCAGTAACGATGAGTTCCCACCAGAGTCGCGCAGGATAGGGCAAGTGGCGCATCGCTGTCCCAACACTGTCCTTTTCCCGTGACTCCACCTCAGCTGCGGCGGAAAGGGAGACCGGTCATCCACCCACCACGGTCTACCAAGCATATCCGGAGTGGGCTAGACATCCTTATTTGGGCCGATTCTACAACTTAAGCCAACCAAATGGGTTCATCTTTGTTCGCCGTGGGTAATCAAATTACGGCTATTAAGCCACGATAAGGCAGATACACGTTCGGGGCGGACGAGATCATCAATATATCTGGTAAAGGCCTCCCTTCACTTCGCTTACCGTCAACCGTCGCGAGAATACCACCTTGTTAACATTTCATGCCTATCGGTTTTAGGCTTGAGTGTTTTCATATAAAGTAAGCCTGTAGTAACATAAAGTGTTTAATTTTATCTAAGCCAACTAATTTTGCCAGAATACTATGTAATTGATATTCCCTTTACCAATGAACTAGGTTCGGATGACCTGATTGCTAAAATTTCATGCAAATGTATGTGTGCATCTTAATTTTAGAAAATAGCGATGGAAATATAATATTCTGTCAATGAATATCGATGAAGCGCTAAACAGTTATTTGAACAATTTATCATCATCATCATCATTACAGCCCTTCACAACGCCTCTGCTGAACATAGGTCTCACCCAAGAAATGCCATAAAGCACGGTCTTTAACCTGCATCAATCAACTTCCTGTATGTCTTACCAGGTCTTCACTCAATCCAGTGGGGATTCGCCTTAAACTTCGCTATTGATATGAAACTGCCACTAGAGAACCTTGACTACCCATCGGTTGTCAGTTTATCGAGTTACATTGCTGGCCTATTGCCACTTCGGCTTACTAATCCGTTGGGCTGTATCGGTCACTCTGGTTCTACTGCGGATCCTTATTTCTAAATTATCTCACAGAAAAAATCCGAGCATAGCCCTCTTCATAGCTCGCTGAGCGACCTTGAGCTTCATTATGCGGCGAGCAGTGAAGGACCTCATAACAGATCTATAAGTCATCACTGGCAACACGATGTGTTGTAATTCTACGAACGCTGTTCAACCGAGTTTAATCCGCCGATTGACCTCTCGGCCAAAGTTGGACTTACCTGGCTTAATGCAAATTTCTTAAAGCTAGACATGCCAGTTGATGTAACTGAAAATCTTTCAAATACAAATCGATAAATAAACAAGAGCCAATAGCAAAAACATTCAAGAATGTATGTGATAAAGCAGTTGCCAACTCTCTTGCCAGGCAGACAGTTAAAGATTTCCACATGACATAGAGTCCAAAGACAAATGGAAGAGAAACATTCAAAGTCACACGAAATTCACAGCTCATTCATTCTAATTGTCACTAATTATTTGTTAGCAGTATTTTGTTTGTTTGTTTTTATGGACTTGGATTTTATAGTCAGACCTTTTGGAGGAAGTAACAAATAAAAAAAAATTGCAGGCTAACTAATTTCCGTTTAAATACATTATTGTTCAATACATGTTATGAAGAAAATTATTGGAATTGTAAACAAATAGTAAAATTAAGAAATTTGTACAACTGACTTCAATATGAATAAAATAAGAACATTTTTAGGGTTTCGTAGTCAACTAGGAACCCTTATAGTTTCGCCATGTCTGTCTGTCCGTCTGTCCGTCCTCGCTTAATCTCTGTGACCGTTAGCACTAGAAAGCTGAAATTTGGCACCATTATGTGTATCAATCACGCCGACAAATTGGTAAAATAAAAATTGGAAAAATGTTTTATTAGGGTAGCCCCCTATATGTAAAGTGTTAAGTGATTTTTTTTTAATTTCAACCCTAACGTGTGATATATTGTTGGAAAGGTATTTAAAAATGAATAGGGGTTTACTCAGATCATTTTTTGATAATGTCAATAATTTCGGAAATAATCGCTCCAAAAGTAAAAAACAATGTGTCCCCCCCCCCCTCTAACTTTTGAACCATAAGCTTAGAAAATATGAAAAAAATCTGAAAAGTAGAACTTTATAAGAAAATTCTAGGAAAATCATTTTGAACTTGGATGGAAAGTCGGAGCGCCTGCCGCGGAGCGTGCAATGCTACACGCTCCATGTTCGCGCACATACCCACTACCGGGAGCAGTTGCAGGAGCGCGGAGCGCTACTGGAGCGCGAATATAATGGATACCCACCTTTAAACTTATAAGTGGGAACACTTATTGTGACGGACGGGAAACTACGGAACCCTACACTGAGCGTGGCCCGACACGCTCTTGACCGGTTTTTTAATGTATGCGAAGTCAATTAAATACGCATTATTAAGAATTACTCAAAACCACTTGTCGGATCTTAATCAACGGGGAACGGCTGATTAAGTACCGCATACATTTTTGTTGTTTTGTTATACTTAGAATTTGTATCAGATATTAAGGCAACTAAGCAATTAATTTTCATGTAAGTTTTATATTTTTAGAACTTGGGATTAATTAATATTATAACATAAACTCAATTATGTTATTAGAAGTTGTCATATGTAATATAACAGAATTATCAAAATGCTATTTAATTATATAGAATTAGAAATAAGAATATATACAAATAAGCACTTACATATTGTATCTAAGAATGCATTAATTATTGTATAAAATTATAATATTTAACGATTTTATGATAGGAATGATTTTAGTCATCAATTTTTTTTTATTCATATGGCAATTATTTATTGATATTTGACATGTAAAGAAAATCTTTCAATTCAGTTATCTGCTATTGTTTTGGATTGTGGTTTGTTACTCCATCTGAGAAATTTGGTAACTTCGTACTCTATCTGTTGATATAAGTTTCGCGAAGGGACGCTATATTAAATGTAATGTGTGCGTTCGTGTTTTAATTAAAATGTCAAGTTTGAATTTGTGAATTGCAAAGTTAGCTTGACCCGAATAAGAAGGCAGGTTTTATCGAATGAAAGTGAAGATGTCGTCAATACATTTGGATTATGGACATATCTTAAAGATGTAAGTAGTTTACGAATAATACTCTGCATATGAGTAAGCTAGTGATAAACTCTCTGATAAGTTTTAGAAAAGTAGTCCTGATCATTTAAACCAAACCATACCATACTAAAATATGTATATAATCTACTAGAATTTAACAAACACGGATATTTGTATGTATATAACATACAAATTGTTACTTGGTTTGTCTAAGAGTGTTAGAATAGGTATTTGTCTGATAGTATGACCGCTGAAAAGGAGTGAAAACGAAGGATGTATTATACGTGGTAGAGCCATGCTGCAGTTATTTTAGACGTATAATTGTAGCAGGAATGAATCGGCTCGACCGGGGAGGGACCACGATCTCACAGAATATTAGCGTGAAATAGTAGCTTAATGCTGCTGTATTTCGTATGGTGAGTGTAGAGAACCGAAGACCCTTTTTACTGGAAACGAGACATTCCATCTTAGTCCTCACGGGTGAAAACACATCTGCATTTTGATTCGTAATCGAGGATAGATTAGATTAGAGATATGGGCCACAGCAACCACTTACCTTCATGTGGACTGTGTGCTCGTTTGTCACCTTATCCTATAAAAAATATTATGTTGAACAGTACTCCAAATCACTTCATTATTTTCAGATAACACCTGTTGACCATATTTGTCATCTATGCCAGCAGCTAGCTACTGATTCACATTCAATTGATAATTTGTCAAGAAGACCATCAATTGGCCATCAAAGTGTATGTGTTGTATGCGGACGATCCATACTAGGAATTAGCCGACGCAGGATTTTGATTGAAGGGGCAAATGAAGTAGAACAAAGAATGGCTAACACAATTTCTACTTAGATCCACCCACGAGAGGTATACACTCTACAACTATTATTAATTACCTTTATTGAATTTAAACTGAGAAATAAAATAATATTTATTATTTCCCACAATTACCATGCATGTTTTAATGCAAGATTTTCTTTATTTATATTTTTAAGCTATTGCATAGCTTCTATCGCGGGCCTTGAGTGTGGGAAAATCCAGAAATTTCGTCACGAAAAAAACCCCATGCTCTCCGACGGGCACGGAGGTGTGGCTTGAAGGCCGTGCATTGTCTAACGATGGTCTAACGTCGTTTCTTTTCCTTAGTCTTTGTTGTCTTTGTCGAAGAGTTTTGAAATTTTGAATATGAATGAACAAAGTGCATTTATTATTAAGGCTGCTCTCTCGCAAAAAGCTTGAAAAAAGCGTGCAGATGAACCAACTTTTCGTCGACACTTACAGAGAAATTACATATGAAAAAAATAGCTAGTAATCTACATGATCTAATACGTAATTTGGTTTAGCCATAATTTTTCTATCGGTGTCACATAAAAAATAAAAAAATACCCAAATCACCTCCAAATCGTTGAGATGAAACCACTTTACTCCTTCATTGTTTATCAAAGGAATATAAAAAAATATCTACTGCTTTGCAATACAAAATAAAATAATTTGGTTTGGTTACTTTTTAGAAATATGTATTATTTTTATGATAGTAAATTAAAAATGCGTCCCGATTTAATACTGCGTCTATATCACTCCCGCATTCGTTCACGAATTCAGTGCGGGGCGCATCGTGTTGCTAGGTGGACGTACGCCGCGTTGCGAGAGCTCAGCACTACGAAATAAAATCGTAAAATATTACAGCAAAAATTTAATTTTGTTAATAGTGGAGTAGGTTTTTTCTGATTCTTGTTTAATAGTAGTGTTTTATAGTTATATTAATTGTACAATTTTATTAATGTTTAAGTTTAGTTTGTAAAACATGGGGAATAAGCAGAAACGATTGAAGAGAGGTCTAAAAAAATATTACAAACAAAAGGGTATACATTTATCAAGGTAAGATTTTAAGTTTTATCTACATATTTCATAATATTAGACAGGTGCTGTTTATAAAATACCTATATTACTGTGAAATCGCCACTCTGTGACGAGACAAAGCGCGGCAAACGCAAGTGGCGGCAAGGCGCGGGCCGCGTCGTCGCATGCTGGTAGCGCATGTCTGAGAAATTAAAAAATATATATTTTGAAGAAATGTGAAGTTCGTCAACACTCATTGAGGCAGCGTGGCGGACATTTCCTTGCCTTAAAACCCTCTCAGAAATTAGAGGAGGCCTGTGCCCAGCAGTGTATAGGCTGTATATAGGCTGTAACTTTACTTTTATTACTTTTATAAATATGTTATTTTACCGACGAAAATTTTAAAGAAAAATAAAAAATAAGCAACCGACAAACTCCTAGGTCCCTAGGTGACTTGCGAGATGTCAGTGTAACAAAACAAAACGGCCCAGAAAAACAGACTTTCCAACTGATAGCTAAATCAGTACGCAACAATTTAATTGGTGCCAGTGGGGATCGAACCCGAGTTGCTCCCGTACTGTGATACCTATAACGAGCGCTAACCATGTGAGCTACCACGGCTCTCAACGACATCGTTCCGTTCGTGTACAGCTCTGAAGATAGCAGAGTAAAAAATTAGAGATTGTGGTGTTTGAAATTTGTCATCTGTCAGAGTGAATTTTATCTGTGTACTCTGTAACAAATAACTATATAGAATATAGAAAAAAATATGAAAATGATATTTCGCCATTTTTGTTTATGTACTGGTTAGGAACTCGATAATTTTTCTGTTTTTATACGTTATTTCTTATGTTATTTTACATCAAATTAATTGTGAAGATATTTTCTTTAGGAAATATGTTTCATTACGACGATTCGAAAACGTTTACATATAATAATTTACCTCGAAATTCACTATACGCGATTATCGTTTATTGATTATAATAGAGCGTGTCATTTGAATTTAAAGACAATTAATTGGACAATAAATAATAAGTGACAAATCTTGCCGTGGAGCGTGGAACTGAGTAGTTGCGCGTCTTGTTAATATAATTGCCGTACGGCCGCCCTGACGTATGTACTGCGCGAACCTGAATTTTTTGCGACGCGGTCCGGTGATACAGTATTTTTCACAAATAGTGAGTTCGTTATAACGCGAGTTCGGTTAAATCTGGTTGAATTTGATTGAATTAACCTAATGACAATTGACTTAACTATAACTAATGAGTGATAAACGAGCGTAATTTCCTAGACTCTGAAGTTTCTGTGACGGCTTGCCCCTTCGATGGATCCCATACAGGAATAGAGGTGAAGCCTTGGGATCTGCTGTTCGGCAACCAGCGGGAAGTCAGATTACATAATATAACACGTACTGAGCATAACACTATCACACACATATACTTACACCTGAATCTTCCTAGGTTTGACCCTACGTCGACGAAATAGGTAAGTCTTGTTTGGTTCCTTTTAAGCTATTGCATAGCTTCTATCACGGGCCTTGAGCGCGGGGACCGAATCCAGAAATTCCGTAACGAAAAAAACCTCACGCTCCCCACTCCGACTGGCACGGAGGTGTGGCGTTGAAAGCCGTGCATCGTCTAACGTCGTTTCAGTTCGGCAGACTTCGGCACTCGGCAGACTTCGGCACGGTGTTTGAGTGCGTGCGACTAGTCGTATGCGTGTACACTAACTAACTGAATGATAAAAATTCCTGAATAACCTACATGTATTGTAAGATATTAAAAATATTTTAAACAATATTAACTTCTCATTTATACAATAAGAGAAAAAAAATTGTTTTTTTATCGGTCACCACGCTCAAAAAGTGTAACTTGATTTAATATCAAAGACTTAACTGCATAAATAAAATAAATAATTAATTATAATTGCATAAGTTGATAAAAAATGCTATGCAATAGCTTTACCGCGGCAGTCCCCGAGTGCCACACGGCCTTTTTTTTGTTTTAGCTTCGTTCTGAAGATGAAGCTTGTATGCCATGTTGGCTAAGAGCTAGAAGAACTAGGAGTGCTCCACCAGTAGAACATAATATACAACTCAATTCACGTGATCATGTGGATTGTGATCATTCTCTTTTAATGTGCGCTGTAAGTGGTCAGATTATGTCCACCACAACATCAGATAAAGAATGGAATCCCAACAATAACCCATCCATCCCAACAAATGCGATACTATATTAACAGTAACTAGTTTTAGTTATTTATTTATTGCATTTACATGTGGTTTTGTGTGATATATTACAGCACATGCACTCAGCAATGGTATAACTACATAAAATAAAGCTGGCTAGCTCTAATGGCTTAATTCTTATACTAATATTTATATATTTTTTCTCTCTCTATTTTAGCGTTTCTTCTGCATCTATTATACCTTTGGTTACTGTTTGTAATATATAGTTTAACTGCAACGAAATATGGTCCAGAACATAGAAAAGGTTTTTAGTTTATTTATTTCATGGTTTTGGGCAATATTAATTTATTTCTCTGTCTAAGTTGTATATTATGTCCATTTATATTATTATCACCAGCATTTTGAAATATATATACATATTTTCTTACTAATTTAGATGATTATAATATGTATAAAGATGTAAATATTAGTAATCTTGTATTGTATGAAATATGGTCTACAGCTTTCCCTAGCGTCAATATTTGCTAGAACTCTTATACACTTTTTGAGCGATTACATTTTTAAATGATTTTGGATGTCTGTGCAGTTTCCCTCCAACAATATATGGTTAACGCTTGCCATACACAGGGCAGACACTCATGAGGTGGGCTATCAACAAAGAGCCCTTTTCCTCTGCAACTTATTCACACAATATATATTCGACAAAACTATTTGGCAAAGGTTTTCTGTAAGGTAAATGGAACCAATTATCGTATCTCAAAAACAATTCAATCAGGAATCTCTTGTCTCTTGTTTTGAACATATAATTGGATTTTTCGTTTATAAAAATATATGTCCCATCACATATAATTATCGTGCTATCATTATTTTGATTATACATTGCATTTGAATCATTAAATTATGTTGCAACAATTGCTCACGGGATATGTGTTCAATTCCCAGATTTCTAGGCACCAAATCTTGTACCGATATTTTCCTAACCTTATCCATGAATTTTTCTAATATTCGCCTTGGAACCATTAATAAATGAGATAATCGGTTATCTGATTCACCAGTTCTCATCAACATTAGAAGAACACCTAAACCTAAACTTCCTCTATTTGTTTTTATAAGATGCGGCTTTCATATAATAAAAGTTCAAATTGTTGTTTATTCATTCCGAGCCAATAATGACACAAATGCCCATCAAATATTTCAACACTTTCCATACTCGAGATATCAAGAAATGTGTTGAAAGCATTTATATAAGAAAGACCATGTTCCAATGTAAATGTTCATAAACTGTTTTGAGAATTGAACAACATATCCCAATCAGTACTAAATGTATGTTCTACAGAAATGTGAGCATATATAGGCGAGCTATATTTGTGTTAGGCATAGGCAAGTAAGAGTCGTTGCTGTTAGAGGGTTAGAAATTCTATGCAAATCTATGTTCTGGCAACCAAAACACGATGTGCTGCAAGATTTGCCGCTCGTCTATACTGCGGCTAACTAATCACCCTAGGTACTACGTCATCTTGCTGGTCGGTATTTGGAGGGCTTTAAGGTTCTTGGTGTTAAGGCTCTGGCTCCTGCTCCAACTCTGGCTCTGTGTGCTGCATATTATGGGTTGCAACTCTCTTGAGTCTTAGCCAACATGGATGATAAACATGGTCTGTTGAAGTGACCTGAAACAACCATACAGCCTTGTCTTAATATAAATGTTTTGGCTCATTGTTATTAAACCCGATCAAATAGAGACATTTTTCTAAACAATATAAAATTGCAGTGATAAATTCACTATAACTTTGATACCAAGACAGAATAAAGAGGTAGTTTTTACCTGCCGTAGGGCAACTCTATTTTCAAGCTCAACATGTATTGCTTGTTGCAACTGAGATGGATTCTCTCTCACAATAAGGTCACGTTTATGATTCCTCAGAGAACTTCCACAAAGTATGCAAACATGCTTGTGGCCACGGACAGATTAAGCACCAGGCTCGTTAGGTAACCCGGAGTTGACACGCTGTATTGCCAATTGTTGACCGGCATCACATACGTAATCTTCTTTAGTAATCTAAAATAAGAATTAGTTGTATTATGATGTATGATTGATTATAGTGTTATGATGTATGATTGATATATTGTTGAGAGTAATAAAGTAAATAGGTATGTAAAAACGTACTATTATTGAAGAATTCCACTCGCAGATCTTAGAAATTACTCTGGTATCAAGCTCAAAAACGACATAGTGGCGAAGTGTATCAATGCATATGTTACAATTAACAGATAGCAATAGCAGTGTAGTTTGCACGACGTCTCTCACAATTATCCAAGATGTAAAAAATCACTCCGTAAAACAATACCGAAGTCAAAACAACAGAGGGAAATAACAATAATGGCGCGGATTGATGACCACAGATTAAGCGATGACAAATGACGTTCCGTTGTACATATTGTGACGGCCCAATATTATTATTAATAATTAAATTCAATATAAAGGGGCATCAAAAATAGTCTTAAAAGATATATATTAAGCAATTAAATTAAATTAATAAACATAAAGTTAATATATTTCAGACATTATCCCAATAACATAGTAAATTAAAGGCAAAATTATTGTTTTTCTTAATAAATAAATTTATTTTTAAAAAACTTGGTAAAAATATTTAAAATAAGATAAATAATAGAAATACAAGTCAAAAAATATTATAAAATTAAGTTAAATAACGTTTATAAGATAATTAGAAATTTAGTTAAAAATTGTTTAAGTCATGGGAGGTGTTCGTGTATAAAAGAAAATTTTTCTAAGATGTGGAAGGAGTTCACGTATAGATGAAATTTCCTAAGTTGTTGAAGGAGTTCATGTATTAAAGAAAAATTTCCTAAGTTATTGAAGGTGTTCGTGTATAGATGTCTTGTGTGGATGAGCTGCCGGAGATACATTCCTGCAGTTCTACATATATATGGGGTGGTCGGGAGCCCGACTGCCTGAAGTACTGTAGCACAATGACTAGTCCTATATTAGGGACTTATGATATTAAACTCAATGATACAAAAGCAATACTATAGAAAGTCTCCATGATGAATTTGCATTACAATAGTAGGGTCGTGGGTTCGAACCCTATATATGAATGACTTATGAAAGTAAGGTCTATGATTCAAAAGCAATACTATAGAAGGTCTCTGTGATTAATATGCATTACAATAGTAGGGTCGTGGGTTCGAACCCTATATATGAATGACTTATGAAAGTAAGGTCTATGATTCAAAAGCAATACTATAGAAGGTCTCTGTGATTAATATGCATTACAATAGTAGGGTCGTGGGTTCGAATCCTATATATGAATGACTTATGAAAGTAAGGTCTATGATTCAAAAGCAATACTATAGAAGGTATCTGTGATTAATATGCATTACAATAGTAGGGTCGTGGGTTCGAATCCTATATATACATGACTTATGAAAGTAAGGCCAATGATACAAAAGCAATATTATAGGAGGTCTCCTTGATGCATAAGCATTGTATGGGGTGGTCGGGTGACTAACTGCTCCTAGTACTGTAGCAAAATGACTAGTCCTTATTAGGGACTTGAAAAGGAATATTATGGTGGCGTGTGTGCTGCTTCACGAGCAATTGGTCCGAGGTAAACTTGGACTCGCTAACCGATGTGTCCTAGACATATCATCTTAGTGCCGGTGGTAAGCGGGTTTGTTGTAGCAATACGGCTTTCCCGTGGACATCGCACACCCATACCGTTTGTGGGCGGCGTAGTAGCGCATAGCGATGCGTCGTCTATATTTCGGATGGGAATGATGAGTGTGTTTGGTAGCACTTTTAAGTGTAACCGGCATACTCAACTTCATGTCTTAGTGCATTAGCGCTATGATACGTGAAGTTTTGTCCACTGGCGTCTTAGTAGCGTGCTACTATGATACGTTGGTGATATTTTTTATATAACAACAATACTAACTTTGTTGCCAAAATCGATAGGAGTCATGTGGGTGTGTTGTGAGGGTGCGCCGCCCGTATGATAGTTGCATTGATGCTTACTGCTACTTGCGGTATTGCGTCTTGTGATGGATCTGCGGGTGTGCTGTGCCTGATTCGACGCATTCCTGTTGTTCTGGTCGATGGAGGTATACAATTAACATCTAAGTGTCGGTGGTAAGCGGGTTTGTTGTACCAATACGGCTTTCCCGTGGTCATCGCACACCCATTCCGTTTGTGGGCGGCGTAGTAGAGCATAGCGATGCGTCGTCTATATTTCGGATGGGAATGATGAGTGTGTTTGGTAGCACTTTTAAGTGTAACAGGCATACTCAACTTCATGTCTTAGTGCATTAGCGCTATGATACGTGAAGTTTTGTCCACTGGCGTCTTAGTAGCGTGCTACTATGATACGTTGGTGATATTTTTTATATAACAACAATACTAACTTTGTTGCCAAAATCGATAGGAGTCATGTGGGTGTGTTGTGAGGGTGCGCCGCCCGTATGATAGTTGCATTGATGCTTACTGCTACTTGCGGTATTGCGTCTTGTGATGGATCTGCGGGTGTGCTGTGTCTGATTCGACGCATTCCTGTTGTTCTGGTCGATGGAGGTATACAATTAACATCTAAGTGTCGGTGGTAAGCGGGTTTGTTGTACCAATACGGCTTTCCCGTGGACATCGCACACCCATTCCGTTTGTGGGCGGCGTAGTAGAGCATAGCGATGCGTCGTCTATATTTCGGATGGGAATGATGAGTGTGTTTGGTAGCACTTTTAAGTGTAACAGGCATACTCAGCTTCATGTCTTAGTGCATTAGCGCTATGATACGTGGAGTTTTGTTCATTGGCGTCTTAGTAGCGTGCTACTATGATACGTTGGTGACATTTTTTATATAACAACAATATAAACTTTGTTGCCAAAGTCGATAGGAGTCATGTGGGTGTGTTGTGAGGGTGCGCCGCCCGTATGATAGTTGCATTGATGCTTACTGATACTTGCGGTATTGCGTCTTGTGATGGATCTGCGGGTGTGCTGCGCCTGATTCGACGCTCTCTTGTGGTTCTGGTCGATGGAGGTATACGGGTGGTGATGTCTGCTGGAATGTATGGGGGACCTTGGAATGGTGTAAGCCCGACGATCGTCGTATTGATGCTTGTTGCGTTCTGCAGCATTGCGTCTCTGCGATGGTTGTTTGGTGGGACGCTATTCTCAATGGCGCTCTCTGCGTCTTGGTTTGACTCACACCTAAGTAGCTTTGCCCAAGTCGGGTCCCTTCATTACGGGGCTGCAGACTGTCTGCCCTCCACGATGTTTTATATAACAACATAATATTATCTCTCTGTAACTTTCCCACCTTTGAATGATTGAAGGCAACTTGTTGGTGGGTGAGACAAACATGATCGAAAATGCATTTACTCAACGTCAGTGACACAAACCCTTTCTGATGGCGAATTATTACTCTTATCTTACAACTGCCTTTTGGCTATATCTGCCGTTGTATTGGTTGGTGGAGTATATGTGTCGACCTCATGCGGGTGGTAGCTGGCGGGAGGATCTGAGGAGACTCTCAAGGCTGCGGCCGAAAGCTGCACAACGTGGGACCCCATTCCCTTGAGGTGAGCAGTAGTCTCATGACACGCTCTGCGGCTAGTAGCCGTGCTGATCATGCAATTGGTGGTGATGCCATACACTTACATCACGTCTGCAGGAGCGGTGGTCTGGCAGGTGGTGGCGCTCACGGAGGGTTTACAGCCAGTGTGCCTATTTGCCTAAACCGTGTGACGTACATTCACTGTGGCTGGATTCGTTCGTATTCTGTATGGCGTTTACACGCATTGACATGCGCGACTTCGGTCGATGTTTGTGCTTACGCACTAACAAGGGGCCAAGCCTCTTTTACTGGTTCGCCAGTTATTTTGCTGTGGACTACGGTCCAGTTCCCGAATTAGCGTTCCCTTCGGGGGGAGTGCATCAAAATGGTTGGCGCTCACCGTGCACGGCGTGTGTGGGGCCGTGTACCTCTCCTACATTTTTTTAAATAAATGTAGGAGAGCGAAGCCCTTGTATCGGGTATTTTTGTATAAATATATTGTGAGCCTTTTCCAAGCGGGAAGGGATTAATAATAATAAATTAATAATGTAAACCTGATACAAGTGGAATAGGGACGTTTTATGTTCTTAACCTTTTTCGAGCCCTGTCTTCGCGAACGGGGTTCACTTAGCTTATAAGGCACTACCAACAGCTTTCAATTGCTCTAGTGAATATTCATTCTTCCAAACGACACCTAAAAGAACTAAGTTACTAAACAAACACAACGTAAATAAGGGTCCTAACTAAGTCGATCACGCCAAAACATTAAAAACGGCCTATTAATAAACCTTTTGAAAGATCATTTAGGAAGATCAAAACATATTTTATTAATCCTGGTCTCATATATATAATGTTATTTAAAAGGGGATATTTTTAATATTATAAAATTTTTATATAGAGAGGGGGGGGGAGCGTTACAATATGTAATTGAACAAAACGTTTAGCTTACTATGACCTACATAATTATTTTATGACAAGATCCAGTACATATTAAATCAGTATAGTAGTTGATTTGATATCTACATACAAATTGAATTGAATTAAATTAACAACTATTCATAAAAACGTGAATATTATAGTCTTTGAATACGAAGTCCTTTCACACACGAACAGAATCGTCATTAGGTGCGTTCTGAAACTATTATTTGAAATAATTTTGAACAGTTACAAAAATAGAAATAAAAGGATAACTTTATTATGGCTACTTAGAGATGTATTTCTTGTGTATTTAAAGACCTTTAACAATAAGGGTATTTTACATAAATATTTCATATTGGGACGCTATCATTTTATTGTCGGGTACGATTTGGCAATCCTCCTTTGGGCGTATATTGCAAAATAACCCAAAGCTTAACAAATGCATTCTATTTTGTTATTTTGAAAGATAAATTGTTTTCATTTCAATTCAAGACAGGAATCTTACATGTTTAATAATGTTTTTTTTTTAAGAAAGCAAAATAATACATTTCTTATGACGGCATTATCAAGTAAATTCCCCATAAACAAATATCGAATTGAAGTTAACTTTTCACTTGCCTCTTTTATTTTCTGCCTTTATTAGTGGTCACATTAACCTGTCACTTTACCGCATGATTGACTCAAGGTGCCCAAGGGAAATTTGTGTTTTCAATTCGGAACTTGTTTTCAACGGTAAAACATTGTTTTTAATATTATAAAAGGTAATATTCTACAAAATAGAGATTTTATGAATTAAAAATTCATACTGTGCTGGGAGCAAAGAAGCTGAGCGCTTATTGAATGCGAGCGACCCAGGTTCGATCCCCGCTGACCCCCATGAAATTTTTAATTGAAATTCTATGTAAGGATTTAGCACGTGCTCGGTGGTAAGGAGAAACATTGTCAGGAAATTTGATAATAAAGAAAAATGGCAGACCGGTGAAGCCTAGTGAAGAATTTGCATTGGAGCATTACGGCGGACATTTTTTTTTATAAAAGAGTGGATAAACGAACATGCAGTTCACCTTATAGTCAGTTACTGCCGCCTGCTGTTGCAAAACCAGGGGAATTGCAGGTGTATTGCTGGTCTTTTAGAAAAGAATATGCTCTTTTTTTAAGTCCCTAAGTCGTATCGGTCACGGTAAATCCCGGTGGTAAATAATTCAAAGATTTTCCTTTCCTAAAAACCCTCTCAGAATAAAGACTCCCTCCTCTCAATTCTGAAAAGGTTTTATATGTGAGCTAATATTTTCCACATGAAGCAAACTAATTGGGAGGCCTATTTTATTAGTGGAATATAATAGGAAGGACTGAATTAGTTGATGATGATTGAAAAAATCGTATTAATTTTGATCTTTTTCCCCTTTTTGTAACTATTTCTACTCTATTCTAAAACAAATAACATGACTTAAGAAACAATTGCAACGAAAAACGAAATAAAGATTACAAAATAACTCTCGAACGTTGTTCCCATATAACGAAATACAAGTGTCCACTTCTGTTCGCGTTAACGTTAATCACGGGCAACGACCCGTGAAGCGGTCACGGGCAACTGTTAGATCAAAATGCTTTTTAAGCTCTGTTTTTCAAAAGACGATACTCCCACACAGTAAGCAGCAGTACTCAATGCGAAGTGTACGAACTTCGTTATGCCATCGCCTATTTTTATATAATAAAAGTGGCTTGCTCTGGCTTGCCTGTGGTGTATCATCTATCTTAAATATTAGGAATGTATAATTTGTATTAAAACATCAAGATATAACTAATTTTTTGCTCTGGTTTTCTGAGTTTTTAAAATAAATTGATTCTCTGCATTTCCCGCTCTGGAGAAACCAACATGTAACCACCGCGCTTACCGTTACCATAATTATTACCTGTGCGCGCGACTTGTTATATCAAAATGGTTACTATGAATTATACTTCGAAGATAGCTTTATGCAGTCGTGGGATTCTTTTCAACGTTTCAAGGAAAACATTTTTTCTATTATTTTCGCCATGAAAGCTCTCAAGAGATACAAATGTATCCAATTTAGTTGACCAATATCAACACAACGTTTTGCCGTAATAAATATAATTACATCATATATAAGCCGCGTCCATCTCAAATAATGCACCTCTCAAAAGGTTAAAAAAAATCTAAAGTGCAGTCGTTCCGCAGATTGCCTTACACATATACCAAAACTCACTTTATTTGCACTCGCTCTTTATCATGTTGTATCTTTATTCAGTAGTGTAGATATATGACGTATATGTATGAGGTTGAAAAACAGACAGGAAACAGATCAGGGTGTGGGCAGCAGCGTTTTGATAATCACAACTAGAAAATAAAAAAACAGCAGTTACACCACTCGCCTGCCGAGCGTGGCAAATACGAGACGACTATGTTCAGCCGTGTACTTTAAAGGGTTGTCATGATGTTTACAATAATGATGACGATAATGATGGTGATAATGAGTTTAAAAACCGAGTACGTGAGATTTCAAATGTCGTGGCATATAGAATTTTATTTATTTTGAGAATATATCTCAACTGAAAATCAAAATGTGTTTGTCAGAAGTAAAATTTTATTTATGGTGTGACAAACTAGCATACAATTACGGTAATAGAATTCGAGGTGCAATTTTATTCGAATTATGGAAGTCTCCATTAAAACCAGACAGATTCCTGGTTCGATTGAAGCTAAAGCTTTTGCATTGCATGGCAGTAAGTTAGCCAAGTTCAGAAAAAAATGTGCAGCAGTCTGGATATTTACACATATAATATCAGCACTATTTGGTCACTTTCGGACGTTCCATGACTAAAATTCACTATAAAATTACCATCAATTAAGGAACTACACTTTAAGATACTCGTAACAAGGAAATTGTTTGAAATTTATCTGTCTGAAGTCTTGCACGAAAACTAGCTGGGATTCCGTACATCACAGAGTGATCGAGAGAATCGGCTATATTCAAGAGTATGTCTGCTATACTATCATATTATGTCAGAGGTGTCAAGGTTGGCTACATGTTAAAGCGCACATCCATTACAGGAAGGATAGTCACTTTTACATTTAGTTAAGTGTAAATACAATATCAATAAAAACTCGCGTAAAAGATCATATGGATGACGTGTAGATTCAACGCCATTACATTAAATGACATTATGATAGATAGAAAATCCTCGCAAAATAAAACCGATTTCCACCAAAGATTTTGTGGGGCTATTTATATTAAAAACAACATAACTGATGATGAATTGATGATACACGCGAAAATCATAACCCTTCCTTGGCAGTCGGGCAAAAGAAAGTTAAGTAATTAATTTCAATAAATCAGCTTTAATATTAAAATTACTGTCGAGAAAATATAATATATAAGTGTTTATAATTCAACATTAATTCAACTTGGAGGATTTGTTGCTTTGATATTTTCACTTAAATCAACCTTTTCCCTTCGGTACAAAATCTGTGGATTATTTTGAAATAATTTATTTCTACGAAGTTTCTGAAATGGTGAAATGTTTATAAGAGGGACGATGTCAACAACTATAGGCCTATCTCATTTCTTATATCTATTTCAAAATTTTTGAACCTTCTACTCAATGAGTATTTAACAAAACATAAAAAATTGTCAATAAACCAATTTGTATTCAGACAAAATATTGCCACTAAACTGAAACTATGTAGTTTTGGCCCTTACTTCTTTAATCGTTGAACATTTCATTACTATTAACATTACAATCTAGTATCTAAACTGGAATATTTCGGCATTTGTGAAAAATAACTTAAATTGCTGAGGGGCTATTTTCATGGATGAAAAAAGAGGCTAAATATTAGAGACTACCAAAGCCAAGACTTCGACATTACTTACAGTGTACCATAGAGTAGTATCTTGAAACTATATATATATATATATATATATATATATATATATATATATATATATAAGCGAAATATAAGCGAATATAAATAAAAATTCGATAAACAATACTTAAATATTTTGAGTGTACTTGAAAACAGCCAACAATCTATAAGATCGCGGTGGGCTTCTTTATCCTCAAATATAGTTACAAGAACTGGAGATCAGATGATTTCCAGGTTAATTAAGATGAAAACCAGCAATTGAAATTATCATTAACATTTACCGTTAGAGTCTATGCAAGACTACAGCAGAACAAAGGCCTCCTGTATAGATTGGTTTATATGGGAGATATTTGCAAAAATTGCTAAACTTGGTAACCGCAGCATTTTAAGCTATTTCATAGCTTCTATCGCGGGCCTTGAGTGCGGGAAAATCCAGAAATTTCGTAACGAAAAAAACCTCACGCTCTCCGACGGGCACGGAGGTGTGGCTTGAAGGCCGTGCATTGTCTAACGATGGTCTAACGTCGTTTCTTTTCCTCAGTCTTTGTTGTCTTTGTCGAAGAGTTTTGAAATTTTGAATATGAATGAACAAAGTACATTTATTATTAAGGCTGCTCTCTCGCAAAAAGCTTGAAAAAAGCGTGCAGATGAACCAACTTTTCGTCGACACTTACAGAGAAATTACATATGAAAAAAAATAGCTAGTAATCTACATGATCTGATACGTAATTTGGTTTAGCCATATTTTTTCTATCGGTGTCACATAAAAAATAAAAAAATACCCAAATCACCTCCAAATCGTTGAGATGAAACCACTTTACTCCTTCATTGTTTATCAAAGGAATATAAAAAAATATCTACTGCTTTGCAATACAAAATAAAATAATTTGGTTTGGTTACTTTTTAGAAATATGTATTATTTTTATGATAGTAAATTAAAAATGCGTCCCGATTTAATACTGCGTCTATATCACTCCCGCATTCGTTCACGAATTCAGTGCGGGGCGCATCGTGTTGCTAGGTGGACGTACGCCGCGTTGCGAGAGCTCAGCACTACGAAATAAAATCGTAAAATATTACAGCAAAAATTTAATTTTGTTAATAGTGGAGTAGGTTTTTTCTGATTCTTGTTTAATAGTAGTGTTTTATAGTTATATTAATTGTACAATTTTATTAATGTTTAAGTTTAGTTTGTAAAACATGGGGAATAAGCAGAAACGATTGAAGAGAGGTCTAAAAAAATATTACAAACAAAAGGGTATACATTTATCAAGGTAAGATTTTAAGTTTTATCTACATATTTCATAATATTAGACAGGTGCTGTTTATAAAATACCTATATTACTGTGATTTCGCCACTCTGTGACGAGACAAAGCGCGGCAAATGCAAGTGACGGCAAGGTACGGGCCGCGTCGTCGCATGCTGGTAGCGCATGTCTGAGAAATTAAAAAATATATATTTCGAAGAAATGTGAAGTTCGTCAACACGCATTGAGGCAGCGTGGCGGACATTTCCTTGCCTTAAAACCCTCTCAGAAATTAGAGGAGGCCTGTGCCCAGCAGTGGGACGTATATAGGCTGTAACTTTACCTTTTTTTTACTTTTATAAATATGTTATTTTACCGACGAAAATTTTAAAGAAAAATAAAAAAATAAGCAACCGACAACCTCCTAGGTCCCTAGGTGACTTGCGAGATGTCAGTGTAACAAAACAAAACGTCCTAGAAAAACAGACTTTCCAACTGATAGCTAAATCAGCACGCAACAATTTCAGTGGTGCCAGTGGGGATCGAACCCGGGTTGCTCCCGTACTGTGATACCTATAACGAGCGCTAACCATGTGAGCTACCACGGCTCTCAACGACATCGTCTTAACGCAATTCCTTTGTATAGTGCGACGTTGCCACTCTTATTAGTTATTCCGCTTCGTAATATTTTATTTATAGGTGATATTTTGTTTACGTAGGTATTCGATAGATTCCTATAGTCTGTTATTTTCGCAGGAGGCAAAAATAACAGATCTTTGTTAGATTCGTTTAGCCCGAATAATACAGTTTTTATGATTCTGGTTCAGATTAAATTTAATTTTAGTCACTTAAGTTTCGTATATTGTTCAAAATAATGAAATAAATCCACAGAATCTGCAGTTACGAAAAAAAGCAATATCATTTTAGTCTCCGGCGAAAAGAAAAGATATATATCATGATTAATTTATCAACTAGTTATTCGTTTACTAAATACGAAAAAATATCTAGGATTCCCCAGCCGTCATACATTACAGATTGACTATATTATCATTTATTTTACTATTGTAAATAAGTACTAATTGTAGATATTGACAGGTTTAATAGAAGTTCATTTTCTTATATTGTGACTAATAACCTAATATGACCTTGGGAAGAAACTCATTTTAATATAAGGTTTTATTGCAATGACTGCCAATGGGTTGTTAATTTCTACAATAGACCGTGGCGTATTGTTGCTGACATGAATAACTCCGAAAATATAATTTATTTACTTGATCGTGTTGAGTTTTTGTGCTCTCACTGCGAGTTTACTTTTTATGATCACTATCTTAAGGAAGAGTGCGAACTATTTACCTAATTTGTACAAAATTACTCTATACTTAACTAGATTCATTTTTGTGAAAGGCTATTTTTATTAAATTAAGATATTATGTTTGGTTTTGCAGTTATTTTAATTACGTTGTATGACGTCAGATAATCGGTAAACTCCGACGGGCACGGAGGTGTGGCGTTGAAAGCCGTGCATCGTCTAACGTCGTTTCAGTTCGGCAGACTTCGGCACTCGGCAGACTTCGGCACGGTGTTTGTGTGCGTGCGACTAGTCGTATGCGTGTACACTAGCTGCTAACTGAATGATAAAAATTCCTGAATAACCTACATGTATTGTACGATATTTAAAATATTTTAAACAATATTAACTCTCATTTATACAATAAGAGAAAAAAAATTGTTTTCCTATAGGTCACCACGCTCAAAAAGTGTAACTTGATTTAATATCAAAGACTTAACTGCATAAATAAAATAAATAATTAATTATAATTGCATAAGTTGATAAAAAATGCTATGCAATAGCTTTACCGCGGCAGTCCCCGAGTGCCACACGTCTTTTTATTTTTAGTTATTATTAGCAAGACGCTGCTGTCCATCTCCTGGTTTGTTTTTTTCTGTCAATATTAACGAAACCATTCTGCTAAATGTGAAGTTGACCATGTCAAGCAATGGATTACTGCCAAATGTTTATAAACGTGCTATTTAATTTGAAGTCGTTATTAAAAAAATAGTAAAGTGCAAGATAAATTACTTGTGTGCTGTACCAATAGCTCTCAACTATTCAATAAATGATAGATTGGTTCATACTCAGTGATTTTATTGAACAGTTTTGCTTATTTAGGGTTAATAAGCAAAACTGTTCCATAAAATCACTGAGGAATGATCCCTCCATAACAGAATACTATCTTAAAATAGGAGTTTAATACTGCAGTGTTTTGTGTGGTGAGTATAAACGGCAGCATGACCCTTTATACTGGAAACGAAGCATGCCATCTTATGCCGCAGGGGTGACAACGCATCTGCATTTGGACTATTAATCGAGGATAGATGTCTATGGGCTGCAGCTTTTACTAACCGGCAGGTGGACTATGAGCTCTTTTGTTATTTTTTATTTATTTTAGTACATACATATAGTATTTTGGAGCCTAATCTAACTACCGCAGCCCATGACCAAACGCAACACCATGGAGATTGCAGGTACGTTCCCGACTCTTTAGAAAGGAGTGGGCTCTTTTCTTGAAGGTCCCCAGGTCGTATAGTTCCGGAAAAATCACCGTTGGCAAATTATTCCACAGTGAGGTCTTACGCGGAAGAAAACTCCTAGTGAAACGTACAGTGGTGGAATGCCAAGCATTCAGATGGTGTGGATGGTATCGGGAGGTTTGCCGCGTAGTGCGTTCATATAAGTTGGCGGCTGAGATTAATCCAAATAATTCCTCAGAGCACTTCCCGTGATAGATGTGATAAAATACGCAAAGAGATGCGACATCTCTTCGCAGCGCCATTGAATCGAACGGATCGTAAATCACTCGATCGCTGACGATATCGAGCCGCTCTGCGCTGGATGCTGTCCAGCGGTAGGAGCTGACACTGGGGAGCACCAGCTCAGAGATTGGAACAGTATTCCATGTGCGGCCGAACCTGCGCCTCGTAAAATTGCAGGCGATGTGATAAACTACTGTCCCGCTCTGCGTGCACAGACGCCAAGCTTTTTAACCTTCAATTTGGCCTTCTCTTCCAAGTGACCACGAAACTGCACGTCACTCGATATGTTGATGCTGAGGATTCCGATATTGGCTGAGGCAACAAGGGGATTACGACAGAAGGGTTCATTTTAGCTGTTAACGCGCAAACTTGTGTCTTCTGAAGGTTAAACTGGACCAGATTTAGTCGCCCCTAATTCGAGACTTTGTTCAGCAAAGACTCGACTTCAAACACAAGTTTGTCCCGGTACTCGGAGACCTTTTTTCGAGAAATATTGGCACGGCCGGTGTACAGAGCATCACCAGTGCTGTTTAAGAGTATTTCGTAATATGTTTACTACTTTAAATGAACAAACTATGTTCATTTTTTTGCTTTACTCTTTGTACCATAAATTTAAGTAGCAGCTTACTTTGAACAAACTATGTTCATTTTTTTTCTTTACTCTTTGTACTATTAATTAAAGTAGTAGCTTATATATTGTATACGAATGAATTTCTACATGCCATCACGTAGTACTAATCCTAGCTTGAGACTCACCAAAAGTTGTACAATTATTTGGATCTTTATGTAGGTACTTGTACTGTGGGCGCGTCTTCGTGTTTTGAAAAAGATTTGAACAATCTTTCAATCTTGACAATTGACAAGTTAATGTTTCTTTAAATTAGCTTGAAATTGTGATGGAATTGCCGTATTCAATTTTGTATAAACAAATTGTTCATTCGAAATTAATTAATTTAAATGGATATTTACATAAACGAATTCAAAGATATCCAAAAAAAGCAAACGAGAATAGATTATCAGTGACAGGAATGATGTGAATGTAATTTAAAATTTTGTAGTATTATGAAAAAGTACCCGGTTGACCGAGCTTTGCTCGGTAATTTTCGCTCGGTTTTTTTTTGATTCGTGTCTTTTGGAAATAATATTTAGATACAAATTACATACTGATGAAATACGAATAATATTTTTTTGATCGTAGCGACATAATAGAAAAAACTGAACTGGTTATTTGATTAAAAAATCATGAGTGCTTAAAAAATCATGAGTGCAATTAGTTTAATTTAAATTTTCGTGTGTTTAAAAAATACTAAAAAAAGGGCTCGAAAAAATAGATTTTCTCAAAAAAGAACTTGAAAAAAAATTTAAAAAAAGTCGGTCGGTCGGTCTGGGCTCGAACCATGGTATTACGATTTTGCGACCGCCCAATATACCATTAAGCTATTTGTAATCATTAATAAGCCGTCAAAATTTACCTTCTTATTCTAACGATATTATAGCAGTTTTTCATTGCCTAAAAACACGGACAAAAAGACATTTTCTAAAAATAAATCCTAGCTAGATCGATTTATTGCCCCCGAAACTCCCTGCACACAAAATTTTATGAAAATCGTTGGAGCCGTTTCCGAGATCCCGATTATATATATATATATATATACATATATACAAGAATTGCTCGTTTAATAGTATAGGATTGGAACATTTCGACTGAAATTATCTGAAGGATTCCTCAGGTTAATCATAGTCGTAATTTTGTCTTTAAAAATGTTAAAATTATTCTAAATTTAGTTTATAAGCCAAAACTATCAAAATGATTTATTTTAAAAGTAAAGTAAATTTACAGCCTTTATACGTCCTTCTGCTGGGCACAGGCCTCCGCTCATTTCTGAGAGGGTTTTTGGGCAAGAAATTGTCCGCCGCGCTGCCCCAATGCTGTTGGCGAACTTCACATATTTTCGAAATATTTTTATTCTTATTTCTCTGACATGCAGGTTTCCTAACGATGTTTCCCTTTACCGTCGAGCACGTGGTAAATCAGCACTTAAAATTACAATTAACGATTTCATTGGTGCCGGCGGGGATCGAACCCGGTTTGCTCGCGTACTGTGAAATTTACAGCGAGCGCTAAGCATACCAATGCTCTTGGATGTACCGATTTTAACTTTAAGCAATATAAGCCATTTCTTTATCACAATATCAGCTATTGATAAGTGACGATAAAGCCGTAGATGGTAAATCGCTCTGTTTAAGCGTAAAAAAACCTATTCAATCTTGCCTTGAATAAACCCAGATTGAACTTGGACAGAAAGACAGATGCCGGCAAATTATTCCAATTTGCATTTCGAAAGTAGAAGCAAACCGTATACGTTTCCAGTAGAAGTTCTTGACCATTTCATCAAGGGCTAATGGCTTGTTAAATATATTAAGAATTAATAAGTTTTAATTCGCGTAGGAAAATTTACTTTTTTTGGAAAGCACCCTCGCGCGCTCGCTCAGTTGCGTGCACTATCACCGTCGTAAAACATATTATTTTATTTAATTACGCGGATCTTAGCTAATTAATTTTTAACATATTTTTTATAAAGTATTTCCGCATATTAACACCTGATTCTATTAACGATCAAAGACAATTCTCAAAATGGCGCTTCGGCGGCCTTTACGACAATAAGCTCAACGTAGAATTAACCTACTAGCTACCTAAATTTTTATAATTATTTGTTATTTCTTTTCTTGTTACTAAATTTTATTTTATATTTTTTCCTAATTACTAAAACTAAGAAAAATATTATTATTCCATCACCTCAAAAACGTTCATTTTCCTTTTTTATACAAATATAAAGTTATTTAAATCGCAATTAACCACTGTTAATTTAAATTATAAAGCAATTTTTCAACTCAATAGAAAATTGAGGCAATAAATATTTTTTACTGTTATATTTGAACAGTGAGAGTCAACCGCAGTGGAATTAAATTTTCACATTTCGCTGAATTATAGCTTTATCTAAAAAATAAAACTGATCAACTTTTTGATTTATTTTAACTTCCCTGTATGAAAATCAATGATATTCAAAAAATCGGGAAGTTACTGGTCCAGTTATTCACATTTAAAGGCCATTGGAAGCCATTCTAACTATTCCTACGAGTATTTCTTTTCGTATGTTTTTATTTAACATCATTTAATTTAAATCCGAGTTTTTGGAAGTCCAATTATTAGTTTTAGAAACAATTACCGTATGTGTGTGTGCGTGTTCAGGTCATTACCTCTACAATAGGACTTTCTTCTGTGTCGTGGAAATAGTTAACATACATAAATTGCACAATAATAAACATCAAGAACTAAAGCAATTATTTGCAGGCCTACAAATATTTGTTCCATGGGAAATCGAACGCGTGCTGCAAATCGCGCCGCTTACATTTCAAGTGACGCTGAAATCCATGTGCAGAAACTGAACCAAAACCACGTTCAACTTGTAAGATTAAACACCTGTTCACACACTCATTATAACTTAAATCGTTTGCAACCAACAAAATAGTCCGGCGGTGAAATTTTAGGGCCTGTTAAAAGAAGAAAGAGATAAGAGCGTGAGTATCAAGTCGTTGAGCATGGTTTTTTGTTAGTCTGAGGTATAGAACAAGTAATCAAAAATTCTGTTAACAATTAAGTTCATATTATTTGTACAAAATAAACTGTTAATTTACACTTAAAAAACTTCCGCTCACTTTTTGCCTTGTCTTCCAAAGTCTGAGGTATGAGTGAATAGCATATGTCTAAAACTAAGAATGGCAAATAAGCAGAAATTTCACCTCTTAGTGACTGGATACTGTATCTAATGGACATTTGCTTTTCTGTACGATTATGAATCAAAATTCAGATGTTTGGTTACTTCTGAAGAATAAGCTGGAGTGCCTTATTAGCAGTGAAATGTTTAATTTAATTCTTTATTAATTAATATTTAAAATAGAGTTTAAATGTTAATTTATATAGATTTAAATTAAATTACATTATATATATATATATATATATATATATATATATATATATATATATATATATATATATATATATATATATATATATATATATATATATATATATATATTATTAATTAATTTATAACATATGAAACTAAATAATACGCACACATTTATTTTAAAATTAAATTTCAATAAACATTATACGTCAATTATTGGTCATGTTTTATATAATTTATGTAAGTAAGGTTTAAAATTTTTGATTAAAATATTAACAATGTCAAATAAATAAATAGAAATAAAGAACTTTTTCAAAATAATTAAAGTTAATTTATAATATATCACTAAAATATTCATTCAAATTATTATAGGTTTTTACAATAAGCATTTTCTTAAGTACTTACTATTTCAAATTTACGACACTGGATGACTTTTATAGCATTAAGTAAATGGTTCTTAAACCTTATAGCCATGTATTAGGGACCATTATAAAATAATGTGAGATGTATGGCAGGGGCAACCAGAATATGGTTATATTGCGGTGACGTGCGCCGTATCGACTAGATCTATCTCCAAACGGCATAATTCAAAAATGTCCATGCACGTTACAGTCAATAAATTTTGTCTGGGGAACAACCAACGGCGTGAATCTCTTGGAGCTGTGAAAGTAATGATACAGATAAAGCCACGCTGCAGCTATTATCTGGTTGTAATACGAATGGTTCAGCTCAAGCGGGAAAGGTCCACGCTCTCACAGAATTCCAGCGTAGAATAGCAGCATAATGCTGATGTGTTTTATATGGTGACTATAGAGAACCAGAGACCAAAACGAGGCAATTTTTCTTAGTCCTCAGGGGTGAAAACGCACCGATATTTCGATACATCGTCAAGGATAACCATGAGTCACAGCACACACTTACAGTCAGGTGGATTGTATTCGTGATTACCCTTATTTTACAAACACTCGGCAACTTAAAGGTATAAATAATATGGTAATATGATCGACAATCGACTAACAAGCCGTGATGATATCGGCATATGCTTTATGCTATTATAACCCCTCGAATGTCACGGCCATTTTGGCCAATACGGCGCATCCGTCAAGCGCTTCCTGAAGTACTTCCAGACTACTTCCTGCTGTTCATTAAAATGACTATTTTCAATGCATTTTGTATGAAAGGTACATTAAAGTCATATATCAATGGAAACTATTAAATAAGCTATCAGATTATGTATAATTTGAATACAGGTTTACTTTGAAAGCGATTCTAATTTGAAAACGAAAGTAAGAAAAGAGTTTTTTTCGCCAATTTTTTGCAAAGGTGTAATAATAATTAATTAAAGTCTTTATTCCTATTGTTTTTACTTAAGGACTATTTGTTTTACTTTTATGTTAAAAGCATATTTAGCTATAAATAATTAAAACAAAAAAACTCTTTCATACATTTTTTATATGTATGCTATATATGTAATATTATATATTCGGTGGTCCGCAAACCGATGCTCTGAAGTCTGCCTAGGCATTTCATTACGAAAGTAGAAGCAAACCGTATACGAACTATTAAATAAGCTATCAGATTATGTATAATTTGAATACAGGTTTACTTTGAAAGCGATACTAATTTGAAAACGAAAGTAAGAAAAGAGTTTTTTTCGCCAATTTTTTGCAAAGGTGTAATAATAATGAATTAAAGTCTTTATTCCTATTGTTTTTACTTAAGGACTATTTGTTTTACTTTTATGTTTAAAGTATATTTAGCTATAAATAATTAAAAAAAAAACTCTTTCTTACATTTTTTATATGTGTGCTATATATGTAATATTATATATTCGGTGGTCTGCAAACCGATGCTCTGAAGTCTGCCTAGGCATTTCACGACATATTTTATAGAAAATTACGGTGACAAACGAGCACACTGTCAACCTGATGGTAAGTGTATGCTTTGACGTGTCTACATTCAACCATGAGGACTAAGATCGAAAACCTCGTTTCCGGTAAAAAGGGAATATGACGCCGTTTCAGGATTTGACAAATATAAAGAAAACAACTTATTTGTTTATGGAGAATCGGCTCACCACAAACTGTGATGATATTTAATGAAATGCATGTAGATTTATTCCGTATAATCTGTATCTAAAAATAATACTGAGAAATTAACGATCAAACGGCGACCTTACTATAACCTAAAATTTCATACGAGTCACTGTGCAGTAGCTTTTATAGATATTCTTTCTTACAATAGTGCATTGTTAATAATAAAAAGTTGTAGGTTCTTCAAAATCTTAAATACTAATTGGTGGATGGAAAAATCTTTTAGTAGTACCGTAGAAAACAGTTCATGCATAAACAGTCGTGTATTGATTCTTAATTGTATTGAATGTGATTTATTGATTTTTAATTGTATTAATAGTGATGTATTGACTTATAAGCACTGATCAAGGAATAAAGTAGCACCGAGCGCTGCGTACATTAGGAGTGAAGTAAAAAATACGCCAAAACCATGCTCTACTAATTGAAAAACAGGTATACACGTACCTACTTAACTAATATCGTTTTCAACATGGCTTTAGGTGCATGTGCGTGCATTCGACAGTGAACTTTTAAGGAGTGCTAAAGAAAGAATAAATAGAGTATGTGCATGAGTGCGTGTTGAGAAATTTATACACTTTGATTGTACACGTCTCACTCCAGGAAACTTTTTAGTCGGAAGGCCCCTAGCATCATTGCCAGCACCAGATCTACGGTTTATCAACCCCAATCGCCTACACCTATTTGCAAAAATCGAACAAGCATGTCAGCATTTCTGGACCAGATGGAGCCAAGTGTACATTCGCGAGTTACAACAACGCAACAAATGGCAGAAGAAGCAACCTGACATCAAACCTGGTCAACTGGTGCTCCACTTCAATGGCCTCTTGGAAGAATAGAAACAATTTACCCAGGTACTGATGGAGTTTGCCAGGTGTCAGACGTTTATACTGCAAGGTACACATTTATAATGTGTAGCAGCGAGGCTACTGCTATCATAACACAGAAGGCGAGGAAAACATTTATTTCCTAAATATCTATTATCTATAATAAAATAAAGTAAGTAAAAATAAAGTAGCTATTTAGAAAATAATACCAAAATATTATTTTCTAAATAGCTACTGAGATACTGCGGGCTGCATATTGATGCGAGATAATTTGACGTATATATTTAACGTTCTAATAAAGAAACAGCCACAAATATCATTCAGCGCCACATCATCTTCACAAGCCGCTATCGTTATGTATCCGTCGACCATTTTGAAGCCGTTTCTTCAACGCCGCAGCTCGCTTCTCCTTGCTGTTCCGGAGCTGTGTCCCACGCCACCGCCGCTCGCCGACTACGCGCGCGCGCTTTTTTTTTGCGCCCGAAGCAAATATTGGCAACCCTCCGGAAAGCGGGGGAGGGAGGTTGGGAATGCTCATAGCATACCACGCAGCCGGCTGCGTGGTTATGTGGTGACTTTTATCCACTAAACCCAACCTTTTAGGAACTGGCTTAACGATCTGACTAGAGATCTCTAAGCCGTATACGAACGCGACCCTCCTTGGCAGAAAGGAGGGCGCAGCGCGCGCGCCGGCCTGCACAACTTTTATAGCCCAGTCCAGCGACGTATGGCAAATGGAACGTACATAATAGTTGTATTTTAAATAATATTTATTGGTCATAATGTATGTACTGTAATTGGCTAGGCAAATAAAAATTGTTACTATTGGTTAACTAACGACGTAGCCGGACATATAAATATAGGCAAGGTTGACGTAAAATATATTCTTATTCAATACTCCACATTCTATTCTCCATTCGGCTGTACATAAAATAGTAGTTTCATTTCTCCACCACTAAATCACTCGCAATCTGTTAATAGTGGACCGCTCATCACCACTATTACAAATGTAACCGCGAGCTACTGTAACCGGTTCCATGCATGATGTCAAGTGTTCCAACGGTAAAAGTTTAAGGTCCTTTATTTTTGTATGCATCTAAAAGTTAATTACACAGTATATTATCGATATCTTTATTAAGTAAGTAAGAAAAACCAAAAAAAAATGTGCTGAGTCACATGTCTAGATAATTCAGGGAGCTATGATGCTCAGTGACTCATAATGCTCAGTGAACTATAGGGAAGCTTTGGTTATAGTATCTACGTGATAGAATTTGTTATAAAAATAGCTGTAGTCTACTACAATGCTCCAGCCAAAATAATTGTAAGTCAGCCCAACGGATCAGCAAGTTGTGGTTGCATTGGTCATATTACTCTGAAATCGACAACCCATGTGAAAGTAAGAATTTCGAGTTGCAGTCTCATATCTGTAGCTGAAGTGTACATCAGTTTTCAAATAGATAGTGATGACTTAGTTTTAATTACTTACTCGATAGGAAGTCACGGCGGAAGCCAAATTTTTGGAATTAAGTGTTGTAATGTTTTGCAGTGGAGTTGTAAAGAGCTGTGTTGATGAAGACAATGATGGAGAAGTTTATAATTTCTGAAGTGGATCGAACTCTGAGAACGAAAAAAGATTTTGTTAAAATTGTAGATACTTTTAGCTAACAAAAGGAGGAATCATTGTAAATTAATTTAAGTCATGTCTACGTCTACATTAATTACCAATCTCTTGGTAATGCACATTGGAGATGCACAAGAGAAAATTAATAGTGTTACCTCAGTACTTTATAAGCTTAATTGCTGTAAAAGCTTTTACTGTGATACTCATATTTTACGAATACGATTTTATCATAATTTTTGTTTTTGCACCCGTTTCAGAGAAAACAAATTACATTTGCTTTACCATTATGTATTATTATTGTACATTTTTGTAGGCAGTCTTTGCCTAGATTAACTGACAATAATATGCTCACTCAATTTTATAATACGACATAATATATTTTAAAGCTTTGCTCGTTTGAATTTGGTTACGGGTGTGCATGAGTTGCAAAAGCCACTCGCTCGTTGGTCTAGTGGTCGTGAACGCGATTGCTTATGATGTCCCGGGTTTAAATCCCGGATCGACTCAAAATCAATTATTGAATTTTCTTTAGTATTTTTTCTGTTACAGCCTGGAGTAAGGAAGTTGGCAAGGTTTCATCTCCGTACCTCGGAAAGCATGATCTCTCTGGGCGTGTCGGATTACCGACTCATCAGACTATGACAGTGATTGAATAGAGAGTGCACCTAAGCTAGCGCATACATTCGGAACTATTATGGCTAATATGCATTGAGACCGTCTGCCGTGACCGATATCGGTCCGGAAGACACATTGGTCTAAGCTAATCCATCACCATATTTCGTCTCGAAGGTGTCATTAATGCAACTAGTCTCAGTTGTCTACACTTGCCATATAAAACACTTCAACGTTGTGTAAGCTAGTCAGGCTCTTACCTGATTGAGCTTATTTATTCTTAGTGTAGACATTATGTAGGTGTAGCGGGGCATATCTACATACTGCTGTTTACTAAACTCCCAGACTAAATGAATTTAAACCTTACCTTAGTTATCTATACTTGATTGTCATCATAATTACTATTTAGGTATTTTTTTTAATCATACCCATTTACAAACTACAAACATTTCGTATCAAACGTGACAAACTTTATTGATTATTATATGGAAACCTGTCAAAATAACGCAAGTTGTGTGAAACGTTCATTATTTCTATAAACAATATCTGGAGTAAGCTAAAAGAGGCCGAAGTAAGGAAATATCTTGCATTCGGTAGACACGATTACCTTTATTAATGTAATAACAGAACAATGTCTGTCAGGCAACATTTCACGGTTCCTTATTTCTATTAATAAATGTCTGATGCTAATAACAATACTCCAGGAAATTTCTACTGTATATTATATTGTTAAATTAAAAATATTTCTTCTCTCATCTTTATCATTTCAATATTTTAGACAAAGAATTTATTTATATTATGTATAAATTTTATTTCATTTAATGTGGTGTATGGTACGCTCACCGTGCGGATTGTAGTAGCGGTGTAACTATATCCACTACGCCATACCATCCCGTGGATGTCGCAAAAGATGACAGAAGAAAACTGAAACAGGAAACGGGCAACACGATCTCATCCTGATAACAGCTCAAATGAAGTAGGTTAAGAGATAATTTCAAGTGGGCAACCATAAGTGTAACTAATAATGAATGCAGAAGAATAATTTATTTAAGTTAAAAATAACATCAGTGAAAAAAACTAAAATTAAACCCTTAATAAAATTAAAAGCCGACTTAAAAATTATTAAGAAACCAAAAATTCCACGGAAAGACTTCCAAAGTTCTAAGCTAATACGTGGCAGTGTATAGAAATACTATAGATGTATTAAAACTCATTGTTTTAACTCTTTTTTTGTCCATTTTACTAACATAAAATGATGAAGGTATATTTTTTTTTTTTTTTTATAGAAGAGGGGGCAAACGAGCATGCGGCTCACCTGATGTTAAGTGACTACCGCCGCCCATGATCAACCGCAACACCAGGAGAATTGCGGGTGCGTTGCCGGCCCTTTAAAAAGGAGTAAGCTCTTTTCTTGAAGGTCCCCAGGTCGTATCGGTCCGGAAAAATCGCCGGTGGTAAACTATTCCACAGAGAGGTTGTACGTGGAAGAAAACTCCTTGTGAAACGTACAGTGGTGGACCGCCAAGCATCCAGATGGTGTGGATGGTATCGGGACGTTTGCCGTGTAGTGCGTTCACGAAATTTGGCGGCTTGGATTAATCCGAACAATTCCTCAGAGCACTCCCCGTGATAGATGCGATAAAATACGCAAAGAGATGCAACATCTCTTCGCAGCGCCAGTGAATCGAGCCGATCGGAAAGCACTCGGTCGTCGACGATTCGAGCCGCTCTGCGCTGGATGCGGTCAAGTGGAAGGAGCTGGTACTGGGGAGCCCCAGCCCAGAGATGGGAACAGTATTCCATGTGCGGCCGAACCAGCGCCTTGTAAAGTTGCAGGCGGTGTGCCGGCATGAAATACTGTCCCGCTCTGCTGAGCACGCCAAGCTTTTTAGAGGCCAATTTGGCCTTCCCTTCCAAGTGACCACGAAACTGCACGTCACTCGATATGTCGACGCCGAGGATTCCGATACTGGCTGAGGCAACAAGGGGAGTGCCTTGAAACTGAGGGGATACGACAAAGGGGTTCTTTTTAGCGGTTAACGCGCAAACTTGTGTCTTCTGGGGGTTAAACTGGACTAGATTTAGTCGTCCCCAATTCGAGACTCTGTTCAGCAAAGACTCGACTTCAGACACAAGTTTGTCCCGGCACTCGGAGACGTTTTCCAGAGAAATATTGGCTCGGCTGGTGTAAAGAGCATCACCAGTGCTGTCGTTCGCATAGCAATGAATGTTACGGGTATGCAACATATCATTGATATGCAGAAGAAACAGCGTTGACGATAGCACGCAGCCCTGTGGAACACCAGCATTAATAGGCTTGCAATCGGAGCTTGCACCGTCTACAACGACCTTGATGCTCTGATCCGCAAGAAAGCTGGTGATCCAATCGCACAATTTCTCGGGAAGCCCATAGGAAGGGAGCTTCGAAAGAAGCGCTTTGTGCCAAACCCGATCAAAGGCCTTCGCAATGTCCAAACTAACGGCCAATGCCTCCCCCTTGAACTCTACTGCCTCCGCCCATCTGTGAGTGAGGTAGACCAGAAGATCACCAGCTGACCGACCACGGTGAAAACCGTATTGGCGGTCACTAATCAGCTGGTGATCCTCAAGGTACCTCATGAGCTGGCAGTTTACAATGGACTCCATTGTTTTGGAGAACAAGGAGGTGATGGCGATTGGCCGGTAGTTGGACGGGTCTGAGCGGTCGCCTTTTTTAGGGATCGGGTGGACGAAAGCCATCTTCCATGATTTTGGGACTACGCCTAGGGAGTAGGAGTACCGGAAAAGACGCGTTAAAACCGGTGCCAACTCCGGAGCACACGTCCTCAGCACAATTGGGGGGATTCCGTCGGGCCCACTCGACTTGTGGATGTCCAGGGAGAGGAGTGCTTTGCGAACCGAGCGCTGTGTGAACTGCACTTCCGGCATGGAGCACTCACACCGCGGCATGGTCGGCGGCGTACTCATTATGTCATTAACCCAAACAAAACTGAAGAATAACGTTCTCACCGACATGGTTTAATACTCGAGCATTTATTAACTTAATGTGGAGAACAACTTAACTTAAAATTATATCCAGGAATTTATAGGTAATTTGTTGCTAATTAGTTGCCAAAATCGCGATTTTGTTGCTCCAACCGGTTCAGAGAAAATTGATTTACTGCTATCTTTACGTTAAGATAAAAACTTTAAATCAACCCCGCCGTAGCGGAAAGATGAATTAGTTTGTTGCTAATTAATTGCTGAAATATAACGCAAAAATAATATAAAAAAATTGAAAAAAAATCATAAAAAATTACATAAAATAAAATAATATATTTTCATGAATAATTATTACAGTAAATTGTATAATAAGAAATAAATAGAGCTTTTATTAGACCTACAGCTGAAACTCAAAGTGGTCTAAAATCCTCTTCAAGACATTATTAGTGACGGAACACGCTACATCACTTTACTGTGGAGTTCCCAAATTCCCCTTGAGTACCTTTTACTAGATCAGCTAGAGGTTACAGTAATATTTTTAAGTCGTGTAAACTACTGACGTGCCAAGTTTCATTAGAATCATCAGAAGTAAAATTACACTAATGATTCCATGAATCAAAAATGAGTTCAAAATGAGTCTTCTTCCCCTATTTGCTACTCTTAGGGCCAGCATTTTTCTTCAAAATTTAATGGAACCACACCGGCGGTAAAGTCAACTTCGTAAAAAAGTATGAAATCGGTTTACAATCTGCGAAGACATCATATTAAGTTTCTAACACAAGAGTGTAATATGATATTATTTTTGTTATTTCTCACCCTTAGGGGTTGAAATTTACTTAAAAATTAAATGGAACTATAATGGAGGCAAAGCCTATTTGGAAAAATTATTATTAAGATGGGTTTTCAATCTGCGAATATATCATGCAAAATTCCTTAAAATAAAAGTAAAAAAAGAAAACTTACTTACTTCCACCCTTAGGGGGTGACATTTTTTCTTCAAAATTTAACGGTACCATTCTTGATCTAAAGTTTATTTAATTATAAAAAGAACAATTAAATTCCGTTCACAGTCTGCGAAGATATCACAGTAGTTAGGTTGTACCAGTTCTGGCGCACTGAGTCAGAAGTGGTACAATTACGACGTTCGTCGACTCACGATCCTAAAGAAAAAAAAAAAGTTTTGGCATGCTCTGATCACGAATCTGCGGTCCATTTTGCGTAGGATGCACGGTTCCGGAGATGTGCAGATCAATTAACTCTTATCTAATTGATATCCGCTGCGAGTCTCCACCGTCATTAGCGCTCCATTGTTCTTATCTACTTATCTATTGTTCGTTCAATACCGTCATTATCTATTCTTCCTCAGCGTGGTGCTATTGTATTATACTCTTTTGTTCCTATCTACACTAATCTGACTCATTAATAAAACACATTACCCAATTTTGTTAAAATGTTTATTTATAAAATACAAAATCTTATTACTTATTATATATAAAATAGGAGCGAAACATCTACTAGCGAAACTAACACATCGTTGTACAATGTGTTCCCTGTAAATATACTCGTAAAACTATGCATTGAACATCCCTGAAACTTATATAGCAAATACATTAAGCAATATTCGCCACAAACTGAAGTCCACTCATTCTGAATCCTATCAACATTCCAGTTCCATCTTTTACAATTTCTTTTAAAAAACTCTAGATGATATCGTACAGGTGCCCGTCCGAATGAATCAAAATATTGACCGACGTCATTCGTATCGATATATAAAGCTACCCAATGTGACCCTGGTTTATCATCTGTATCCAAATTGCATATTATATACGTTGGTACGTGGGTGTACATGGGTAGTTTATTGGCAGCATAAACATTATTTTCTAGAGTGGGGTGAATCTTTTTCAGATGTTGTTGTACATCTAGTGTATCCATAATATTACTGCTATTAGTAGATTATTACAGTACCAATCTACTCAATGACTAATATAGGAATGATCAATTATAGTGATATCTAAATATTAAATTGCTTTCTTTGTGTTATACAAACCGTATTTGAGTCACCAATACACTGAACAAGACACGACAGGAAGGACGTAGGAATGTGGAGATAAGCAACAGAATGTAAGGTAAGCTTGTTGACGCATAAAGATACTATCAATTCTACTGCAGAAATTCTTTAGATTAGAATTATTACTCACTGGTACTATATAAGACCAAGCAACTGCAGTCATGGAGTTAGTGTATGGTCGTTTGACCGCAGTGGATCTATCAATACTACGTTTGTGTTACTTCAACGCATCAAAGGCCATGGATGTAAGTGTTTATTCTATTGACAAACTTACTTTTCTTTCTGTTATTTTCTTACGTGTGTATGATTTAGTGTTAACAAATTATATTTAAATATTATGTGTGTGTATATGGTTAAGCCATGGTAGCTCAGATGGTTAGCGCAAAATGTAAAAATCACAGTACGCGACCCGGGTTCGATCCCCGCCGGCAGCAATTAAATTGTTAATTGCAATTTTAAGTGCTGATTTACCACGTGCTCGGCGGTGAAGGAAAACATCGTGAGGAAACCTGCATGTCTGAGCAAATTTCGAAGACATATGAAGTTCGCCAACACGCATTGAGACCGCGCCGCGGACATTTCTTAGCCATAAATACAAAGACAATAGCAGAAAGTAAAAAGTTAAAAAATACTTTTTTAACAATGACAGTCATTAGTTGATCATTAGTGAATGTGATTCTGTTTTCTTAAATTACAGGAAGAAAAGAGCAGAAGGAAGAAATGGGATGATGGGAAGTAATGAAGAATGAATTGTTATGTGAAGTTTGTTGGAACAAACATATTTTAGTCACGTGTAAATACTTTTAACATTTTGGTTCAAAATGACACAAAATCTAAAAATATTAGATACATCATCGACATGACGGATTTTACATTACATATCCTCATAAACATTTTCAATGTAGAGAAATGGCTATTCTTGACGTAAAACTATCTAATAAAAATGATTCGTTTATCGATCATTATTTGTTTCGGCCAAGTTATCCTTTCAATTATTTGTCGCCAAAAGACAAAAAAACTGTTCGTTATTGTGAAATACACGTGCACGGCATTCCATATTTTGATGTGACCGAAGAATTAAAATGTACCTACAAACAAGAGAACATCATTCCCATATTAAATTGGTATATTAGTAATTTGTGCAAAGACGAAGTGATCGCATACAAAGGTGGTTCAACAGAAAAAACAATTTTTAAAAATGTTGACGACGAATGATAGAATTTTTAATATTGAAGAATACAAATGTCCAAAATACAACGATTTGGTAAATGTCATAAATTTAAACAAACGTTATGTGTGTAATAATCATATATTTGCAAAAAATAAACACAAAATTTTACATTTTTCTTGTAACGAATTGTGGGTTTTTTACAAGTGGTTATTACTTGAAAATAAAATTTTAAATTAATCATAAATTTTGTTTGATTTCCAAAAAACATTAGTTATAGTATACTATATAATACAAAATTGGTTCAACAGAAAAACAATATTTAAAAATGTTGACGACGAATGATAGAATTTTTAATATTGAAGAATACAAATGTCCAAAATACAATGATTTGGTAAATGTCATAAATTTAAACGAACGTTATGTGTGTAATAATCATATATTTGCAAAAAATAAACACAAAATTTTACATTGTTCTTGAGACGATGTGTGGGTTTTTTACAAGTGATTATTGCTTGATAATAAAATTTTAAATTAATCATAAATTTTGTTTGATTTCCCAAAACATTAGTTATAGTATACTATATAATACAAAATTGGTTCAACAGAAAAACAATTTTTAAAAATGTTGACGACGAATGATAGAATTTTTAATATTGAAGAATACAAATGTCCAAAATACAATGATTTGGTAAATGTCATAAATTTAAACAAACGTTATGTGTGTAATAATCATATATTTGCAAAAAATAATCACAAAATTTTACATTGTTCTTGTGACGAAGTGTGGGTTTTTTTACAAGTGGTTATTACTTGAAAATAAAATTTTAAATTAATCATAAATTTTGTTTGATTTCCAAAAAACATTAGTTATAGTATACTATATAATACAAAATTGGTTCAACAGAAAAACAATTTTTAAAAATGTTGACGACGAATGATAGAATTTTTAATATTGAAGAATACAAATGTCCAAAATACAATGATTTGGTAAATGTCATAAATTTAAACAAACGTTATGTGTGTAATAATCATATATTTGCAAAAAATAATCACAAAATTTTACATTGTTCTTGTGACGAAGTGTGGGTTTCTTACAAGTGGTTATTACTTGAAAATAAAATTTTAAATTAGCAATAACCACTTGTAAAAAACTCACATTTCGTCACAAGAACAATGTAAAATTTTGTGATTATTTTTTGCAAATATATGATTATTACACACATAACGTTCGTTTAAATTTATGACATTTACCAAATCATTGTATTTTGGACATTTGTATTCTTCAATATTAAAAATTCTATCATTCGTCGTCAACATTTTTAAATATTGTTTTTCTGTTGAACCAATTTTGTATTATATAGTATACTATAACTAATGTTTTTTGGAAATCAAACAAAATTTATGATTAATTTAAAATTTTATTTTCAAGTAATAACCACTTGTAAAAAACCCACACTTCGTCACAAGAAAAATGTAAAATTTTGTGTTTATTTTTTGCAAATATATGATTATTACACACATAACGTTTGTTTAAATTTATGACATTTACCAAATCATTGTATTTTGGACATTTGTATTCTTCAATATTAAAAATTCTATCATTCGTCGTCAACATTTTTAAAAATTGTTTTTTCCGTTGAACCACCTTTTTATGCGATCACTTCGTCTTTGCACAAATTACTAATATACCAATTTAATATGGGAATGATGTTCTCTTGTTTGTAGGTACATTTTAATTCTTCGGTCACATCAAAATATGGAATGCCGTGCACGTGTATTTCACAATAACGAACAGTTTTTTTGTCTTTTGGCGACAAATAATTGAAAGGATAACTTGGCCGAAACAAATAATGATCGATAAACGAATCATTTTTATTAGATAGTTTTACGTCAAGAATAGCCATTTCTCTACATTGAAAATGTTTATGAGGATATGTAATGTAAAATCCGTCATGTCGATGATGTATCTAATATTTTTTAGATTTTGTTTCATTTTGAACCAAAATGTTAAAAGTATTTACACGTGACTAAAATATGTTTGTTCCAACAAACTTCACATAACAATTCGTTCTTCATTACTTCCCATCATCCCATTTCTTCCTTCTGCTCTTTTCTTCCTGTAATTTAAGAAAACAGAATCACATTCACTAATGATCAACTAATGACTGTCATTGTTAAAAAAGTATTTTTTAACTTTTTACTTTCTGCTATTGTCTTTGTGTTTATGGCTAGGAATGTCCGCGGCGCGGTCTCAATGCGTGTTGGCGAACTTCATATGTCTTCGAAATTTTCTCAGACATGCAGGTTTCCTCACGATGTTTTCCTTCACCACCGAGCACGTGGTAAATCAGCACTTAAAATTGCGATTAACAATTTAAGTGGTATCGGCGGGGGTCAAACCTGGGTCGCGTACTGTGAAATTTACAGCTTGCGCTAACCATCTGAGCTACCACGGCTTAATCATATACACACACAATATTTAAATATAATTTGTTAACACTAAATCATACACACGTAAGAAAATAACAGAAAGAAAAGTAAGTGTGTCAATAGAATAAACACTTAAAATCGCAATTAACAATTTAATTGGTGTCGGCGGGGATCGAACCCGCGTTACGTACTGTAAAATTTACAGCTTGCGCTAACCATCTGAGCTACCACGGCTTAATCATATACACACACAATATTTAAATATAATTTGTTAACACTAAATCATACACACGTAAGAAAATAACAGAAAGAAAAGTAAGTGTGTCAATAGAATAAACACTTAAAATCGCAATTAACAATTTAATTGGTTTCGGCGGGGATCGAACCCGCGTTACGTACTGTAAAATTTACAGCTTGCGCTAACCATCTGAGCTACCACGGCTTAATCATATACACACACAAAATATTTAAATATAATTTGTTAACACTAAATAATAATAATAATAATAATAATAATAATAATAATAATAATAATATTCCACTACTATCACACAACGCCATCTAGTCCCAAGCTAAGCAGAGCTTGTGTTATGGGTACTAGACAACTGATAAACATACTTATATATTTCTAAATACATAAATATTATAGATAAATTACACTCAGACACAGAACAAATGATCGTGCTCATCACACAAACATTTGTCCTGGGTGGGAATCCAACCCACGACCTCCGGCATAGCAGTCAGGGTCACTAACCACTAGACCAACAGGCCTGTCGTTCAAAATCATAAACACGTAAGAAAATAACAGAAAGAAAAGTAAGTTTGTCAATAGATTGAACACTTACATCTATTTATGATGTTCAATCCGGACCACAAGCGATACACACAAAGTGGCACATTAGCCACTTTTTAAGCTCTGTGGAACCCCTTTGAAAAAAGTTGAGACCTTTAAGTACCTGGGCCACTGGGTCACAGATGACCTGAAAGACAACCAGGATATTGAGAGGGAGCGGAGGTCGCTGTCTGTCCGCTGTAATATGTTGGCCCACAGATTTGCTAAATGTACTGACGATGCAAAGATTACGCTTTTCAAGGCTTACTGCCAGTCATTTTATACGTGCAGTCTGTGGGTTGACTTTACGCAGAGGGCATACAGTGATCTTCACGTACAATACAATAACGCGTTCCGGGTATTGATGGGGCTGCCGCGTTTCTGTAGCGCTTCTGCTATGTTTGCGGAGGCTCACGTAGATGGTTTCACCGCCATAATGCGTAAACGTTGCGCTTCACACCTTAGGCGCTTTCGCGACAGCCCCAACAGTATCTTGTGTGCTTTGGCAGACCGATGGGACTCGCCGATGCTTGCTCAATTGATACGGCTGCACGCAGTCAAGTAGTCATCTTGCGGGCGGGGCCGGGTGCCATTTTTGTTTGTGTGGTTTTTCTGTTTGTCCTTGTTTTATGTTATATGTGTTATGTTTCAATTGTCAATTACTAACATTAGTCATAAGCTTTAAAAATTGTTACTAACCTATAATATGGATCATGATGTCCGAAATAAACGTTTATTATTATTATGTGGGCTATCAATATAGTTTTCTCATCTGGTTGGGTTCTATAAATATATAATTATAAATGGAAATGAAAAGATAAATATACATAAATATCAATAACATAAACTAAATATAAAAATACATATATAAATAAAAGCCCAACCAGATGGAGGCCCTCGGCAGGGGAGACCAAACGGCCGAGGGTTAGGGGGAAAGGGAAAGAAACCGGCGGACGATGCGGGCGGTATCGAGGAGCACCGCCTTCTGCATCTGAGCCTGGAGCGGTCCGCCACGTAGACCCAGCCGCCTCAGATGACCCGAGAGGCTGACTGGGATTAGCCCGTTTGCAGAGACGACTACAGGAATAATTTCGGTCGGCAGACCACCCCACATGTCGGTCACCTCGTGAGCCAGGTCCAGATATTTTGTTTGCTTATCTGTTTCGGCTTTCACGAGGTTTTCGTCACACGGAATGGTAATGTCGACCAAAAATATCCTTGACTGTGCCCGGTCCATCAGCACAATATCAGGCTTATTCGCAAGAATAGTCCTGTCTGTGATGATGGCCCGGTCCCAATAGAGCCTGGCGCGATCATTTTCGAGCACGGCTTCCGGCAAGTACTTGTAATACGGCAATTTCCGATCCACGAGACCGTATTTCACAGCGAGCTCCTGGTGTAGAATTCTGGCTACTAGGTTGTGCCTGTGCAAGTACTAAGAGTTAGAAAGCGCCGAACAACCGGAGATGACATGCCTAAGTGACTCACCGAGATGGCGACAAGCTCGACAGATGTCGATGGTGCCATCCTTTAGGATGTATCTCCGATAGTTGTTGGTCTTAATAACCTGATCCTGTATTGCACAGACAAAACCCTCGGTTTCCCCGAAGAGGTCACCAAAGCGTAGCCAGTGGAGGGAGGTTACTGTGTCTACGAAAGGCCCATGTAGAGACTTGTAGAACCTCCCGTGGAGCTCCTTCTCCTTCCATACGGTCTCCCGGTCGGAAATTGTCTGCACTGCCGGGTCTTGCCATTGCTCGTTGGCTAAGGATAGAGGGGTAAGTCCTTTATCACAAGAAATGACGTCCTTATAGAATGGATCATCCGATCTCGCCAGGAAGTAATTACGGAGGCTGCACACTTCGCGATTATGCATGGTGAAACCACGCCCACCATGCTTTCGCGGCAAGTACAGCCTCATTACCGACGATCTCGGATGATGCATCCTGTGGGACGTCATGGTAGTGCGGACTTTTCTATCCAGGGCGTTAAGTTCAGTCTGAGTCCACCTGAGTATGCCAAAGGTATACATGAGGACAGGCATGACCCAGCCGTTATATGCTTGTGTCTTATTCACACCGGACAAAAGGCTGTTAAGCACTTTGGTCAAGCGTGCATAAAATACGTCGCAAACTGACTGTTTCATACCAGCCTCATCGATACCGATGTTCTGTGACATACCCAGGTATCGGTATGTTTCAGCCTCGGAAAGGGTCCTTAAGTTGACGGGCATAGATAAGTCTATGCCCTCAGAGTTAGCAACCCTACCCCTCTCAACATGGAGTACCGCACACTTATCCGTCCCCAGCTCCATTCCAATGGAATTGCTAAATTCACAAGTGATGTTTAGCAATTCCATAAGATGGGAGCGACTGGAGGCGAATAACTTGAGGTCATCCATATAGAAAAGGTGGGTCACTTTTGTCCCTCCTTTCCGTAGCTGAAATCCCCTCCCAGAGCCCTCCAGTAAGGTACTGAGAGGGTTCAGAGAGAGGCAGAACCATATTGGACTCAGACAATCGCCCTGGAAGATACCCCTTCCTATCCTTATGTGGTTCTCCGCAGCCGTCATCCGCTCGCCCAGATGACAAAGGATCGTACTCCACTGCCCCATACACTGCTCGAGGAAGTCTCTAACTGTACAGTCTATCTTGTACAGTTCGAGGACTCTCTTTAGCCATGTATGGGGCACCGAGTCGAATGCCTTTCTGTAGTCTATCCAGGCGGCGGAGAAGTTCCGACGGTTGCGTTTCACCACTTTGCCAATGACCGCGTCAATGAGGAGTGGTTCCTTGGTTCCACGACCACCGCCCCGACATCCATTTTGAGCGCATTTATTATTATTATTATTATGGCCTTTGATGCGTTGAAGTAACACAAATGTATTATTGATAGATACACTGCGGTCAAACGACCATACACTGACTCCATGACTGCAGTTGCTTGGTCTTATATAGTACCAGTAAGTAATAATTCTAATCTAAAGAATTTCTACAGTAGAATTGATAATAACTTTGTGCGTCAACAACCTTATCTCACATTCTTCGTGTTGCATCTTATTCAGTGTATTGATGACTCAAATACGTTTGTATAACAGAAAAAATGCAATTTAATATTTAGAAATCACATAATTGATCATTCCTATGTTTGTCATTGAGTAGATTGTACTGTAGTAATCTACTAATAGCAGTAATATCATGGATACACTAGATGTACAACAACATCTGAAAAAGATTCACCTCAGTCTAGAAAATAATGTTTATGCTGCTATCAGACTGCTCATGTACACCCACGTACCAACGTATATACCTAGTCAGGTCATAAGTATTGTCACACAGTAAAAACTTTTCTTTTAGAATGCTGGCCACAAAAAAGTTTATTGAATTCGAATTGTTCATGAAAATAAAACTGTATACTGTTTAGAATTTTACTCATTTTTACATATGGAGTGGACGCTTAAAAAAGACCGTGTTGCAGTTGCGATTACGCGCCAATTAAATATTTTGATATACTGAAAAATTTGAATATAACCAAAAGATTCGTTTATCGTACCATCAAACGATACAATGAAGACTCTAGTGTAGATGACAGGTCAAGAAGTGGTCGCCCTCGATTTGTTAGGACTCCAGCAGTGGTAAAAGCTGTAAAGGTGCGAATTCAAAGAAATCCCAAACGTAAGCAGAAACTGTTGGCCCTTCAGTTGGGGTTAAGCAGAACCACGGCGTTAAATGAAGACTTAGGGCTTCGGGCATATCCAAGAAAAACAGGACATCGTTTGAATGCTCGTCTAATGGATCTGAGACTGAAGAGATGCTGCGCTTTGTTGAAGCGGTACGCGGGAAAAAAATATCGGGAAATTCTTTTTTCGGATGAAAAATTTTTTACCGTAGAAGAGAGCTACAACAAACAAAATGATAAGGTGTACGCACACAGTAGTGAAGAAGCGAGCAACCGTATTCCGTGTGTCCAACGGGGTCATTTTCCATCCTTGCTCATGGTGTGGTTGGGAGTTTCTTATTGGGGCTTAACAGAGGTACATTTTTGTGAGAAAGGTTTAAAAACGAATGCAGTTGTGTATCAAAATACAGTCCTGACGAACCTTCTGTAACCTGTTTCTCATACCATGTTCAATAACAGGCACTGGGTATTCCAACAAGATTCGGCGTCAGCTCATAGAGCGAAGAGCACACAAGACTTTTGACAGCTCCGTGGCGTAGTGGCTTAGCAATGAGTGGCTGCGCTTGGGGGTCGCGGGTTCGAATCCCGCACGGAACAAGTATTTGTACGACCTACAAGTAATTGTTCCGAGTTTGGACGTTTGTCCTTGTGAAATTTGTGTTTGTAAACTGCCCCCACGATACAGGAGAAAAACCTAGTGTGGAGGTAACGTTCCTTAAAAACCAAAAAAAGACTGGCTGGCGGCGCGTGAAATGACTTCATCCGACACAAAGACCAGTCCAGATTTGAATCCGTTAGATTACAAGATATGGCAACACTTGGAGGAAAAGGCGTGCTCAAAGCCTCATCCCAATTTGGAGTCACTCAAGACATCCTTGATTAAGGCAGCCGCCGATATGACATGGACCTCGTTCGGGCTGCGATAGACGACTGGCCGCGCAGTTTGAAGGCCTGTATTCAAAATTACGGAGGTCATTTTGAATAAACTATAGTGTCATAAGAATTTATGTTTTGTTAAGTTCATTTTGGTATATAAATGGTTACATAATGAATAAACTTGTTTCAATTATTTTATATTAAACATGTGATAGAATTTATGACTTGACTAGGTAATATGCAATTTGGGTACAGATGATAAACCAGGGTCACATTGGGTAGCTTTATATATAGATACGAATGACGTCGGTGAATATTTTGATTCATATGGACGGGCACCTGTACGAAATTGTAAAAGATGGAACTGGAATGTTGATAGGACTTCAGTTTGTGGCGAATATTGCTTAATGTATTTGCTATATAAGTTTCAGGGATGTACAATTCATAGTTTTACGAGTATATTTACAGAGAACACATTGTACGACGATATGTTAGTGGATGAGATGTTTCGCTCCTATTTTATAGATAATAAGTAATAAGATTTTGTATTTTATAAATAAAAATTTTAACAAAATTAGGTAATGTGTTTTATTGATGATTCAGATCAGTGTTGTAGATAGGAACAAAGAAGTATAATACAATAGCATAAGCCGACACACACGCTGACGAATAATAGATAATGACGGTAGTCAATCAACAACAGATAAGTAGATAAGGACAATGGAGCGCTAATGACGGTTGAGGCTACACCGGATATCAATGAGATAAGAGTTAATTGATCTGCACATCTCCGGAACCGTGCATCCTACGCAAAAATAGACCGCAGATTCGTGATCAGAGCATGCCAATTTTTTTTTTTTTTTTTTTTTTTTTTTTTTTTTTTTTTTTTTTTTTTTTTTTTTAGGATCGTAAGTCGACGAACGTCGTACTTGTACCACTTCTGACTCAGTGCGCCAGATCTGGTACAACGTAACTACTAGTACAGTAGTACTGACTCAGTGCGCCAGAACTGGTACAACCTAACTACTTATCACATTACAAACATACAAAAAAATGACGTACACTAAATTTGAATAGCTCCCTCCTCCCCTTTTAAAGTCGGTTAAAAGAAGGAACAAACAGTCAAATTGAGAACCTCCTATTTTCCTCATTTTTGACCCCAAACATTTTGATTTTTTTTTATAATTTGTGATGACGTTGCTGATGGATGGTGTCAGATAAATACAACGCCCTTCTTGTGTCGTGGATCTCTATACGACATAAGTTTCATAATAATGACATAAAATTTTATTTCCAAAATTAGGTCATGGTTATATTGTTGCTATATAAGGTAACTCGTATGCATAAATAACTTTCCCCATTCTCACCTCTGTCAGCAACCGCATCAACTTGTCAATTTACTACGCTCAAGGGAAATTAATGTCATAAGCCTCTAAATAGTATTTTGAAGATATCATTTCCGTTGTATTTAAAATAGAAACATTAAAAAAAACTAATCTTGAAGTATGCTTTGGGTATGTCAAATGTGACTTTAAGCGAAACTTTGTTGAATATTTATGACCTGTACAAATTCCGCTACTTTGGATTATGGATATGTATTTTTGAGAGTACCCTTAACCGACGAGAATGTATTTGTGGGTATGGATGTAAAGCAGGCGAAAGAGGTGTGTTAGGATCATGCCAAATGGAAGTCCGTAGTAAAGACTTCCATTTGGCTTGATATAGAGGGATTTTACAAAAGCTTGATTCTGAATGTGGTCTCTCTTACGTAGGACACACTTAAAGATAAATGAAAACCAGTGTAAAATAATACATAGCTGATGTTAAGAATTGACGCTCCGGGAAGTGTGCAGACTGTGGACACGTGTAGGAAAAATTCAAGTTACTGTAAATTCATAGTGCGTTCGAAGGTACCCGTAACCATGGATGCTTTAAAGTACTTCAAACGTCGAGAATTAAAAAAGTATATACTCCTTAAAAATCGTAAAACTTAGTTTAATTTAAAAGAATTATTTTATAGATCATGCAAAATGTGAAAATTGCCATATGCTTTTTATTTTATTTAAAAAAATGTATAGTTTACCTATAGTTACAAATGAATAAAATAATTTTAAATATAGATTAAAATTTAACCGTTATGTAATAATTTGAAACTACGCCGACGATCTGAGAAAACATTTTTCTGTATTTTGAGCCAACGATCACTGTTCAAGTTTACAGTACATCAGAAGACGCGAATTTTCCATCGTATGATGTTACTTATGGCATGGAACAGCAGTTTATGTTGTTCCTAAATTGAATATATATCTGGGGATACCTTCGTCCTAAATTATTTACGATTATATAGCTTAAAATCTTTCTAGTTTCCATATTAAGTGTAAATACAGATTTAAACCTTTTTTACATTTCACACCTTTTTTTTGGACGGTAAAAACGTTACCACGAGTGATTTCTAAATCTCGACAAGCCAATTATAAATCTAAACCATCCTAGTAGCCATTCAAACAAAATATGTATCAAAATCGATTGAACCATATTCGAGTTTATGCGCGACTAACCCGCGGCACTTTTTATATATACATATATTAGTCCGGTCAAATTAGATATAGAAATAGTGTTCAATTAACAAAAACTCCGACAGAGCTGAATTTTTAGTAGAGACTTTGGGTATAACAGTTGAAATAAAGTGCTAAAAGTCCCTATAGATCTCATATGTGCTAAAAAATTTATTCAAGGTCAAAGGTCAAAATTATCGGTTTTTTTCACGAAGACGGTAAGTTATATCAAAAATATAGACCAAATTAAAAAATTTTGGTCGTATAATTATCTACGAAAATTCTCCTAATACTTTTTTAACAATTACCATTCCTAAGATATCACGATTCTAAGTATTACATTTTACATGATATGCACACAAATGCCACGTATATACATATTTCGGCATTAAATATAAATAAAAATGCCTATTTTTATCTCTAATATTTATAAAATATACAATTATGAGAATATATACTCAAAAGAAAGAAATAATTTTTGGAATTGAGCTCCAAATAAATTGATTGTATTGACGAATATAGATATTTAACTTCAATAAAAAATACAGAGAACCAGAAACAAGTACAACTGTCTTATCTTCTGCCTTCAACATCGACTTCTGCTCATCAACACTTGTATCAAATATACCATCAAGTTCAGATTTGGCGAAGCAATCTACTGAACCCCGAAGACTAAGGTTGGAAATTAACAGCTAACACTTTGGAACCAGTTTAAACTACACTCCCACCTGCTCTGAAAAAACTCCTAAACACTATTTTTTGCAATTGCAAAAAAAGTTGTAATGCAAAATGTGGTTATAGAACAGCAAGGCAGTTGTGTTCACCAGCGTGTACAAATAATTGCCAGGGCCAGTCTTTTTAAATGCTCAGCCAAATCCAAAAAAACGAAGATTATAGAAGATGTAGGATTTGAAACTTTCTCTGAAGACATTAATACCTACATATGTACACCGCTGGGTACCCACAACACAGTCTTTCAGGCGGAATATATCGGTACCATCCAATCAGCCATAGCAGTAGATGCTAGGAAGGGAAAATACTTCACTATCAGAATACTGACCAAAAAAATGGCGGTACTACAAGTTCTGAGTTGTAATGTGGTGAACTCGGGACTAATAAATTCATTAACGATTAAATGAGCTATGTAAGTACAACAATGTGAACAATGATGAAGCAATGGATTAAGGTACACAGTGTATTCAAGAGCAACAATGCAGCAGACAAACTGACCAGAAGGGGATCGGCTCTGGGCAATATAGGGCCGTAACCAATTTTAATACAAATCCCTTTTGATAATATTCGTTCACTGGTACGTAGAAACTTCAATAATCTACATGCTGAGCTTTGGCAAAATCTAGTAGACCGTAAACAAGCTAGAGAGACCCTGTCTGAAATAAACAGTCATCTAACCAAGGTTTTAATGATACAGAACAAGCCACACATCAAGATAAAAGGTCCTTACATATGAAATTTGCGTTTTTTACTGGAGGAATATAAAGTCAATTTTTTTTATAAAATATATTTAATCAATCAAAATGATCACCATTGTTATAAATGCGCTTTTGCCATCTCATAGGTTGTTCATTGATCCCTTTATTAAAAAAAAACCATGGGGGCGAGAATTAACAAACTCTTTGAAAGCGGTTTGGACTGCGGCATCGGAGTTGAATTCTATTCCTTGTAAGAAGTTGTCCAAATTCTGGAAAAAATGGTAATCTGTTGGAGCAAGGCCCGAGGAGTACGGTGGATTTCGCAAACATTGTAATTGTAGCTCATCTAACTTAATGGTTGTTAGTTGTGCCGGATGTGGTCTTGGGTTGTCGTGAAGCAGCAGTGGCCTCTAGGCCGTTGAACAAAGGCATCCACATAGACTTTACGTACTGTATTTTATCATATTCAAATATATTATACTCAAAAAGATCAGTGGTTTTACAAGATATAATATCTATACGTGGTAGAGCCATGCTGCAGTTATATTAGTAGTATAGTTGTAGCACGAATCGGTCGGCTCGACCGGGGAAGGACCACGCTCTCACAGAATACCAGCGTAAAATAGTAGCTTAATGCTTCTGTATTTCGTATGGTGAGTGTAGAGAACCGGAGACCCTTTTTACTGGAAACGAGGCATTCCATCTTAGTCCTCACGGGTGACAACGCATCTGCATTTTGATTCGTAATCGAGGATAGATGTAGATGCTTATGGGCCACAGCAACCACTTACCATCAGGTGGACTGTGTGCTCGTTTGTCACCCTATCCTATAAAAAAAATATACAAAATACACAAGATGCACATATAACTTAATATAAGTTTGTACTTAGAATATTAGTAGCGAAATTTTTGGTATCTACAATGACTGTTTGAAAAGCCACACAATAGAAAAATCAACGGTAGAAGCAAAAACGCAACCTCATGTACCCTAAAACTTTTTGAGAAAATATTCCTAGCGCTGCGTTATTTGTACCACGTGACAAACGGCTGTAACGTTTATTTCTTAGGGACTTTTTCATATTCAATAAAATAAGCAGACTTTCAATTCAATAAACTATTTTTTTATAATATTTAAGTAATTATTGCAGTATGATTGCTGCTCTACAAGCTCCTTTTTTGTAGTCAGCGGAAAACAATAGACGAATCCATTCCATTTATCCAATACAGTCTACAAAAGTCTATTGCTGAACATAAGCCTCACTCATAGATTTCCTTATGATTGCCATGGTTGTTACAAAAGCATCGTAATCTTAAAATATTTATAGGTACAAATTGTGCACTAATTTGGCAGCATATTGCGCGCATGGAGAAGTGTGGATATTCGGCATGGTTAAATTTTATATAGAGAAGGAGTTCAGAAAACTATAATTTGTGTATAATATGTGTAATAAATATATTGAATTAAATTTAATATAACAAATATTTTTTACGATCATATTGCCATTGTAAAACATATAATTGTCGCATGGAAAAATAATGTCATATAGTGTTAATGTCTCAGAACAAGTATTATCCTATACCTTTAAACGAGCAATTCTTGTATATATGTATATATATATATATAATCGGGATCTCGGAAACGGCTCCAACGTTTTTCATATAATTTAGTGTCCAGAGAGTTTCGGGGATAATAAATCGATCTAGCTAAGATTTATTTTTAGAAAATGTCTTTTTGTCCGTGTTTTTAGGCAATTAAAAACTGCTACAATATAGTTAGAATAAGAAGGTAAATTTTGACAGTTTGGTAATGATTATAAATAGCTTATTGGTATAATGGGCGGTCACAAAATCGTAAAACCCCGGTTCGAGTCCAGACCGACCGACCGACTTTTTTATTTTTTTTTTCATGTTTCTTTCTTTTTTGAGAAAATATTGTCGCGAACTGACAATAAAAAACTAAAGAACCTAACTTAACTACAACGAAAACAACCAAAATAAAATAAATTATTTAAAAATTTGAAAATTTTTACAGTTTGTTTTATAAAAAAAAGGTATGAAGGTGATGATGGGATGTAATGAAAATAGTGATTTACAATATTATTAAAAAAAATAACAAAAATAAAGATACTGCAACGAAGTATGCACAGGCTATGCCTATGATAGGTGCACAGCTGCTGCTCTAGGTACACGCAGAATCTGGAGAAAGCACACGCAGCGTCTGGAGAAGGTACACGCAACGTCTGGAGTAGGCACGCAGCGTTTGAAGTAGGTACACGCAGCGTCTTGAGCAGGTACGCGTGGCTAGGCGACGACTTAAGGAGCGGGCAGAGGCTTGCAGGATCCCGAGGCAGTGCGGAAAAGGCCTTTAGGAGATGCTTCAAGTATCAAAGCTCAAGTCAGACTCACCATTCGCCGATTGTTCGGCTTATTTTCCCTTTTTGACGGATCTGGCATAAGAACGGAAAATTATTCTCATTAAATTTGAAATTATTTAAATTAAAAGCAAATTCTTGTAAATGGCCAAGAAGAAAGGAGTATTTTGAAGTAAAAACATCAGGCCGGTAACGATATTTGAATAAAAATTGCCATGACAACCTGATAAACAACGATGTCAAAACATGTCAAATTTTGGTTTTAGGCTCGTAATACAGAAACGGCAAGATTTAAGTGAAAAATGAGATATTATTTATATAGGAAAAAAAAAAGTAGCGCAACAGCGCGCACGAAACCCGAAATTGCAGAGTTACGGAGAACTAAATAAAAGACCGAAAAAGGTAGACTCCATTGACACCGATTTAAAAAGTGCTGATAGCATGAAAAATACGAAGTGAAAATGATTTGTTATTGTGTTCTTATGAATTAAAATATTACAGGATCCTATGGAAATAAAGGTGATGCAAAATATCAAGTTTTGAGGCGAATGTAGAACATCAAAAACAGAATGGAAAAATAAATTTAAAATAGTGTAAAATGATATGTAAGTATGTATAAGCATAACACTACATTTTCCCCCCGACCCTGGAAAATTTTTGACTCAGCAAAAATTTTGACATGTACATTCTAAAATAAACCATGAAAACACAGCTTTGCATTAACAGACATCACCAGGCAAAATCAGATATACTATCTCTTACATTCATCATCTGCATTCAGGTAAGGGTGGAGTTCACATTCAATGACTACCACTCTAAAAGTGTGTTTTCGAAAGGACATTCAGGCTTATTTAAGGAGTTGTCATCCGCTCCTGCGTGGAAAAAAAAACATTTTGAAAGGACGTTCAGGCTTATTTAAGGAGTTATCATCCGCTCCTGAGTGAAGATAAAGTTAAAGAAATTAATCTTAAGTAAGCTTTAGTCGCTATCACTTAAGTAAAGATTAAGAACGGCCAGAGCGGTAGGGCTCAGAGCCAGAGATCAGCAACATCACTAACGAGATGTGTCTGAAATTGATATTTATACATATATACAAACTTATATACAAATATACAAACATATATACAAATGTAGTGTCATGCAAAACAGTATTAGCTGGTTCCACACATCTAATCTTCACTTCGTATTGGAGTTCAGCCTTGTTAAGGAATTCGTACTTAATAACCCTTTTCATTGTTATAATTAAGTGTGAAGTTAAGTTTAAGAAATAAAAATTTAATTAAAAATTGTACCTCTAGAATAAAAATATTAAAGTGATGAATGTAAGTGAAGTGTTATATGTAGGTCTAAATATAATCCAGATAAGTTGAAAAACTAGATGAAGTTTTGTTTTAGAATTTGGAAGATATGATAAGGATGAGTAAATAAAGAGTTAAGAACGAAAGAGAAAGCAATTCAATCAAAAGGAAATGGATAAGGCGTAGCTAAGGTGAAGAAAAGAAGAACTTTTACGTCGGGCGCCAAATTGTCGCGAACTGACAATAAAAAACTAAAGAACCTAACTTAACTACAACGAAAACAACCAAAATAAAATAAATTATTTAAAAATTTGAAAATTTTTACAGTTTGTTTTATAAAAAAAAGGTATGAAGGTGATGATGGGATGTAATGAAAATAGTGATTTACAATATTATTAAAAAAAATAACAAAAATAAAGATACTGCAACGAAGTATGCACAGGCTATGCCTATGATAGGTGCACAGCTGCTGCTCTAGGTACACGCAGAATCTGGAGAAAGCACACGCAGCGTCTGGAGAAGGTACACGCAACGTCTGGAGTAGGCACGCAGCGTTTGAAGTAGGTACACGCAGCGTCTTGAGCAGGTACGCGTGGCTAGGCGACGACTTAAGGAGCGGGCAGAGGCTTGCAGGATCCCGAGGCAGTGCGGAAAAGGCCTTTAGGAGATGCTTCAAGTATCAAAGCTCAAGTCAGACTCACCATTCGCCGATTGTTCGGCTTATTTTCCCTTTTTGACGGATCTGGCATAAGAACGGAAAATTATTCTCATTAAATTTGAAATTATTTAAATTAAAAGCAAATTCTTGTAAATGGCCAAGAAGAAAGGAGTATTTTGAAGTAAAAACATCAGGCCGGTAACGATATTTGAATAAAAATTGCCATGACAACCTGATAAACAACGATGTCAAAACATGTCAAATTTTGGTTTTAGGCTCGTAATACAGAAACGGCAAGATTTAAGTGAAAAATGAGATATTATTTATATAGGAAAAAAAAGTAGCGCAACAGCGCGCACGAAACCCGAAATTGCAGAGTTACGGAGAACTAAATAAAAGACCGAAAAAGGTAGACTCCATTGACACCGATTTAAAAAGTGCTGATAGCATGAAAAATACGAAGTGAAAATGATTTGTTATTGTGTTCTTATGAATTAAAATATTACAGGATCCTATGGAAATAAAGGTGATGCAAAATATCAAATTTTGAGGCGAATGTAGAACATCAAAAACAGAATGGAAAAATAAATTTAAAATAGTGTAAAATGATATGTAAGTATGTATAAGCATAACACTACAATATATTTTTTTCGAGCCCTTTTTTTAGTATTTTTTAAAAACACGAAAATTTAAATAAAAATAATTGCACTCATGATTTTTTATTCAAATAACCAGTTCCGTTTTTTCTGTTATGTCGCTAAGATCAAAAAATATTATTTATAATTCATCAGTATGTAATTTGTATCTAAATATAATTTCCAAAACACACGAATTAAAAAAATCGAGCGAAAAATACCGAGCAAAGCTCGGTCAACCGGGTACTTTACGTTATAAATCATTTTAACTTAAGTGTCAAACACTTTATACGGTTATTAAACTGTCGCATAAAATAAGGATTTTTGAAGAATTTTAAGATTGTTAATTTTTTTGATGTGATTTCAAATGCTCCTTTTTCAAAGTGGGTAGTGTACATCAAGGCAAAAAACCTTTTATTTTATATTTTTTATAATACTTGTCTCGTTTCATATCCAAAAAATTAATTAATTTTTTAATGATTTTTTATATTTACGCGAATACTATACATTGATTAAAACTACTTTTACGGATTTTATCGCGTTGTATTTATTTTATTTTTAATACCCAACATTTCGGGTGCTTTCCAGCACCCATGGTCACGGGGGACTGAGGTGACTGACGTCACGATGTCAAAGTTAACCCAGAGTACCTTCAGCTTTTTAATTATTCTCTTTGGTCCGATGTACGTAGAATGAAATAACTGTGTTTTGAAGTCTTGCAGTGGTAAGCTTGGGTTTAGTTTTAATTTTATTAATTATTGGATCCCAAGTAGGTGGTAGTACCCAGCCTCCTTCTCTATTGAAATTAGGATGTTTTTAATTCCAATAGCCTCACGTATCATCCTTGGTAGGATTCATTGTTCTTTCGCGAGGATTTGTGGTCTATCAAATCTGATGTAATGGTAGGGGCCATCTAGGATATGATCGCAAACTGCAGACTTCCCGGAACGTTGATGCTTCACGTCAGCTATGTGTTCTTTTACGCGTATTCTAATTGATCTCCTTGTTTGTCCTATATATGAGAGACCACAATCACAATCAAGCTTGTACACTCCTGCATCTTGTAGAGGAATATGACACTTGACGGATGGAAAGAACTGACTAATCTTCTTCGGCGGCTTGTAGAATTTTCTAATAGAAGCTCGCTTCAAGATGTAGCCAATATTGTCTACAACGAATTATTAACAATTTGTTGAAACGTCGGGTATTAAAAATAAAATAAATAAAACGCGATAAAATCTGTAAAAGTAGTTTTAATTAATGAATTTTAATTGAATTCGGAACACTGGGCAACCACTTGAATTTATTATTTGGCCTTAAATCTTAAAACAAGTGTGTTTTACTTCGACATTCCATTGCCAATATTTACTTTCACCGAGAGAGCTTTGCCGCAGCTCTCTGGTATTTTCCCTACAATCTCATCTCGGATTCTTGGAAGAAAGATAAACCGTGAGCGCTCACATTTGAATGACACAAAAATCCTATGTATGCATAATAAAAGTGCCGTTGTTTAAAATCCAAATTGAAACTGTTTTATCTCTTTGTCTTTTCATTAGCAAGCATACTTGCATTGTGAGTCTTCGTGTAAATATAAGAATAATTAGCACACTTGAAATTTAAAAATTTCTTGAATCAAATCCAAGGCTTCTTTTTACAGATGAAATAGTAGACGCTTAAATATAAACGTTCATTATCATGATCTTATCGTCGTCAGTCTGCGGCTGTCATAAGTCACTGTCACATTTGGACGTTGAAGTCTCCAAAGATTGGACTCATAGCTAGAGATTAAGGTTTAAGTATCCGGTTGATGTCAGCCGCCTTGCGCCAATCCGATATCTGATTGCAATACTTAACACGGTCTCCCTCAACTTCACTTTTGCAACAGATGTTATCAGCCCATTGCATCTTCAGTATACAAACACGGAAAGCGATGTCAGTTATCTTGATCCTTCAGCGGATTTCTTCATTACGAATCTTATCCATGTAATAAACTCCTAGCATAGCTGTTTTCATTGCTCACTGAGCGTCTTTCTAGAGTTTATAAATTAGTAGTCGTTAGTTTTCATCTTTCAAACTCATATACAAGGTGGCCCATAAGTCGTTAGAAATGTAAATTTTGAATAAAATACAAAAGGCGCGCATGAGTGGCGCGCGCGGTGCGGGGGGAGTACCGACGACTTCTGGGAATTCAGTCGCCATGGAGCGTTTCACCGGTGCGGACCGTGCATTTTGTGTGCGCGAGTTTTATCGAAACAATGATTCGGCTACAATTGCGCGGCGTAAATTTCGAGAATATCAGAATTTACGCAACTTTAAAGACATTCCAAGTGTTCAAATGATTAAGAACTGGGTTATTAAGTTCGAAGAGAGTGGTTCCACGTTGGATAAACAACGGTCAGGTCGACCAAGGACATCATGGATGGAAGAAGACATCGATGTTGTGAAACACTCAATTCGTGAAAATCCTACCCAGTCTACTCGTAAGCGTTCCAGTGCATTAAACTTACCCAGAACATCGTTACAGCGAATTTTAAAGAAAGATTTACATCTTCACCCGTACAAGATTCAGATAGTACAGGAATTAAAAGATACTGACACTATCCACAGACTAAATTTCGCAAATGAAACGTTGAACCGCTTTACTTCATTTAATAACGTGTTATTCTCTGATGAGGCTCACTTTCACATCAACGGCCATGTCAATAAGCAAAATTGTCGCTACTGGAGTTGCGAAAATCCAAATCGCAAACATCAAAAGCCCTTACATAGACCTAAAGTGACAGTTTGGGCGGCTATGTCAGCGCATGGCATTATAGGCCCTTACTATTTTGAGGATGGCAGAGGCCGCGCGCTTACTGTTACTTCACAACGGTATGTAGCTATGATCCAGGAATTTTTACACCAGAGTTGCAGAATTTTCCAGGCTTCAATACGTGGACCTGGTTTCAACAAGATGGAGCAACTGCCCATACCTCTAACGTCGCTATGCCGGCCGTCCGGCAACTTTTCCCTAATAAAGTGATCTCTCGAAGAGGAGATATTCCTTGGCCACGACGTAGTCCAGATCTGACCCCAATGGACTTTTTCTTATGGGGTTATTTTAAGACTAAAGTGTACGAAACCAACCCGCGTACAATTGACGTCCTGAAAGAAAATATCCAAAGAGAAATGGCAAACATTACAGAGCTTACTTGTCGCGCAGTGATGGATAATTTTAAACGTCGCTAACAGGATTGCCGCGATCGTAACGGATTACATTTAGATGATGTAATTTTCAAAAAATAATTCCCATTTTATAAGGATTATGACAAAATAAAAACCTTTTTCATAATGTCATTAGCTTTTTTTAATTATTTTTTTTCATTTCAAGGGACTTATGTGCCACCCGGTATTAGTACTAGGAAACCCAGCCAGCTCAAAAACACAAACACAGTTTTAGCAGTGGTAGAGCCACGCGGCAGCTTTGCGGTTGCACGTATGGGCCGGCTCAAACCGGGGTGGTACCATGACCTCACAGAATACCGGCGTGAAGTGGAAGCTCTGCTTCCGCGTTTCACCTGATGAGTGCAGGTAGACGGAGGCCCAAATCCCCCCCCATCAACATGGTAGCAGAATTAAATGATGATAGACTACCCCAGGAGGGTATCAGCACCCCTGAAGAATACCCCGCTGAGCATCCACGACCATGTTCTCCACTTCTGAGCGTGCGCAGGCTGCCCCGCGTATTCTGTGGGGGGCAAAATTCCGCTCAAGACTACAACTGCTCGAGGCAAACGGAACAACAAGACCAAGGCGACCCCTGCCACGCTGTCCGTGAATTTATGTAACATCAGGAGACTTCACTCTAAACTAAACGCCGTCCACTACCATCTGGAGACGGCGAGACCGGCTCTGCTCTTCCTGACCGAGATGCAGGTGTCCTCTCCGGCTGATGTCTCGTTTATCTCCTACCCGGGGTACAAACTGGAACACTCTACGTCAGGGAGGACATCTGTTCTTGACGCCTCGGCAGATTTGAAGGTTCGGATCTGTCCATCCTTTGGCTACCCACTACTACGTCGGTAGACAGCGACGACCATCCACACGTCTACGGGTGCCTCTATAGGTCCCATAGCGGTAATGCCGAAACAGACCGACTCTTCGACCACGTCCAAATGGCTACAGATTCGTTGCTGCAGCAGATCCCCTCCGCAGACATCGTGACCTTCTTCATCTTAGTAGCACTCATGCTATAAGCAGGAGTGCTACCAAGCCTGGGCTGGCGCATCAACGTCCCGGGATGTAAACACCAGCGCTCTAAAAAAGAAATATAATTCCTTCTCTAGGTCTTTCAAAAGAGTCATTGCCAAGGCAAAGTCAGAGCACATAGGCAGAATTGGCGAGAAACTAGTTCGCCTTCCTTCTGGAACCCGTGCATTCTAGTCTCTCGCCAAGCCTGTCCAGGGAAATTTCTGTCAGCTATCTCTTCAATCTCTGCACAGGAAGGACGACTCACTGGCCCGTACCGCAAAGGAGAAAGCCGATCTTCTAGGCTCTTTCTTTGCGTCCAACTCGACTCTCGATGACGGGGGAGTACGCCGCCGACCATCCCGCGGTTCGAGTGCTCCGTGCCGGAAGTGCAGTTCACACAGCGCTCGGTTCGCAAAGCACTCCTCACCCTGGACATCCACAAGTCGAGTATGCCTGACGGAATCCCCCAAATTGTGTTGAGGGCGTGTGCTCCAGAGTTGGCACCGGTTTTTACGTATCTTTTCTGGTACTCCTACTCCCTAGGCGTAGTCCCAAAATCATGTAATACGGCTTTCGTCCACCCGATCCCTGAAAAAGGTGACCACTCAGACCTGTCCAAATACCGACCCATCGCCTTCACCTTCTTGTTCTCAAAAACAAGTGGTTGCCTCAGCCAGTATCGGAATCTTCGGCGTCGACATATCAAGTGACGTGTAGTTTCGTGGTCACTTGAAAGAGAAGGCCAAATTGGCCTCTAAAAGGCTTGGTGTGCTCAGCAGAGCGGAACAATATTTCATGCCGGCACACCGCCTGCAACTTAACAAAGCGCAGGTTCGGCCGCACATGAAATACTGTTCCCATCTCCGGGCTGGGGCTTCTCAATACCAGCTCCTTCCACTTGACCGCATCCAGCGCAGAGCGGCTCGAATCATCGACGACCGAGTGCTTTTTAATCGGCTCGATTCACTGGCACTGCGAAGAGATGTTGCATCTCTTTGCATTTTCTTTCGCATATACCATGGAGAGTGCTCTGAGGAATTGTTCGGATAAATCCAAGCCGCCAAATTTCGTGAACGCACTACACGGCAAATATCTCGATACCATCCATCTGGATGCTTGGCGGTCAACCACTGTAGGTTTCAAGAGGAGTTTTCTTCCGCGTACAACCTCTCTGTGGAATAGTTTACCACCGATAATTTTTCCGGACCGATACGACCTGGGGACCTTCAAGAAAAGAGCTTACTCTTTTCTAAAGGGCCGGCAACGCACCTGCAATTCCCCTGGTGTTGCGGTTGATCATGGGCGGCCGTAGTCACTTAAAATCAAGTGAGCTGCATGCTCGTTTGCCCGCTCTTCTATAAATTTATATATATATATATATATATATATATATATATATATATATATATATATATATATATATATATATATATATATATATATATATATATATATATATATGTATAATATTCTTTTGTGTAAAATTGTAACCCTACTTTTTTGCTTAAAATGATATCATTCACTGCAAATTTCATGAAAAACTGTCATCTGTGTAACTGAATTACTTTACAGTAACTGTAAAATTTACCTGAAATTTTGACTTTATCAAAAATACGTAGATATACCTAAAGTATAGTATCGGTGACAGTTGGTTAAGATGCGGCTGAGTTAGAACTTGAATTAGTCGCCGCGCCGGTCGAAAGCCACGTATTTTGTTTAATAGGTATGTAAATAATTATGTAAACATAAACCATAACCTCAACGGGGTAAAACAGTGCTTTATAGTAACAACACTAATCCGTAGACTCGATCAGGCAAGAACCACAAAACACCGGCGTAAAATAGCATTTTAATACTGCTACGTTATGATTAGTGTGAATTCAATCACCTACCATCACGGTACGTTCGTTAGTATTTTTCTATAAAAACTTTTACTTTAAAAACAGGAAGTTGGACTAAAAGTCGAAATTTTCTCTTTGACGATATTTCAAATTTCTGACAAAAAATCATATTCTCTCTAAAATCATAATCGTACTTACGTGTTATGACTTTTTTAGTCAGAAATTTTACAAAACGATGAAATTCTGATTTTGCAAAAAAGTATTAGCGACTTGATTACATAGTAGAAAAAAATTCAATGTCTGCATTGAGCTACAAATATTGCCTAAAAAATTATTTAAATTGGTTATGCAGGAGATAGATTTAAAGAGAATCATTTTCTTGTGCCATGGGTTTCCCCAATTAACAATTAACGTTTGACATGAGAAAATGAGTTTTTCTACAACGAACAAGTGAACGCTTATAGAAAAATTGACAAAATAAATGGAGTAATTTTCTCTACCGGAATATGTTACGTTACAGAGAAAATTTAAATTTTATTCACGTTTCCTCTCTTGTGCACTCTACTCCTGCCACGTTTTCTTTAAAACTGAAAAAACCGCGCTTTTAGGCATTTTCTGGGACGTGAGAGGGGTATGGAGCCACTCATCAGGTTGGGGGAGGGATAGAGTAGACAAAATGTTACATTGTTCTATTTTCGTATCGGTCCGTACCGATAACATTGCTGGTGGTAGTCGATTCTACAAGAAAGTTGTGCGAGGAATAAAATTTCTTCTAAGTCGCACAGTGGCTGACCGCCAATCATGCAGTTGGTATGCGTGGTATCGCGAGTTTTATCGCGAAGTGCGATGGTGAAAATGAGCGGCTCGGATTAGCTCAAACATTTCCACAGAGCACTCCCCAATGTAATACGAGGAAATACAACATCTCTCCGCAGTGCCAGTAAGTCAAGCCAATCCGAAAGAACTCAGAACCGCTCTGCGCTGGATGCTATCAAATGGACGGAGCTGGCACTGAGGAGCCACAGCATAGAGATGGGAAAAGTATTCCATATGCGGCTGAACCTGCGCCTGTAAAGTTGCAGGCGATGTGCCAGTAGCATATACTCTCCCGCTCTGCTGAGTACGCCAAGCATTTTAGAGGCCAATTTGGCCTTCTCTTTCAACTGACCACAAAATTTCACGTCATTCTATATGCCAACGCCCAGGATTCCAATATTATCTGAGAGCTGAGGGCACCGAGGGAAGTGTCCTGAAACTGAGTAGATATGACAAAGGGGTACTACTACTAACTAATTATATCATTATATTTACGTAAATATGCCGATAGATAAAATACTCCTTTTAATCTTACCAATTTTTTAGCTAAAATGATTGAACTACGTCAGTGAGGTGTCAGTCGAGATTTTTGGAAAATACGTGTGGTGCATCGTTTTCTTGGTAAGATTTTGCCGTGGTCATGGCTTGTCACACCGAGCCGATAATAGGTTTGGGCAGAAACTATCACATACCACTCGAAAATAATTGTGTTTTGATATCTCATGGTATAAATATGACCGAAAGACGGTCATCAGAACAAGTCGGCGACATTTTGTTGGAGGGGCTTTAGTGCAAAGCTTCATACAGTCGACTGTGACTTTGTTTCATCATATTTACGCAGTCATATAATGTTTTATTGCCAGTCAGTATACCATAAACTGTTACTTTCTCACTTCGTTAGATGTACTAGTGCGTCACTGCCAGAACATCTAACGGTCTTTCTACTCATTAATAAAATTGTACGGATAGAGAGAGATAGAGTTGGTGGTGTTGCATTACTGTTGATTCAATACACAGTTTTCGTTATAAGTCTACATGTACACGTAATTAATCGTTTTTCTCGAGTAATTTCTCAAATATTGCCTTAAATAACCGTGTTTAGCGGTCCGTTATATGTGGTAGAGATATTAACAATTAAAATATTAATCTTGCAATTACCTAAAAACAAACTTAAAGTGATTTCCTTGTAGTTTTCACAGGTATTATAAGTCAATAATTAATAGTATAAAACAAATTTGCACGTACATTCAGCAACTTTAGGTACTTTAAGATTGATGGAAATTTTTTTTAGTAGTTCGAACAAAATTGTGTGCCTGTCTGCGTAAGAAAGTTGTATGAATATGTTCTATTTTTACATGTATTTATTGATTTTGCATATCCCGAACACTACTAAAGTCTAGTAATTTAAGCAGTGATAAATATTATGCTAAATATTTTAAACTGATTATAAAATAATGAAATAACTCACTGTATTTATTGTAATTGATCATCGTCATAATGCAGTGTGTAAACTTTGTTTTAAAATGTATTAACTGATTAATTATATACCTCAAACACCATCATCGTGTTATATATATCATGTTTACCTATGTCATTACACACTGATAAATAGTGAGGAAATAGGATATTTTAGACTGAATGTGTAAGGATAACAAGAACACATGTATAATTTAATTGTATTTATCATTTTCAATCACCATTAATTTAAAAAAAAATTCTTAAAAGATATTGCTTATATTTACATTGATTGATTAGCTAGTATAAATCCTAAACATCAATAAAGGCAAAATAACTTGATGATAACATGTCTATTTCCGATATTGTTAGGAATTAAAAGGACCATTTTAATGATAGAAGATATGACATTATTCTTCAGTATCTATAGACTGTATTTGCTAATATGCCGTCATTACTTTTGCTCTGCCTACGGGCAGTTTTGCAAGCTTTAAGCCTGCAGGGCATACTTATCTGTTATAAGAGATACACCTAAAATAAGTTAATGAATATTGCAAAGAGTGTTTATACTTAATAATAATTCAAAACACAATATTATTTCTTCTATATTTACAGTTTTTAATTTTTTATGTATGTATTGAAAACATTTTGGTATCTCAGCCTCTATGAGAAATAAAAAAGTATTATCATTATTAAAAAGAACACCAATAATCCACTCTAGATGATTAAATATGGAAGTATTAGGTAGTCATTCAAAATCAGTTATTTAATTAAGATTTTACTAATTACATAAAACTTAAGTATTCTAAGACCTGTATTTATAATTTGTTTCAGGTAATTTAACATAAATTATAAATTTAATATCGCGTATAAAATCAATTTTGTATATGATATTATAAACTCATATTATATAAAATCTCAGTAATTTGGTTAATTAAATGTTTAACAAACAAGTTAGACTACATCGAATTTTTAATTTTGCTACCAAAAAATGGGCATATCGATCCGAAATCAATTAATCGAAAAATCGTTTTCTTTTAGAGTAAACTAATGGATTTAGAACATTACATCAGCTCAATGAATTGAACAAAAATATGGAATCGAACTGATTCAAGAACTAGCATTTAAATTTGTTGCTGTTGTTGGACCCATAAATAACCGGTTTTATTATACTTGGTTATCAAACATGGTTTGAACGCAACAAATATACACTCGTATTTATGAACGCATCCAATGATATCGTTACTTACATTTTTTATAGAATAATTTTGTCAAATGAGCACATAGTCAACCTGACGGTAAGTGGATGTTTTGGTTTATATACACCTTCACCTTATTAAGAATTTACCCTTCAATCCCCTTCATCCGTCAAATGCATGCGACCACCCACAGTAATTTAAACTATTAAAACTTATATGTAGAGACTACTTTTATATGCAGAAGTTTGTCATTATAAAATTTATACTAAATTTTCTATCTTGTAGTCTAAAAAAAGTCAGGTTTTACTTCATTACAAAAAAACTTGTATTTTCATTCAACAGAAAACGGGTACATACCAAGCAGATGTCGGCAACGTAAAAATCACTATTATTTCTATATATTACTCGAAATTATTTACGTAAAAAGATAAATTATATTCACACAAAAAGTACAAGTCAGTAACCCAGCTAGGAGACTCAGGTTAGTTCACAATTTGAAATGGGTAGAACCCATTTCAAATTGTGAACTATGAATGTCAATAAAGAATTATGGGGTATCTATATAATTTTCTCACCTGGTTGGGTGCTATAAATATATAAATAATAATATAAATTAAAATGAAAAGATAAATATACATAAATATCAATAAAATAAAATAAATACAAAAACTACATAAATAAATAAGATCCAACCAGATGGGAACCCTCGGCAGGAGAGATCAAACGGCCTAGGGTTAGGGGGAAAGAGAAAGAAACCGGCGGACGATGGAGGCGGTATCGAGAAGCACCGCGTTCTGCATTTGAGCCCGGAGCGGTCCGTCACGTTATTATTATTATTATTATTATAAAAACTTTCACACCAATTTTATAATAAAACACTATACTAAAACACTAATAAAGCACTAGAATCCAAAAATCAACACAACAAAACATAATAACATCCACGCAAAAATGGTGTACGTAATTAACGTAGACTTTTTATTGCAGTAGAGTATAGAAAGATTCATAATATTGAGTCTATAATGCCAAACTTCTTCATAGAAAAGTAGTCTCTCACCATAAGTGTTTATGGGTTAAAGTGCTGTGGGTGTGTGCGGCCGAATTCGGTCGCTTGGTATTTGACGGAATATCGCCGGGACCCAATTAAGTCGCTTTGGATTAAAAAGGTTAAAATGTAGTTGTCGCCCCTGACGACTAAGATCGAATGCCTCGTTTACAGAAAAAGGTTCTCTAGTTCTCTACACTCTCCATAGTAAACATTTTAGTAAACATCTTGTTGTTCAGTGGGAGCGTGGTCCTACTACGACCAAGCCGATCAGTTTGTACTAAAAATAATACAAACGCATTGAGGCTCTACTACGCATAACATACGTGATAAAATATATGTTATTACTACAAAAAAAGTTATTACTTGTCATTATCTTTCTTGAGGAGTTTGGAGTTCGAGTCGTCCGTGAGCTCACTAACATCGAGTTCGTGATAAAAATTAATTTAAAATTGTTTAACCATTATAATTCTTACTTTAGTTTATCAAAACTGTAAATAAACATCCAAAGTTACAGTGAAAGTATTATCTACGTAATTGTGATAAATTTACACATAAAAATAGCAATTTCAAAAAAAATATTTTTATTCCGCTATAAGTTTTAGTGATATTAATAAGAACTAAATAAAAAAGTAAAAAGTGAACAAAGTGGAAAGTGACCATATACAGTGCAAAAAAAATTGTATCGACAGTGCAGTAAATTTTTGAATTTTTACATTTTAAATAACAGTAAGCGGCAAGTGCTCGACAGTTTCAACTAATTAAGTAACAGTCGCCGTGGCGTGGCAGTATACGTCCAGGAGCCCCCGTACAACACACATCCTCTAAAAAATATTACTTAAACTTTGTAAATCCACATTTACATATTTTTTAACTGTATTACTATTTTTATATATATATATATATATATATTTTATATAAAAATCGTCTCAATAATAGTGGATATTGTATACAAATAGTTAATCAATGTAATATTAAAAAGTCATCGAAACATAACTCTAAAATTACAAATTCAATTTAGATGACTGATATAACAAAACTTGACGGAGGTAACAACTCGCCAAAATCTTAATCAATTTGTACTAATTAGAGACATTATAGAACTGTACTGTAGAGACGTTTCATACGTGGTGGATCCATGCTGCAGTTATATTAATAGTATAGTTGTAGCACGAATGGGTCGGCTCGACCGGGGAAGGACAACGCTCTCACATAATACCAGCGTCAAATAGTAGCTTAATGCTGCTGTGTTTCGTATGGTGGGTGTAGAGAACCAGAGACCCTGTTTAATGGAAACGAGGCATTCCATCTTAATCCTCGCGGATGAAAACGCATCTGCATTTTGATTCGTAATCGAGGATAGATGTAGATGTCTATGGGCCACAGCAACCACTTACCATCAGGTGAACTGTGTGCTCGTTTGTCACCCTATCCTATAAAAAAACCCAAGGTTCACTGTTCTTCTGCAATAAATCTTAATTTCTAATTTATATTTAATTTTGGTTTTCAAAATGTTTGAATTCACACAAATTATTAATTTCATTATCATACAATTTTAACCTCAACTTTTTTAAATACAATTATTTTGTAATCTCTCCATCTTACTATATCAATGCAATATATGTAATCGTAATCAAAATTACTATTTTTTTATTTTCTATTTATATAGTTTGTAATTCCTTCCGACCTCTAATTATTTTTTATAAACTGAAACTTCGCTTTAGAAAAAGCTCAATCAAAAGGACGGGCTATTATATCCTTTTTTACAACGCAGTAAAATCGTAGTAAGCATTTATTTAATTTACAGTATTTTTCCTTCGTAAAACCTCAATCAGCAATTGAATTAATATTTTATCTCCATTTTGATAGTTAGATTCAGAGCCTCGGGTCAATCGGACATAGATTCCGAGACGTGTTAAAGTTAGAAATTCAGCAAATATATAAATTTTATGATAACTTTTCTAATAAAGCTTTATGGTTTCTTAATGGTTTAAAAAATGTTAAACGGGATTTGCCTCCTCATAGTTCGTAGGCAGGCACAGGCACAGCATGTTTGCTGACGGACTGCAGTAGCGGGTGGCAATCCTTGTAAAAGTACAATTCCTTAAACGCTCCAAACACAATTTTTCGTCCAAAATGTTCTTAAGTTTAGTTTTTCTTTTAGACAAAAATAACATCAAAATAGAACTGGACAATCTAATTTAACTCTCAACGAGAAAACGGGACCCGTCACTGTTTACACGATCCTTAGTAAGCAACTTCTCTTAATGAAGATCGGACAATGTAATTTTTTTGTTTGGTGCAAATAACCTGATTGCAATAGGAAATATTTTAATGGAATATTGAAAAAAAATTTAAACGATTTATAAACATCCTTCTCAATCATTTATATTTATAACTGCTTCGTTGGTGGTAAAGTAGAGCCAAAAAGTATGCAGTACATCACCCTCATTGGTTAGGAATCACTACTAATTCAGCGCTGAATTTCTCTCCAGTAGTGTGGTTTACGGCGGCCAGTCTTACTGAGACTAGCCATCTGTGCAAGACACGACTACATTGTAGACAAATTTTGTACTGCCTCTTGGGTATTGAATTTTTTTCCGCCCAAAAGTTATTCAAATTATGGATAAAGAAAAATGCTGTAGGCGCAAGATCGGATGACTACTGCGAATGACGGAGAGATTTCAACCCCAGCTCTTGTAACTTAGGGACACTCTGTTGTCTGTTGCGCGTTTTTATGTAGGAGAAACGGGAACGAGTGATTGACCAAACCAATTAACACTTGCAAGAATATTTGTTAATTTATGGAAAAAAATTTAAAGAAACTCAAGACCTGATGGAATCCCGGGTCGGGCTTCAACTCAATATAGTCAACGCCTTTAACTCTTAACACTGGGATGCAATCTGAAGGGCACTGGTACACCATCAGATACTCCTTATCTGCAAGGTGTTAGGTATGTGGTAGGGAACCACCCAACTCGTGCGTCCGCGTGGGTGGGTCTGAAGTTAGAGTTGGATGGTACAAGTAGTACCTGGGCCTCCTAGACATTCGCCCGGGCTTCGTGGAATACTTCGAGTATCTAGTCCTCCAGATTGAAGGGACAGCGTGTGCCATCCTGAGCTAGACTGCTGCCCAATCTAGGGGGACCGAGGGAGAAAGTGCGTCGCCTATATGCGATTTAATACGATCCGTAGCCTTGTACGAAGCGCCTGTATGGGCGAAAAGGCTGGCTATCTGACGCTGCGGAATTAAAATTTATAGAGTGCAGCGGAGGATGGTGTTAAATGTTAAAGTTGTGTAAAAATATTATTTTACTCAGAAGTATCCTGAAATTAATAATACTAAACCACAATATTTTTAAGTTTTTCGACAGATATTTTAAATTGTTGTAGTAATCACTGGCGGAATATATACTCCATTCGATGATTTTTTTGCTCATTACAAGCAATCACAAGTCTACTTTCGAACAGAAACCTCTTATCATCAAGTCCATAGTGATTATTTTACCAGGAAAGTAAGCTATGTTTGCAAAACAAATACTTAAAATTATAGTCATCCCTTTACCTTGAAAATTTACACCAGCGCCTGTGATTTCACCCCCAGCTTTAATTTTTAAGTAGATTTTCTGAATGTGCTTTACCATACTAATAACAATGGGAGCAAGTCTGAGGAATCTACCTATTCTTCAATTCAGAATAATATAGGTTAAATATTACTCTTTATTTTCCTAAAATATTGCCTTTAATTAAAGAAAAGGATTTTAAGACTATTAAGTTGTGGAACAGATGTAATAAAAAGCCACAAAATTTTTTGTTTAATCTTGGTTATAGCGCAAGGTGGTCCCTAGATGGTAAGCATAAATCTATTCCATTTGTTGATGACCATGAAAGTTATTAAAAAATAACATTGTAATTTTAAAATGAATTTTAAAAAGATAACTGCTTTTGGTCTTGAAGTCGCAAACGTGGTTGCTGATCATGAAGTCCCAGGTTCAAATCCCAGGTTGGGCTAAAATAATCATTGACGTTTTTTTTTCAAGGAATTCTCAATAGCAACCCGAAGTCAAGAAATTACATGTGTCTTGAGAAGAGAAGGGATTATTGCATCACGTTCCACGACTAACGGATACAAATTTAAATTCCTGGAAAATCTTTTCGACACCGATAAATTGTAACACATGCATGTGACAGATATATAAGTACCCCAAAAATTATATTTATTTGCTAAGAATTAGCCCCGGCGCTGCCTCAATAGGATCTGCTAATGTGGCGTTATTAAGATGTAAGCCAACCAAATAGGTACCATTCAATCATCAATCATCAAATTCAATGTTAATTAATTTTTCAAATTTTAAAATCGTAATCTGCGCTATTTCCTATGTGCAATGTTACTCATAATAAAGCATTAAAGTTATGGCACCAAAGGTGAAACCATGAATTATTTGATTTATTTAAAAGTCTAAAAAAGGACTATATATCACATTACTTTATTGGACGGCTTTGTTGGTTTAGTGGTCGTAAGTGCAACTACTTATCATACGGTCCCAAGTTCGAATCAGTGGTCGAGATAAAATCAGTTACTGTGTTCTACCGCCAAGAAATTCTTAGTAGCAGCCCGGAGGAAAGAAGGTGGTACTTGCGATAGGTATTATATCCTTGTGCTTCAGAATGCATAAAAAGCATGGTCCTGATTGGCCTTTTGCCTAAGCTCTGTATGTTTTCGGATTTCCGTCAACTGAACTATGAGAGTGAGAGACTAAAGTGTGTATACTATCCAAATGTCCAGTCTCCTTTGAAACTGGCAGCGGTGATCAAAATTCGGCCTGAATTACATACTTTTGCGTTTTTTTTTTTCAATTTTTCTAAGACTAGCAGGTTAATAAATTAATAAATAGGAAAAAAATCGATTTCTTTCGTCACTCCGCTATTAAACTAACTATTAAAATTCATTTCATCAAGCAATTTATCATATTTGTCGTCTGCTCGGCATGATGAGTTCTGATTTTTGGCAAATCTTTCCAGTTATTTAAGAAAGATAGCACATTTCTGTTAAGCTTATTTTAATCATCACAATAAAATTATTTTCAAAGTCTAAAGATGAACTTAAGCCAATCCAAAGGAATGTTACAAAATTCGATCGGCGATATAGCGGAGGGCTTTACAAAATTTAAGTTACTGATACGCAGGCTGACATCCAAGAACCTTTCTTTCACTACTATCTAATGTCAGTTCTAACAAAACTATACAAATCTTTAAAAAAATCGTGTTAAGGAAAAAGTTATACGATGAAATAATCTTGCGCCACCACGCTTGATAAACTACAAGTTGTAATAAAATAAAAAATAAAACTATAAGTTTTAACACAAACACACACACACACACACACACACACACACACACACACACACACACACACACACACACACACACACACACACACACACACACACACACACACACACACACACACACACACACACACACACACACACACACACACACACACACACACACACACACACACACACACTCCTCATTTTTTCCTTAAATACGGAAGTTGTAAAATATTTGTTATTCAAAACACTAGGAATGTAACCAAGTTTTAAACGAAAAGTTCTGTATTGCAATTTCATCTAGTGGACCAACATTTGCTGTGCAATTTGAAAGGCGCTTTTCGCTATAACAGCATATTCGTTTAACTGCAATAAGTCGCTCTCAATCGAATTTTACTTTATTTTGTTGCTATTATGTTTTAACACTGCTTCGTGTTTTATGAAATGCTCTTCTTTTCAATTTAATTAAAAACAGTGACGTCAACGGCTATGATGTGTAAATAAAATTTATTTATGCTGTATATGTGAACGGGAAATTAATCTAGGAAGCCTTAGACAAAAACTTTTCGACAAATACTTTTTAATCTGTACTACTACTATAAGTTCTATCTGAAATTGTCCATTGGTATGAAGAAAAACGAAAAAGTATTATTAATATATAACGTATGAATACGGACACAGTCACACATAAACGGAGCGCATAGAATACCTGAAACCAATTAGAGCAAAAAAAAAAAAGAATCAATGAAATCGGTTTTGCAGTTTCCGAGAAATTGCTAAACAAACATAAAAAGCCATACGCGTAAAATAAGAACCTCTGTTTTTGAAGTTGGATAGGAGAACAATCATTGTAAATAACTATAATAAAAAGTAAGTATTTGAGTGCTGCCGGCAATTTAATGCTAATTACTGTTACCACTTAAAGCGGTCTTTGTTCGACTAATTTCCTTAAATCATATGAGATTTTAATTTGGGGAAACTAACGGATATTTTTAAATGCATTATATATTACATATTTAATGCTTTTAATATATTATTTTATTACCATCATCATCATGATCATCATCGTCATCATCATAACAGCCCATCGCAATCACAAGACAATATATATATATATATATATATATATATATATATATATATATATATATATATATATATATATATGTGTGTGTGTGTGTGTGTGTGTGTGTGTGTGTGTGTGTGTGTGTGTGTGTGTGTGTGTGTGTGCGTGTGTGTGTATGTGTAAAGCTATAAAAACATGTCTTAGCTTTTTATTTATAAAGGTTATTTCGTAATCAAATTATGGCTGCTGGCTATAACTGGCCTCATTATAATGTAATGTCATAACGAAAAATAAATTATCATTTCACATTTAATGCTGTAATTAAAACGCAAAAGTAAATAAGTGTGCTTGTTTCATTTTAATTTCATTTCACACAACTTACCTAGATTTTCACTCTGTCTTTCTTCTTTCTAAAATCTTTAAGTGGTTATCCTTAAGACACGCCCACAAATAGAGATATCTGTCAATTCTGGCCCCTATTTTGAATTGTAATTACGATACGTAGCTTTATTTAGAAATTATATAATCGCAGTCTCAGACCGGCAAAGTAAAAAAAAAACATCCGCACACACGTATACATTTAATCTAAATGATTTGCTACCAACAACATGATTTAGGTGCATATCTGTGCTGTCAGCAATGAACTTTCACGGCTTCTACAAAAACTAAAAAGATAGATGTTTAAATAAAAATATTAAGCATGGTTTCGTTGTCAATTAAAATGTACCTTATAATATTATATATCTTCTTTGTTGGTAATTCGATAAAACAATTCTTTAAAGCTCAAAATATGCCTTTTGCTTTTTTAAGATATGTCATTGAAGCTCAGTAGTTCTTTTAGTATGGTATAAGTCACCAAAATTTGCTTAATTAATTACTCCACAATGTAATTACTGAAATAATTTTTCGTTAATTTACCTAATAAGCAAATATCTCATTTATCGGAACATAATATTATAATTAAGTAATAATAAAAATATCAAATCAATGTTTAAATACAGATTTCATTACGAACTCATATATAATTGATATATGTTTATAATTTTTCATTTTTTTAATGATTTCTCATTTATGAATTACTGGCTTTTGCTTGTGGTTTCGCCCAGGTGTGGGTCAGAAAACGACAAATATCTTAGATATAGCGACCACCTCTTATATTGGTTCCCTCGTGATATCAAAATAGAACGTGGTCAACATCTTAGAAGATGGAAGGATGATATAGAAGCAGTAGCTGGAAGCCTATGACACGTACCATAAGAATAGAGAGTCACACACACACACACACACATACATGCGCGCGCACACACACACACACACACACACACACACACACACACACACGCGCGCGCGCACACGCACACACACGCACACCCACACACACACACACACACACACACACACACACACACACACACACACACACACACACACACACACACACACACACACACAACAGGTCTCCATCAATGCATGCCCCTCTTGGCTCATCAGGCAATTCTCTGATCAGAAGTATGGTTTTTTATAGAATAGGGGTGGCAAATGAGCACACAGACAACCTAATGGTAAGTTGGATGCTGTGGCCCACAGAAGTCTACATTGATTCTCGATTAAGAATCAAAACGCACATGCGTTGTCACCACTGAGATCTAAGATGGAATGCCTAGCTTCCAGTAAATAATGGTCTCTAGATCTCTAAACTCACCATACGAAATTCTACCACGTATGGTGTTTGGTGCCACTTACGCTCTCATCGCAAATGCGTTCTGCAGGTTGCCACCGTATATGGTATTATAGATCAGCCAATTGAGACGACGGACGGAAGCGGGTTTGTTTCACGCCGAATGATGCCAGCGTTGTTACTTATTCTATCGCCGACATGGCGCTATAGAGAATGGAACCTTTTATACCATCATCCGTGGATATTGGAGGAAAAACCCAGCCATGATTTGGTATCTCCTGCTAAATTTCATAACTCCATAAGTAAGACTGTTACTCCGCTTGGGCTCTAGCATCGAAGTCTCTGGATTCAAATACCAGCGCTCTTAAAAAGAAGTATAATTCCAGTTTTTACGGAATTTATCGCGTATATTTAACTTTTTATTACCCGACGTTTCGAGAGCTTTAAAGCACCCATGGTCACGGGAAGGACTGAGATATTCAACGTCCAGATGTCATAGTTAACCGCGGTTACCATAGATTAAAATTTAACTTTTGTTCCGATCTACACAGTATGAACTTATGGTATCATGAAGTCTTGCAGTTGTATGCTTGGGTTGGGATTTAATTTTATTTATTAAGCAGATGGTAGAACCCAGCTATCTTCTCTATTGAAATTACGATGTTTTTTGATTTCAATTGCCTCGCGAATCATCCTTGGAAGGAATCGGTGTTCTTTAGCGAGGATTTGTGGTCTATCAAATCTGATGTAGTGACGGGGGCGATCCTGCACGTGTTCACAGACTGCAGACTTCCCGGAGCGTCAATTTTTCACATCAGCTATATGTTCTTTAACGCGGGTTTTAATTGATCTTTTAGTTTGTCCTATGTAGGAGAGACCACATTCACAATCAAGCTTGTTCACTCTTGCATCTTGCAGAGGAACGTTACACTTGACTGATGGTAAAAACTGACCAATATTCTCCGGCGGCTTGAAGTATGTTTTGATGGAAGCGCGCATCAAGATGTAGCCAATCTTGTCAGTGACTCCTCTAACATATGGCAGTACAGCAGGTACACGCTCAACTGTGGCCAGCTTCACTCGTTCTCTGTGACGGAGGCGCGGGATTAAAGTAAATTTTAATCTGTGGTAACCGCGGTTAACTATGACATCTGAACGTTGAAATTCTCAGTCCTTGCCGTGGCCATGGGTGCTGTAAAGCTCTCGAAACGTCGGGTATTAAAAAGTTAAATATACGCGATAAATTCCGTAAAAACTAGTATTATTTCAATGTGTAGTGTTCGCGTAAATATAAGAAATCATTAAGTATAATTCCGATTTCAGGTCCCTCTAAAGTTTCATCGTCTGGGCAAAGTCAAAGGGCATGGGCAGAATTGGCTAGAAACTAATTCGTCTTCCTTCGGAGCATTCTGGTCAACCACCAATCGACGACACTATCAACCATCTCTACCATCACTGCACAGGGTGGACGACTCACTGGTTCATGCCGCAAAGGACAAATGCGATCTGATGGTTTCTCAATTTGTGTGAAACTCGGCTCTTGAAGAACACACTGTTTACTAGCTTAACTAGTTGACTTATGTAGTTGACCTGTTGTCCTGCTGATACACTAGAAGGGTTGTTGGTAAATAAAACGAACCGCAACAGTGTATGATCTAATTGGTTCTATATTTTTAACTATATTTTCAGTGCCTTTTATTATAAAAATTGACATAACAACCTCAACGTTATTTCTCAAAAAAAGAAATAAATCTTTTTTAAAATTCAAAAATATGTTTTTTTTTCATAAATTTGGAATATACTGGCGTATAAGTATATATATCATAAACACACACCGCTGACAATACCACAGTGTGAGAGCTCTATGCAGGATTTTCTGTTCACCTAGCGCTCGGTGCGCAGAACACTCCTCTTACTGGACAACAAGTTGAGTGGGCCTGATGGCGTCCCTCCTATTGTGCTGAAAACGTGTGCTCCGGACTTGGCACCGGTTTTAACCATCTTTTTCGGTATCCCTACTCACTAGGCGTAGTCCCAAAATCAGGAAAGACAGCTTTTATGCACTCGACCCCTAAGAATGGCGACTGCTAAGGTTCGTCTTACGACAGACCTAACACTATCACCTTCTTGTTCTTCAAAATAATGAATACCATTATAAACTGCTAGCTCATGAGGTACCTTGGGGATCACCAGCTGGTTTGCGACCGCCAGTACGATTTCAGTTGGGATCACTCAGCTGGTAATCTTCTAGGTTACTTAACTTATAGACTGGCATCTTTGAGTTAAGTAACCTAGAAGATTAGCTTTATTAACTCATAGATACCGTTTATGAGTTAAGAGGCAGTAGTGTTCAAGGGGGAAGCGTTGACCGTTAGTTTGGACATAGCGAAGGCCTTCGATCGAGTTTGATATAAAGCGCTTCTTACGGAGCTTCTTTCCTATGGGCTTCCCGAGAAACTGTACAATTGTATCATCAGTTTCCTTTCTTATTGGAGCATCAAGGTCGTAGTGGACAGTGTATTCACCGACTACAAACTCATTAACAATGGTGTTCCACAAGGCTGCGTGGTATCATCAACGCCGTTTCCTCAGCATGTCAATGATATGTATGATATAACCAGTAATATTTATTGTTATGTGGACGAGAACATTGGTGATATTTTATACACCGGCCGTGAAAATATTTCTCAAGAAAACGCCGCCAAGCACCAGGACAAAAATAAGTGTCCGAAGTCGAGATTTTGATATATAAAATCTCGGACTGGGTGCAACTAAATCTAGTCCAGTTCAATTCCGAAAAGACTCAAGTTTGCGAGTTTACTGTTTAAAAAACCCTTCGTCGTATCTACATAGTTTAAAGACACTACCCTACGACATATTGAGTGACGTCCAGTTTCATGACCATTTGGAAGAGAAGGCCAAATTAGCTTCTAAAAAGCTTGGCGTGTTCAGTAGAGTGGTACAGTATTTCATGCTGGTACATTGCTTGCAAATTAGCAAGGCGCAGGCTCGGCCCAACATGTAATACCGTTCCCATCTCTGGGCTGGGAATCCCCAGTGCCAGCTCTTAACATTCCGTGCAAAGCGGCTCAAAGCATTCCAAGATTGGCCAATTTGGCCTTTTCTTCCAAGTGACCATGAAACTGCACGTCACTCGATATGTTGACACCAAGGATCCCAATACTGGCTGAGACAATAAGGGAGTGCCTTGAAACTGAGCAAATGCAACTAATGTTTTTCTTAAGTTAACTGCTGATTAACCTAACCGTCATAACACTGCACGCTAGTTTAAGCACCCGCTCAGAGATCACGGTTTTGTTTGCTGTAATGTTAATGACTAACAACTCTTTGAGTCTTGCATCCGCGTAACATGATACAATCGGCATCAAACCATTACTTACATATATCTCAATAAAATATTTCATTACACACTAAATGCAACACTCACCGACTTCGTTTCTATAAACAGTCATACCAACAATTTAATATAAATTTTTAGCCATTATTGATTTCATCAGGCTAGGTCCTGAAAATTTTCGATATTCATTTTAGAATTTTAACATAATTTAAATCAATAATTTTTAATCTATCTTCTAATTTTTAATAACTAACTCTAAGCTCATTAGGGACCTATTTGTTACCTACTATTTTTCTATAACGTATTGGATATCTTGTATAAATTTTTAATTTTGTTTTAATTTTATCACAAATGTTTCGCAATAAATTGTTACGATATTTTCAACAGTGATTCTCTCCCCTGGATAACGGTGAGAATGTAGGATCTGATATAGATACTGGGTCACCGTCAGATACTAAGTGGCCATAAATCAATATAATTTATTATTATAAACCAATATTTATAGCGCATTTCTAAAGCAAACTTTTACCTTATCTTCTTCTGATAATATTTTGTGCACTGACATTGCAGAATAGTTTTTTTTTTCTATAAGATCGTTTGTAGTGACAATTTTGGTTAAGGTTTATGGGTGTACCATTTTTATCAGCTACTTTATTTATAGTGATTTGAGTAATACTTTGTAATTACTGTATAGAAAACGATGCTGGCTATGGTATCTCCTAGTTTAGTTTTGTTTAGTTTAGTTTACGACGGGCTGTTTTCCGCAACTCCACATCTAAGTGCTTATTTTGCGTGTGGGCAGGAATAATATGGTTACTCGAGCCATGATATCTCCCCGAAGAAGCTCAGCAGTCCTTTGATGTTGCAAGCAACTTCGAGTCATGTCAGCAACACGTGAGCCGCCGTTTCTTCCTCTCCCATGCATGCCCTACACAGGCGACTATCAGTAACACATATGGTGAACAAATGTTTGTTAAAAGAGCCATGTCCTGTGATAGCACTTGTTACTACCCTGATCTGTGGCTTGTTCAGTCTCATTATAACCTTGGTTAGATGACTGTTTATTTCAGGTAGGGCCTCCCTAGCTTGTCTACAGTCTACTAAATTTTTCCAAAGCTGAGCGTGTAAATTATTAAAGTATCTACATACCAGTGAACGAACGTAGCCAAAGGGGATTGGTTTTACTGGTTCCGGCCCTATAGTTGCTAGGGCCGATCCCCTTCTGGCCAGTTCATCTGCTGCATCGAGGCAACTCTAGATCCACTGTATCCCTTGATTTATTGCAGAGTCACATTGTTGTGCTTACATACCTCATTCAATCGTTGATGGCACTCGTATATCAGTCCTGAGTTTGTCACATTGCAACTCAGAGCTTGTAGTACTTCTATACTGTCGGTCAGTATTCTGATGGAGAAGTCTTTCACCTTCCTAGCATCTATTGCTATGGCCGCTTAGATGATACCCCTGCATTCAGCCTGGAAGACTGTGTTGTGGATACCCAGTAGTGTGCATATTATGCGGATATTAAGGTCTTCAGAGAAAGCCCCAGACCCCACACTTTTATTTGTCTTAGAGCCATCCGTGAAAACTTTGAGCTCTCTTAGACCGAATCCTTCCAGATGGTCAGTTTCCTTCAATTGTATCCTATATTTCTTATCGAATACAAATAGTTTTGGGATCCTATCATACTTGGCTTGTAAGATAGGAATTTTTGAGTAAATTCTATCGATTATATCTGTATGGGGTACTCTACTCTTACTTAAAAGATTTGGGGTCTTGAGTTAAAGCAGTTGGCAGGTAATGTTGCTTCTTGTTGTATATGTAAATGAAGCGGTGTTAGCTCCAGCATAGCCTCCGAAGCTGCTGTTGGTGTAGTGCTTATGCAGCCCGTGGCAGCTATACAAGCAAATCTCCGGTAACGCTGAAGCTTTTGTATAGTGGTGGCTTCATTGGTTTTGGTCCACCATACCAGAGATCCGTATGTGATCATGGGCAGAATTACAGCTTTGTACAGCCACAGTATAATTTTTGGCGTTAAACCCCATCGTTTGCCAATCATATTTCTGCATTGACAGAAAGTTAAACTAGCTTTGCTGATTTTGTTTTATATGTGTTTGTTCCAGTTAAGTTAACTATCCAAGGTAAGACCTAGGTATTTTACTTCGGAGGAAAGCTGGAGATTAGTGCTGAAAAGACTTGGAAGATGATAGTTATTCAGCATTCGTTTTTGTGTGAACATTACTATAACCAATTTATTTGGATTAACGGAGACGTCGTCTTATCCAGCACTATTCCGATGATATCCCGGACGTCAGTCTGAGCGAGATTAGAATGGCTCTCCAGCATTTTAAAAACGGCAAGTCCCCGGGCGAGGATGGAATTACAGCGGAGCTTCTGAAAGCGGATTGAACGTCGGTACTTAAAATCCTTCAAAAACTCTTCCATTCCGTCCTCCATTGTGGCACTACTCCGGAGGCGTGGAGCAGAAGTGCGGTGGTCCTGTTATTCAAAAAAGGTGACAACGCCCTCTTGAAGAACTATAGACCGATATCCCTTCTGAGCCGCGTCTACATGCTGTTTTCGAGAGTCATTACGAACTGTCTCGCATGCAGACTCGACGACTTCCAGCCTCTCCAAAAAGCCGGTTTCCGAAAAGGCTTCAGTACCATAGACCACATACATACCCTTCAGCAAATTTTAAGAATTTCAAAGAGTACAATCTGCCACCTTGCCTGGCGTATGTGGACTATGAGAAAGCTTTAGATTCCGTCGAAATTTGGGCGGTGCTGCAGTGTCTTCAGCGGTGCCAAGTTGACTGTCGGTACATCGAAGTGCTGAAGTGTTTGAACAGTAGGGCTACGATGGCTATCTGAGTACAGAACCAGAGTTTGAAATCTATCCAACTGCAGAGAGGTGTAAGACAGGGTGATGTTATATCCCCGAAACTCTTCACCGCTGCGTTGGAAGACGTTTTCAAGCTACTGGACTGGAAAGGATACGGTATTAACATCAATGGCGAGTACATCACTCACCTTCGATTTGCCGACGATATAGTCCTTATGGCAGAATCACTGAAGGACCTAAGCACTACGCTCAATGACCTCAATGGTGTCTCCCAACGGATAGGTCTTATGACGAACATGGGCAAAACAAAGTTCATGTTAAATGTCCATGTCACACCTATGCCGGTGGTTGTTGGGAGCACTATGCTCGAAGTTGTTGACGAGTACGTTTACCTGGGACAAATAGTCCGACTAGGTAAGTTCAAATTTGACCGAAAGGTCAATCGACGGATTAAACTCGGCTGGAAGCGAATTTCCCGTTTTCGGAATTTCCCGAAAATTACGACACATCTTCTCGTCAGGTATACCTTAAACTCTGGAAACTAGTTTGTACAACCAGTGCGTGTTGCCAGTGATGACTTACGGATCTGAGACGTGATCCCTCACTGCTGGCCGTATGAGGATGCTCAGGGTCACTCATTGAGCTATGGAGAGGGCTATGCTCGTTTCTCTGCGTGATAGACTCAGAAATGAGCATATCCGCAGTAAAACCGAAGTTATCGACATAGTCCAACGGATTAGTAGGCTGAAATGGCAATGGGCCGGCCATATAGCTCGAAGAACCGGTAACCGATGGGGAAGAATGGTTCTGGAATGGCAGCCTCGTACCGTTAGGCGTAGTGTGCTGCGATCCCCCACTAGATGGAGTTACGACATGGTAAGACATGCAGAAAGTCGATGGATGCAGGTGGCTCAGGACCGTGCTTTGTTGCATTACTTGGGGGAGGCCTATGTTCAGTAGTGAACTTGTGAAGGGCTGTAATGATGAAGATGATGATGAACTTTTATTCACAATTTAGTTTGACGTAAATAGTTTTTTTTACTAACTTGTATTTATTTAATCTATCTATTTATAAAAAATAATAGAAAATATAATATTGTTCGAATAATCAAAAATGTTTACCTTGTACACCGTGATGACATGAATTCCTTTTAAACTAGATATTGTCTAGGCAATTTTATTATGTTATCTAGTACGTTTAGAATCATTATATGATTTAAATAAATTGTATGTAATTTGTTTTTCTGTAGATTGAAAAGGTCGATTAGTACGCTCTACTACAGGAAATATGCCCGCCATGACTAACATGCATACAATAAGGTCTGGTTTGCTCAATAAAACACGTGCGACGCACAGATAGTCGCTTAGACAACTGAGCTCCAGTAGGAGTAATAGTGTTCTATGCAACTGAGTGTGCTTGTAACTACAGCGTTTGTGTGAAACGGATTCTTTCTTGATTACGTGAACCAATAACAACGCGGTCAAAATTTTTGGTACTCGTTTGTTAAAAAACACACTATAGGCCAAATAGGTGAAATATTTCATATATCAATATAACTTTTTTATACGTTAACTTTACAAATGAGTTGTACAATATAGTTGGTTTGATAGCACCTATCTGTTAAAAGCGCGAAAAGAGTATAGACTTCATTTAAAATGAAAATTAGCAGTATATAGATAGCGCACGTTTGAATATAGTTATTTTTGTATTTTAGAGAGAGTTTTCTCGGAGCTTTGAAGGACCCATCGCGCTGCAATTGACGTGCTGTCCTGGCGCATGTGTGTGGCTCTTTATTTAAATTCTGAAGTTTGGATTTAATCTTAAAGTGCATATAAATGTTAAAGTTTTTTTTTATAGGATAGGGTGACAAACGAGCACACTGTCCACCTGCTGGTAAGTGGTTGCTGTGGCCCATAGACATCTACATCTGTCCTCGATTACGAATCAAAATGCAGATGCGTTGTCACCCGTGAGGACTAAGATGGAATACCTCGTTTCCAGTAAAAAGGGTCTCCGGTTCTCTACACGCACCATACGAACTACAGCAGCATTAAGCTACTATTTCACGCTGGTATTCTGTGAGAGCGTGGTCCTTCCCCGGTCGAGCCGACCCACTCGTGCTACAACTATACTACTAATATAACTACAGAATGGCTCTACCACGTATCACTAACAAAAATAAAGTTACAACCTATATACGTTTAATCAACAATTTATTAAAATAAATAAATAGTGTTTTGCATTTTGATAAACCAAATGGCAAATTTTAGTAAATTATTTGTTAATAATAATTTTGGTAGCAATGAACTTAAACTGGCTGAGAGCGGATTAAAACAAGCTCGTTTTTCTGCTGTATTATCTCTCCTAATAGCTTTCACTGTAAACATGGTGAGCCATTAATTCCAAGAGTTCTTTTATTCGCATTTTATTTCGTAAGGAATGTGTATGACTGTGTTTTAATTTTTGGATCCTTAATCCTAACTGATATTACCTACTAATGTTCAGAATTTAAAGCAGTTTGAATACCGGAAATTACGGTACTCGTACATGCCTTTTTTTTTAAGTTTTTAAATTTTATACAGTCCTTTATGGTGTTTTATTTGAGAGCTACAACAACGATAAAAATAACAAAAGAGCATGTTATTGTTTAACTTAAGTGTAAATTTCTCAGCAATTTCCGCCTCATTATGATATTTGTAACATAAAATAAGTTATTAAAATATGTGAGTTTTCTTACCATCATATATCATAAGTCATATATTATACGGTGTTCTTGTCGATAGTGAGAATGTACGTAGGTAATAGCACAGAATTACGATCTGGAGCTCCGGTAGGTCACCTAGACATATTTATGTAAAAAAGTATTCATCTAACAAAAAACTTGCTTGTTTGAGGAATTAAAGACGGAAAACTAGAAATGGGCAGCTATTTCGTAATCCTTTTATTTCATACATCGTCATTAATAATTTCTGTGTACACTAAAACATATTCATAGTATATTCAGAAAAAATCAAAAATCCCATTATATTAGTTAAACTGGTCACAGATAAAGTATTTTTTTAAATGCACAGATATTGTTTGTAAAATCTCACCTTTTATGAATAGAGCACACAGACTTTTACATATTTTTGACGTAACTTAACTTTTTACAAAATTGGATTCAGTTTAAATATTCAGTACATGTCTTTGAATTTGTAAAGCCCGCGTGAATTCCGCTGGAGGTTCCATGACCGGTTAAGCATTCGAGGCATGAATTATGTTTGCCAGCATATTCTGAAAACGTTTTGTGCTGTGCTTGTGTTTTAGATATGAAACTACTTTTTTGTTTAACCACGTTTTTGTAAACCCGCGGTTTTCTGCGTTTGTCAGTTTGTAACAAATTTTGTAACCAAATTTAAATAAACTTTGCTATGAGCGGAACTTGAAACTTTAAATATCACTCAGAAGTGGATGATAATGCACTAAGCGCACACTTTGCTTGCTTATTTGTTTGATGAGCTGGAGACTAAAAACTTTAGGCTTAGCTAAGAACAAAATATGTGATAAATTGGTTACAATTTTTACGACGTTTAAATCACCTAATAAATTTTAATCATTAATTGAATTCTTTTACTTTTAATGAAACAATAAAATTGCGCTTTAAACTAAATTTATATCCGAAATGAAGGGCCGGAAAATGGTGGAGCAGTAGGGTGCTAATTTAAATCCGGCCCGAATGAACCAGAAAATGGTGACACTAATGGTTCCTGTACTCGTTTTTCCGCGCAATCATTCCCTCCAGCTTGAAGGGTTCCCTTCAACTAACTCAACCTACAGCTAAGATTTTATTCAAACTACTTACCTAGCCTATAAATATAATTCAAACTACTGATTGGACAATGGGCATAGACGGACAACTGGACGCATATATGACCCGTTTGCAGTCTTAACACGAGCTATTCTATTTACCTCGTCGGATCCAGGAAAAACCTCTTCGACGATCTTCAATGGCCAATAAAGAGGCGGCACATTCTCCTTGGTGAGAACAACTACCATTCCAACCGTAATGGTTTAGTTGTCATGTTCCATTTCCGCCGAGATTGCTACGTGTGCAGATATTCTGGTTTCCATTACTTCCAAAATGACTGCATTAGCTGGTTTAATAAGTTATGACGTAAAAGAACATGAAATTTATCATTCTCTACGTTTAAATAGCGGGTTAATGCTTCAAAGGCGTTAGATTCAAAAAATGCGCTATAGTTAGAGCCAGTGGCTCCAAGGGGTCACTCGACAACGTATGACAAAGAAGGCAGATATTCATGACGCACTCGATTTCATTTGTGCAAGTACGGTGCTTAATTCTTCGAAAGGAATAATTTGATCTCCAATTACTCAGTATAAATTAATCTTTACACTCTTAATATTATTCTACCCAAAATGACTCGCGGTGGAACGTCAGAGACCACTCGCTGCGGTTTTGAGCTAAGGTGTGAGCGAACTCCGAATTATAATATTTAGAAGTTAAAAACTCGTGTAATTCTGATTGCATTACCGTCTACTCAATATTCAGTACTCTTAATTTATCGGTTTTCTCGAGTAATTTGTTCAGTTTCTCAATTTTTTTTTATAGTAACCGTGTTTAGCGGTTGATTACCTATGTTTGAAGTCCATTTGTCTACTTTTAAATAATCAATTCAAAAACATATTGGGGTTTTTAATACAACTCATATTTACTAAAAATTATATGGATTACTTCTTTCTCTGAAATAAAAATTATAGAAGACGGAATAAAATCACAACAAATACAGATCCTAAATTTTGTTATTTTTCTGCATGAAAAAATTTAGCTTGATTTCATTTAGATTGATTCTAAAACTGAATAAAACTGCTAACTCGTAATCAAGTGTTTCATTAAACACCAATATAATTGCATGTGTGACAGCAAAACCAATTTGTTTCATTAATATACTACTCATGTAATTTATGTTCTTCATACTATTTCAAAGCGATTCCATTAGCTGAATAACAAAGTGAGATAGATAAGCGAAATTGCGAACAAGCTGAAACTTGCAGTTTCAGTTAGATACTCCCAATCCACCTCCAAGTGTCACAAAGTTAGAACTTAACTTTGTAACAGATAACAATAGCACCGTTTGTGAACAGACTTCTCGGATGTCCTATTTATTTTCTTTAATAGGCCTAAAAGATAAACAGCGAGCTTTGTCAAAGAGAATCTTATTGTTCGGCTATGTCAACTTTATATTTATTTATAGTTTATATCCAAGAGACATCCAAGTCCATTCTATACACGACAACCACATTTCGACTTTTCCTGCCACAAGGAGGGCACCACTTCGGAATGAGGTGATGAAATATTTGACAAATCTCATATATCTATCAAATATTTCACCTTGGGGGAGTAACAATTGTTAGGAAGTTTAAAAACTTATGTTTCTTTTTGTAAGTACCAAAAACTATTTATAATCTATGTTAGTATCCAAATAATTTTTAAGTACAATTGTTTTATCAACTAAACAGGGGCGGTAATGTTGATTAAAAAGTAATGAGCCATATTTTTCAGCAATTATTTTTATGATGAAGTTGTAGATAGCCTGCACCCTGCCAGGAAACGAAGCTGTTTTCTTTCTTATAATGCCAAAGTAGTCATCCGTATGCGCCTTTGTGTATTTATAATGCATTACAAAAACGGGGTAGCTCCAACAGGATCCCTAAGCCGTGATTGTACTGGACATGTAAGGCGTCGGCAGTCTGCCGTGAGTAAATCTGTTTCTGTATTATGGTGTACAAAAATAATAAATAAATAAATAAATCGACCACAGGCTTCACGTGTAGAAAACTTGACAATAGGGTTAAAATAATGTTATATTTACATGTTTACTACGCCACGCAAATCTACGTGCCATCTTTATACATCGGACTGGAAGCGCCCTATGTTCTTTTCAATGTCAAATTTTTCATTCATTAAATATATTGGCAGGCACTTTTTTATTATGTGTATTGATTGTTGTCATGGTGATTGGTTGTCATATATGTTTGTTAAATTTTCTCCGGAAATTTTAAATTATTAGTGTTATTTTCATTTTCATTTGCATCTTTTTTTATTATTTCAATCCCGTTACTTCATCAATTTACAAGTTAGACACCAACGTGAAGAGACGTAAACGAATAGCGATTAAAGTTGTACCCACCCGTAATCTAAAATGGTTGTCAGGAAGTGTGCTAAATGTAAGAAAAACATCACCAAAAAGTGCCTGGATTAGAATGCAGTAGATGTGATCAAATAGTTCACGCCGATCTTGTCTGTTCAAAGTTATCCAATAAACAGTTAAACACCCTCAAGAATTCATCCGGCATAGAGTGGAGTTGTGAAGAGTGCCTAAGGAAAATTTCTCGTAGATCATCTTTCGTAATACCCGACGATGATGGCGATGATGAAAACTGCGACCCTGGAAACACGGGAAATGCGCAAATTATAGATGCGAGAAAGTTGGTACAAGACATCAGTCGCGAGGTAAAAAAGACCTTTCGTGAGGAGATCGGGAATCTTGAGAGCTCACTCGATTTTCTAAGTGAACAACTTTCCTCTATGGACCAATCAATAAAAAAACAAGACACTAGAATTAAAGAACTTGAAAATAAGAATTATGACTTAGTGAACAAAAACAAGAATTTGGAACTGCGGGTTAGGTACTATAGGTATACTAAAACTAGGTATACTAAAACAACTTTAGAACAAACACTAAGAGATTTTGAACAAAAAACTCTCACTACCTCGCTGGAAATTGCCGGATTACCAGTGGAAATGCCCAGCGAGATAAATACAATAATTGATACTGTTGCTGCTAAATTGGACGTTGATAAAAAGGATGTGCAGTCAGCTCAAGGGTTACAAGGGTCAAAGGACAAACGGGGATCAATTCTTGTAGAGCTGAAGTCTAAAATCTTGCAACAAGAATGGATAGATGCTGGCAAGGACAAGTGTCTCACCACGCAGGGATGATAGTGCAAAACATTTCAAAGGAGAAGGCCGATGAACGCACTTTCATAAGAGAAGCCCTAACAAAGTATCAGAAAACACTTCTATTTAATGCTAAGTCCCAGCTATTGCATAAGTCATGTAAGTATGTATGGTGTAAAAATGGAAAGGTATGTGCTCCAAAAACTGACAACAGTAAAATTTATTATATTCGCACTATACATGACATCAATCAAATTATAAAACTAAGTTCATCTCTTTCATCTCTCACCCTCATCCACAATATTGTAAAGTACTCATCTATACCCATATTTATTCATTAATCAATAAATTCAAATAAAATGGATACACTAGTAAATGAAATTACTAATTGTAAAATTCCTAATCAATTCTTTCAACAATTGCCTCCTAAAAGTTTTATGAAGTTCTCATGTATACACTTTAATATTAGATCACTTATAAAAAAAATTTAATAAACTACAACAACTAATCCACAACTGTACCTATCCACTAGATGTAATAGTTATAACGGAGGCTGGTGTCTCGAACAATATTGTTAATTTATACACATTACCCGGCTATAATTTGCATACATATCTACGTGAAAATAAGAAGGGAGGCGGAATTATAATTTATGTACTCAATTCAATGTAATACTTAAACGTTTGAAAGTCTTTCGGGCATAATAAAACTTAGTTCGTCACTAAATATAGTTGTGTGTGCAGTTTATAGACCACCGTCTACAAATAAAAATCTGTTTATAAGTGAAATAAGCCATTATATTTCTAAGTTTGAATTGAAACAGAACCTCCTTTTAATCGGTGACACTAACATAAATTTGAAAACTTCAACCTCATACAAGAATGCATATGTAGGAGCACTCAGCGAGCACGGATTGATGTGTGGAATATCAGAATACACAAGAATTGAAACAAAACAAAATATAATTACTAAATCTTGCTTAGACCACATATTTGCCCGATTTCCCACCCTACATCAATTCTCGGCGGTGCTCGATGTTGTACTGGCCGATCATCGAGGTATTATTTTTGCGTGCGGAGAAGATGCACCTATATTGCTCGAGCGTTCACAGACTGTAACAAAACAACTAATTGATTACGAAATTTTTTATAAGGAACTTAAAAATGTGGATTGGTCAAAATCTAAGGATATGAATTCCCCAGACGAGATTCTAAATTTTATATACAGCTCTTTTCAAACGGCGAAAAATTCCGCAAGTAATATTAAAACCTATAAATTACTTAGAATGTTCCCCAAGCGGTTTAATTTACCCTGGATTGACGACAATATTACTCGTCTTTGTAATAAAAGGGATAAATTATACCGTAATTGGAGAAATAATCCAGATAACTCTAAGCTTAGACTAGAATATAATAAAATACGCAATAAAGTCCATAAAGTTCTCGAAGCCAAAAAGAACATATATTATACTAAGCAAATAAATAATAATTTTAAGAATATTAAAAAAAATTATAATATTGTTAACCAAACGTTAGGGAGAATGAACTAGTCTATTGATACTAAAAGCGTTCGATGCACAGGGACTTACCTCCAAAACTATTGCAGATAACTTCGCAAATAGCTTTGACATGGCGGTAAAAAGTATAGTTCCTAATTGTAAAATAAAATTAATAAATCAAAGCAATACATATAAAATCTTAGACTCCAGTATGTTTTTTCGGAAAGCGACCCCCTGTAGTATTCATAAAATTATTAAAAATCTTAAATCAAGAAAGGCACCAGGTGCTGACAATATTGCGATTGCTGACATTAAAATGATAGGCGAACATATTTCCCCAACTATCTCTGACCTAATTAACAGTAGCATTAAAAGTGGTTTGCATCCTGATAAATTGAAAGAAGGCTGTGTCAGACCCGTACATAAGAAAGGAAACGTGATGACTACTCGAACTATCGCCCAATTACATTACTTACATCAATTGATAAAATTGTTGAAAAATTCATAAGCGATCAAATACACAAATTTTATATGTATAACACTGTAATAAGCCCGTATCAGTTTGATTTTCAATCAGGAAAAAGTACAACAGGACTCTTATCAAAATTTACTGATGAAGTGAATAGTAATCTAAATGAAAAAAGACAGATGCTTGCTCTATTTATCGACTTCTCACGTGCTCTTGACACTTAGTTACATGAACAGCTAGTGGACAGATTAGACAAATGTGGTATACGTGGCCCCTTACTTAATTGGTGCCATAATTACTTGAAGAACCGAAAATCGTTTGTGAAAATTGAAAATAACAACAGCGAGCCGATGTTGATAACAGAGGGAACAGCACAAGGTTCGGTACTAGGATCCTTGCACTTTTTGTCCTACGTCAATGACATGGGCAACTACATCGTCAATTGTACATGCTACCAGTTTGCAGATGACACTTGTCTTGTAATCGGTGATAAAAATCCACAAAAGGCATGTAACCTTTTGCAGTCTGACCTAGATATCCTATCAAGGCGGTGCCATAATGCTGGGCTTGTCCTTAATGATAGTAAAATGAGGTTGTTAGTAATTAAATCTCAATACCTAAAATCCGCTTCAATTAAAAAATAGTTGCACACAACCACATCTGCTTACATAATAACAGCGCTGCTGAATGCTGCTGTCCAGCAATCGAGATAGTTGACACACAAACGTATCTTGGACTAGTTATTGACAGTAAATTAAATTGGAGCCAGAATATTGACCGTGTATGTACTAAACTAAGACATTTTTTAGCAAATATCACTATTCTCAATAATCGCATTCCTTTTAAAATAAAGTTAATGTTATATAATGCACTTGCGGAGTCGCACATTCAATACGGGCTAAGTAGCTACGGCCGAACTTACAAAACATATCTTGACCAGATCCACAGTTTACAAGTAAGAATACTCAATAGTATAGTTCCAAATAAAATAAAAAATAAATTCAGGGATGACGTTAATGGTCTCTTTAAACATTGTAAAATTTTACCAATACATATATTAGTACAAAATATTTTATTAAAAGAACAATTTTTTAATGAATCGCTAAAAATCCCGATTGAGCATTCTGTAAACACTCGAGCAATTTCTAAAAACCGTCTCAACGAGCCGCGTGCTAGCAATGCGTACGGTAAGAGAATATGTAGCTACTTAATACCTCGGTTTATCAATAACTTACCCTCAGAATTAGTAGACAATATCACTAAAAATAACATTAGGTGTAAACTAAAGGGTCACTTTCTTAAATTATTATAACGTATTTCGTCATTTTTTTGATTGTTTGCATATTTATTTCATGTTTTTTGTCTGTTTTTCCTTTTTATAGTATCTGCAATACAACATAACGCTATATTATTTTATAAAATTGTAATCTCTCGATAGCTTAAATATAAACCTTAGTGGTTTTTTTAAATGCTATCACTACACATATGTGTAATGCTTGTTCATATGATAAATAAATGAAAAAAAAAAGCTTCTACATCCGACGGTCCGAAACACCATGAACTCGCTTTTATTAGTGCTGTTACTCCGGACATGGTATAACTGTATTTCTCACATATCTTGAGGAATTCTCTAGTAGCCGTTGTTCTCTGAAACACCATTTCATCTGCGTAACTAACGTTATTACAACTTATGATACACGAAATCCGACTCCTTCTTCCAAAATCTTTGGTGACCTAATCACACCCTGTCTGACCCCACATTGAAAGTACTTTTCTAAAAACTTATCGGCCCTTTATTATACTGATAATTTTTAGTGATGAAAAATCTTCACAGGCTCTGCTGGAACCTATTTCTGTTGTAGATCATCCCATAACAAATGATAATCTACGAGATCAAAAGCTTTAGAGAGATTTAAATATCATTCATATACAGGTGTACAGCGCTTTTTGTAATAATCAACAGTGTGCCTTAGGGTTATGATAGCATACTCCGTAGACATTTCAGACCGAAACCCTACCTGTGCATCGTGCAACTCAAACCTACTTTTGCTGTACACAAATCTTGTTGTTAACAGCTCGAGTATTATGCAGCTAAAGAGCTCGATACGATCCGTATAAAACAATAAGAGATACCGAAAGATTTAATCAAGAAAAATACGCTAGGGATATTGCGCAGTTACAAGAAGAAACCGATAGGGAGAGCCTCGACGCTATGGACATCGCCGATAATAGGAGTCGTGCGGATCAATGACTAGTCTCAGCTAGCGCCATGCGTCAACCTAGTGTTAGCCCCAACGGAAAAGAGGACCCATTACGACACTGCGCTACACGTATTTAGAAAAGACACCCAGAGGAGAACAGTTGCGAACGATGATCAGCAGCGACATGGTAACCACACAGCACAGAGGAATATGGGAGCCGCCACCGCATCAAAACAGTCGAATCGCCATGTAACGGTGGACGTCGCCGACACGCGCCCAATACCGCACTCTATTGCCAGTACGTAGGTCACCATCGTCACATCGCCGCGAGCAAAATAGACGAAGGTCTCGCGAGCAACGATCGCGAGCGATATACATAGATCAAGGTCACCGTATAACCGCGACACATCCCTGAACCGTCGTGTATCGCCGGACCGAATATATAGGTATAGAGATAGGTCGCTCACCCCGCGAGGGAAAGACTTGGGAATCGAACGGCTTGAGGAAGCGTTAGAGAGCATGGTTTATGCAAGATTTTAGTCCGCCGCTGCGAAGCAAATACAAGACTTGCCTATTTTCAACGGCGCACCCGCGGAATGGTTAGTATTTAAAGCCACAATTAAAGAATCTACTAGGTTACACGAATTCACGGATACGGAAAATATGGCGCAGTTAAGGAATTGTTTACGCGGTGAAGCTAGGGAAACCGTCTCCGACGGACCCAGTAGACATTATGCGAACATTAGAACAGTGTTTTGGCAGCCCGGAGGTAATAATCTATCGCGTGTTAAAAGATGCTCGTTTGCCTCCTCTCCTACAAAAAAAATTTCGGACGCCTTTCGCGCCGGTGTCAAACCGCTTAGGAATTGAATGCGTTGGCGATTCGAAATAAATGTGAAGAAATCTGTTTAAACATTTATGTTCTTAGTCCTACTTAATATTACCACTAATGTTACACTAATACTAATGTTACAACAAAAAATTAAAAATAGCCCCAAATACTTCTGATCCTATGTAACATCTAAGAGAAACAATATTTGTAATTATCCTCAACAGATGACGTACAATAATTTAGTTATCAGTAACAGTTTTGACATTTGCTCCGCTTTTAATAAGTTTTTGAGAGAAATTTTAATAAACCGTCTGATCTATATTTACAAGATACGCATAATAGTGCATTGCAAATTGCTACTATACATGACATTAAAATTAATAAGGAGTATATTTTAAAGCTAATTAAAAATCTCGACATATCTAAAGGTATCGACAATATTCCAACAATATTCTTCACCAAGGGTGCAGATGCTCTATCTTTTCCTATCTCACATATTTTTAATCGATGTTTTCAGGAAGGCTACTTTCCTTGCATTTGGAAAACAGCCCATATTGTACCAATTCATGAAAAAGATCTTAAATCAACAATTGAGAACCACCGTCCCATTTCGATCCTGAACGTGCTCAGTAAACTTTGTGAAAGAGTAGTCCATGCTCATATATATCCAATAATTGCCACTTCGATTCCCTCTAAACAACATGGATTTATAAAAGGCCGGTCAACTACTACAAAGCTTGGAGTTTTTGTAGAATATGTATCGAATAGTATGGATGGTGGGTCACAAGTAGATGTAATATATACGGATTTTGAGAAGGCATTTGACCGTGTTGACCACAGTATCCTTCTGCGTAAACTATCTGAACTGGGTATCCACGGTAATTTGTTGAGATGGTTCGAGTCATATCTGCGCAATCGTTTTCAAGCTGTAGTGGTAGGTAGTTCACGCTCCGACGTTTTGGAGGTACCATCTGGCGTACCGCAGGGTTTCATCCTGGGACCTTTGTTATATGCCACGTACTTATATGATGTTCTTAAATGTTTTAAGCATGCAAAATTTTTAATGTATCCGGATGATACAAAAATCTTTATGAAAATTAATAGATTACTGATTGCTGTAAACTTCAAGCCGATCTAGATAGATTAAACTCTTTTTATATTGAAAATCTTATTGGTATTAATTTAAAGAAATGTTGTTTTTTATCATTCACTAGAAAAATTAATCCAATTAAATACAATTATAAAATAAATAATTTTACTTTAGCAGAGGTGAATATTGTACTTGATCTAGGGGTAAAAATGGATTCAAAATCAACACTTTCCGAACATATCGATACAATAGTTGCGAAAGCATACAAAAATTTGGGTTTTGCTTTACAAGTCAGTAAGCCCTTTTCTGACATTGGATGTTGACGAGTACTATACATATGTCAGAAGTATTCTGGAGTATAATAGTATAATATGGAATCCTCAATATGCGACGTATATTCAAAAGCTAGAGAATATTCAGTTAAAATTTTTAAAGCACCTACATTTTCGTTTTTCTTGTCACTTTTCAGATGATAACGAATTTAGTCTCTGCTATAATTTCATGCTTCTTCAAAGTAGACGAACTTTAATATGTCATTCCTACACAGCATATGTCTACATAGACTGTTGCGAATTAGTGTTACAAATTTTAAGTTTTTGTGTTCCAAATAAACGAACTGGACATACGACACTTTTTGCTACTGCCCTTAAAGGAACTTACTATGCCCAAAATTCGATTATCAATAGACTTCACAGAATTTATAATAAAACATTTAATACAACTGATATCTTTCACTCTAGTAAACCTTCATTCAAACATGAAGTTGCCAAGGTAATTTGCAAGAATATGTCAAATTATAAACTAACCTATAAATTGAAATAGCAAATAGCATTAACAATATAAATACAAGAAATTTTTTGTAGCAGGTATGAATTGGATACAAATATACGCTATAATTTACATACATCATGTCTATATTTATACATATATTTATTTATGTTAAAATATCGTTATTTAATTAAATGTGTATCACGTTCACACACGCACATACACACACACACACACACACACACACACACACACACACACACTCACACACACACACACACACACACACACACGCACACACACACACACACACACACACACACACACACACACACACACACACACACACACACACTTTCACTCACTTTCACATACGTGTGCAAACATACAGAATCTTCCGCACTTAAATAATTTCGTGCGCTTTGTTTAACTTTAAATATGTTTATATTTCATACATCTATTTTTAGGTAAGGTGTGAATACGCTGTGACGTTCTTTTTAGCTTAATAAGTATATTGTAAATCCGTAATTGGCTTCAAGACCTATTTTATAAGATTTGTGTAAATAGATTGTTACAAGCTGTGAATTTTGTGAATAATAAAAATAAAATAAAAATAAAGACCAGTGTAAAATCTGAAAATTACGACATTCGTACATCCCTTTTTCCTTCTTATAAGTTTTTAAGTTTTAAACAGTATATTGATGGTATTTTGTTTAACGGCTCAGATATGTAAAATCTGAATTATTTATAACGATAAATAAAATTAACGAAAAATCATGTGACTGTTTAACATAAATGTTAATTTCTCTGCAAATGCGTTACGGATTCATTATGATTATATATCATACATAAACATTCACGCCTGTCACCCAGAGGGGTGGGAAGAGATTATACTTTTATCTGGCACGATCTTGACACACCTGTCTTGCCTCCTTTACATCATTTTATTTAATATATCGTATATATAGCATTCTTGTCAATTATTAAAAATGTATTTTGATAATACCACACAATCACAGAGTAGAGCTCCGGTAGGTTAGCTCGACATGTTTATTTAATAAATTTTTCTTCTATCAAAAAACTTGCTTGTTTGAGGAATTAAAGACGGCAAACCAGAAAAGCGCAGCTACTTCATATTCTTTTTATTTCATACACCATCAATCTCGTTGTATTAGTTTAACTGGTCGCATTTAAAGCATAAAGCTTTTGTAAATGCACAGATATCGTTTGTAAAATCCCTACTGTTATAAATAAAGCACACTTAATTTTATATATTTTTGACGTAACTGAACTTTTTTTACAAAAAGGGATTCCGTTTAAATATTCAGTACATGTCTTTAAATTTGTAAAGCCTGTATAAATTCCGCGGGAGATTCCAGGACCGGTTAAACATTCGAGACATGAATTATGTTTTCCAGCATTGTCTGAAAACGTTTTGTGATGTGCTTCTCTTTTAGTTATATTTTTTTTATTTAGCCACGATTTTAAACCCGCTGTCTGTGTTCTGTGTTTGTCAGTTGGAACACATTTTGTAATCAACTTGAAACCTTAAATATAGCTCAGAAGTGGAGGATAATGCAGTATAAGCTTTGTTGTGAAATTGCTTGAAAATTCATTCGGTACTAAAACAGCGTAACGAAGAATTAAAGTCCTGACTTTAGAAGCAACTTAAATGTGTGTAATTATATTCCAGCTTAGTCCAAGATAATTAGATAGTATCGCCTACACCTTGCTCAATGAATGCGTCTTTTCAGAGTAGATCTAAAACCAAAAGTTGCACCAGCACGTAACATGCCCGGTAAGTAGCGTGGCAGAAACCGCATTGACAACAGTTTTCACATCTAGCGGGTGCGCTAGATGCGAAAATTGGCTAGGCTTGAACAGATGCCATCAGGCAAACTATAAAGTGCATTTGAATTTTTAAGTGCGATCACATTTATACTGGCTGCGTGACTGCAACATATACGCGCAGACACGCACCACCTCAGATAAAACATTCTTGTTGAGAATGATGGCCAATGTCTGCGCGGAACGCTCCGCTTGCGTGCGCTAGATGTAAATATATCTATATAAAGTGTATAAAAGAATCTTATTTTGTCTACCACGCCACGTGTCTTTCACTCACTTAACTCTTCTCAAATGTCGTTCATTTGCCGCGTACGTAAATTTCGAAGTAGAATTTCGTTTGCTTAAAAGATGAAGTAAGTCAAAAATATAAAGTTTAGAATGGAATTCAAACAAATCAAGGAATAAATATGAATGTTGTAAAAGACGTAAAGACATTCAAAGGAAAATAGAAACGAAAATGAGGTGTGCGTTAAAGAGACAATAACAACAGTAACGGTTGCAATTGCTCCATCTATTAAACCCATTAATTATTAGTTTATCTAGATTTCTATTGTTTCTTTTTTTTTTGATTTTTGACTTTTATGAAATTACTATGGACAGCGTCGAGTAATAAGAAACTAATTCTTTAGAATTGTTTAAAACTTTACGATATAACGTTGATGTCACATTGCGTAGTTTTTGTAAGATTGTGACGAACCTTCAAGGAGTATATGAATACACGACACAAAATTTCATCACTTTTTTATATTTAAATATACTTCCAGCTGTTTTACTCCAATGTAGGTAAAGCTACATGTTAATAATAATATTTAAAATAAAAAAAACCCACATGTTATATTTGAAATTAAAGAAACAAGTTTTATTTTAACACCGACGATTTACGCACACAATAATATTCAAATTTATAAACATTTACTTAACTGCACATAGATTTCATAAATTTGACTTTGGAAAAAGGACATCACTCAGCATATATATCTGTTTTATAGAAACCCAAACCCTCATTTTCAGTGATGACCGTAAATCTTAGGCACTATAGCCCAAAAAAATGGATATAAATAGAAAAGTAAAATCAAGCAAATTCTTCATTCAAAACACACACGTCTATATTTTCTTCAAACTGATAAATATAACATGATATAATATGTATATGTTTTTAAATGTTTCAGATTGTATTAATTGCAGTGATCAGTTTTATTGATTTTTATGAAATTGTGTACTAAGAATATGTTTTCCCTAGATACACACACAGGAACATTTACAACAACAGGGAAGATTATATATTTTTTTAACACAAAGCAAGAAAGGCAGACATCTTACGGTCACAAAACTGGCCCACTTTAAGTAAAAAACCTGAAAATAAAACTTGAAATAAAACACATAAGTACTGTTACGAGCTTGAGGTTCGTGACAATAAAAATTGCCGATAGAATTACCTAAATTAACACTTTAATTCACTTCGCACTAATTAAAGTTAAAAACACTCATAATTAATCACACTGATTCACTTTATTCCGCTCCGAAGCTTCGCTTGTGTCGCCAACTCCAATACTTCCCCGATCCCGTATTGCAGCGCCTTTATATAGGGCTCTTCCACGAAAACATCCAGAATATTCCAGAATATTCGAGTAAATACGCGCGCCAACCGACCAAGCGCAGAAAGATCGAGTGTAGAGCTTCTAGAAAGTTTAGTTCTTCAATTTGATACTAGATGGCGCTAGTGCCGTCGACTTCGGTGCATAACACTGCCCCCTCCTAAGACATGCTCGTCCCGAGCATTATCGGTCCCATAGCGTCGCGCCAGGCAATTCACATGGACGATCTTAGGAGTCCCTCTTGCGCCTTTCTGTAACGGCTCCGCAATGTCAAGGGCTGTCCTATCCCATGATGCACCAACATTGTACAGTTTTGGTGCTCCTCTTCTACGTGTCTGAGGTCCCTGCACGGCCGCACAACTTGTACATGTACGACACCAAGCCTCGACATCGTCACGATAATGGACCCAGTAAAACTGTTCTCGGACCTTCAGCAGAGTTCGTTTAACTCCCAGATGGACTCTTGAACGACCATTATGGCACAGCTGTAGAACATTCGGCACTTTAGCCTAAGGGACAACCATTTGCAACCAATAGCTGTATCATCGACCATTGTCCCATTTACGGCACAGGACTCCATCCTGACTCAGCAAGCCGTCCCACTGGGCCCAATAGCCTCTAGTGGTCGAACTCATCGCTGAGACGTCGCTCCACTGAGGCTTGGTAGCACGGGCCTTCATCCATTCCAGAATCAGCTTGATGTCCAGATCTTCCTGCTGTGCGTGTCGTAGGCTGTCCTTCCACTCGTTGCTGAGGTGGTCTGTCCTGAGCATCCTCACGGATACCACTTCCATACTCTTTTCCTTAGTACAATGTCTCCAATCTTCACGACATTGTCTTCTTGACAATGCATCTGCGTTGCCATGAGATTTCCCGCTGCGATCTGATAGTAAAGTCGTATCCCGGCTGCTGCTGGGTGGTGATGTTAGCCGCACTTCCCTTTTGAGATCGTTCACCTTCCCTTTCTAGTGTTCGCTTAGGGCAGCTGGATCGAAGATGGCCCCTTTCCCCACAGCCATAGCACCTAGGGCTGTATCCTTTATTGTGGTCGTGAACCGTAACTGCTGCAACCTCCCTAGCGCGAGGGGAACGACGATCCTGCCACCGCCAGGCGGTGTCGTTAGCTGCACTACCCTCTCGAGATCGATCAACTCTCCTTTCTACAGTTCGCTTAGGGCAGCTGGAGCGAAGATGGCCCCTTTCCCCACAGCCATAGCACCTAGGGCTGTATCCTTTTGTTGCAGTCGCGAACTGTAGCTGCTGCAACCTCCCTGACGCGATAGGAACTATGATCCTGCCGCACGGCTTCCACCCCCAGTGCATGGGTCAAGGCGTCCTTAAGCGTCTCATGGTGCCCGAGCCTCACAGCAGCTCTGACTTCCAGGTCGCAGATGCCGTCGATGAATGTCTGCACCAGGTTCCCTTCAATGAGCGTAAGTACAGACCAGTATGCTTTCCGCACCAGCTTCTCCACCTCTAGAGCCCACTGCTGCAGGTTTTCGTTGATGCGCTGCACGCGATCTTTAAGCTGCGCACGAAAGACGTGTTCCAGGTGAGCGTCGCCATTTCTCGCCTCCAATGCCTCAAGGAGTTGCTCATAAGTCACTTGCTCACCGAGAGCTTCCAGAACTGTTAAGGCCTGGTCGCGCAGGCCTAGTGTGAGAGCAGTCATGGCCTGACTTTTATTCCAGCCATTCGCCTTCATAACAGCCTCGAACTGGATTTTGTAGGCTGACCAGGAAGAGGTACCGTCGAACGGTGGCACCTTGAACCCACGTAGCGAAGGTGTTGTAGCTACTACGGGAGCTGTAGCTCCATCTCCAAGTTTGAGTTCGTCCAGTGATTTCTTCATGTCAGCTATTACGTTGTCAACCCGATTGTTTACTTGGTCGATTCGGGTTTCAGCTTTCTCGATTCGGGTTTCAGCTTTCGCGATTTGTGTTTCAGCTTCTGACAGGTGGTTGTCATGCTGAGCAACCCTATCCTTCACCTCCTTGATCTCCTTCCCGAAGGTAGCGTGAAGATCCTTCATGAGGAGCATCTGCTCTTCCAACCGACGGGCCTGTTCCTCCTGTCCGTCCCGCAGCTGCTCTTCCAAACGACGGACCTGTTCCTCTTGTCGGCGGACCTGTTCCTCTTGTCCGCCCCGCAGCTGCTCTTCCAATCGACGGACATGTTCCTCTTGTCCGCTCTGCAGCTGCTCCTTCAACTGATGGACCTGTTCCTGCTGTCGGCGAGCCTGTTCCTCCTGTCGGCGAGCCTGCTCCTGCAGCATCACCATCAGAGCACCTAAGTCAGGTGCTGCAGATGTAGGAGCTACTGACGGGTCTGCAGCCGGCGGCTGGCCCTCCGACGTCTGCGGCGTTGCACCACCAAATCTTCTTTGGTCCGTCTCCTGCTGGCGTTGACTTCGGGTACGGACACCCTCCGTTTCCTCCTTAGGTAAAATCGGCATGATTTTATCCCACTTCTGACACCAATTGTTACGAGCTTGAGGTTCGTGACAATAAAAATTGCCGATAGATTTACCTAAATTAACACTTTAATTCACTTCGCACTAACTAAAGTCAAAAACACTAGTAATTAATCACACTGATTCACTTTATTTCATTCCGAAGCTTCGCTTGTGTCGCCAAATCCAATACTTCCCCGCTCGCGTATGGCAGCGTCTTTATATAGGGCTTTTCCATGAAAACATCCAGAATATTCCAGAATATTCGAGTAATTACGCGCGCCAACCGACCAAGCGCAGAAAGATCGAGTGTAGAGCTTCTAGAAAGTTTAGTTCTTCAATTTGATACTAGATGGCACTAGTGCCGTCGACTTCGGCGCGTAACAGTACCTTAAATGTTCTTAAGGCTTACTCCTTTATGAGAATACATAATTTCTTTACTTATATAAGTTTTACATAATAGAAAAGTGAATAGCTTTTACATTAATATAACGTTGGAATCTTTGTCACAAAAAGAAAAATGTTTACAATTGTGGAGTATGTAAGGGACATGTGTGATTTTTTCCAAATGTCAATTTTGCTTATTGCGTTCTACTTAACATTTGACAGACAAGGGAATATCGGTGATTAGCAGAAAACCAGTAAAACATATACTTTATGATTTAGTATTCGAAATTACCAGCACTATTGCATAATGAGTGACTAAATGATAGCTAAATGCAGGTGCACGTGTACTGTTTCTACTAAATAATACTAAAATAATAACTACAGCACTAATAATAACTGCAGCATAGCTCTACCACATGAGAAAATTTAAACAGTACATGGATAGTGTTTTGTTTGACAGCTCAGATATGTAAAATCTGAATTATTTATAACGATAAATAAAATGAACACAAAAACATTTTACTTTAACTTAAATGTAAATTTCTTTGCAATTGCGTTACGGGTTCAGTGTGATATTTGTGACCTAAAATAATCTATTGAAATAAGTATTTTTTTATATATATCAAATACAAACCCTAATCACCCGTAGTGGTAGGCAGAGATTATAGACTTCCATTTGGTACGATCTTGACACACCTCTCCCGCCTTCTCCAGATCATTTAATATGGTATTCTTGTCAATAATGAAAACGTATTTAGACAATACCACAAAATCACGGAGTAGAGCTTGGGTAGGTCAGCTTGACATGTTTATTTAAAGAATTTTTTTTCTATCAAAAAACCTGCTTGTTTGAGGAAATAAAGATGGCAAACAAAAAAAGCGCAGCTACTTATTTATCTTTTTATTTCATACACCGTCAATCTCATTGTATTAGTTTAACCGGTCACATTTAGTATAAAGCTTTTTTAGATACGCGGATACCGTTTGTAAAATCTCGACTTTTATGAGTAAAGCACACTGAATTTTAAATACCTTTGACGTAACTGAACGTTTTACAAAATTGGATTCAGTTTAAATATTCAGTAAATGTCTTTAAATTTGTAAAGCCTGTATAAATTCCGCGGGAGATTCCAGAACCGGTTAAACATTCGAGGCATGAATTATGTTTGGCAGCATATTCTGAAAACGTTTTGTGATGTGCTTCTATTTTAGTAGTAAAAAAAGAAGATAAAACTTCATATTACTAATAATGTTAAAAATAAAAAAAAAACATACTACGAAATAATATATACTTCGAATTACAGATTTTGTTTTTATTTTAACATCGACGATTTACGCACACAATAATATTCAAATTTATGTGCTTAATTGCACGTAGATTTCATAAATTTGACTCACATATATCTGTTTTGTTTAAACCAAAATGCAAATTTTGGGTGATAATCGTATATCTTAGGGAATACAACCTTGAGAAAAATAGATATAAAGAGAAAAATAAAATCAAGCAAATTGTTCACTCGAAACAAGCACATCCATATTCTCTTTAAAATACATAAATAACCATACAGAAAACAAACAAACAAAATAAATAGACGTTACTTAAGATATTTCTGTCAGCTGAGAAGGAACATTTAACGTGGAAAAAGTAAATGTTGTTAAGAAAACAAAGAGACATTACTACTCAGCAGTATATTGTCGTGATTATATGTAAAGATTCCTCTTTGATGTAGATAGTTATGCAACCACAAGATCGTATGGTTGTTAGGATATATAGTACTAGAGGGGCTGCATAAGCACAAGACAGTATCCAGTAACTATAGGGTCAGCGCTTTTGGTTGCATAGGCAGAGCTCATGAGAGCGGCCAGATCGTTTTGACATCGACTTCTGTCAAGACATTAATTTAGTAATTATAATTATTATTGTTATTACCAATAAAATAACTTTTGAAATGTTTTAAAAAGTCATTTTACGTTCCCGTAATCTTGACAGATTGATATTTGAAAATTATAAATATTAGGGATGTGTTTCTGTATTTTAGAGCTCATGCGGACCTCAGTTAAAACAGTATTATGATTTGCCTATAGTATTTTATCCCTAATTTAAGAAGAAGGTCAAAAATTTTTAACTGATATTGCAATTCCATATTGTCTCTTTTCTGAAAACTTCACTTCCAAACCTGGTCAAGTTCAAAACTTTACTTCAAAACGTGGTAGAGCCATGCTGCAGTTATATTAGTAGTATAGTTGTAGCACGAATGGGTCGGCTCGACCGGGGAAGGACCACGCTCTCACAGAATACCAGCGTGAAATAGTAGCTTAATGCTGCTGTATTTTGTATGGTGAGTGTAGAGAACTGGAGACCCTTTTTACAGGAAACGAGTCATTTCATCTTAGTCCTCACGGGTGACAACGCATCTGCATTTTGATTCGTAATCGAGGATAGATGTCTATGGCCCACAGCAACCACTTACCATCAGGTGGACTGTGTGCTCGTTTGTCACCCTATCCTATAAAAAAAAAACTTTATTTATATAAGTTTTACATAAGAGAAACACGGAATAGCTTTTACATTAATATAACGTGGGATTCTTCGTCACATAAAGAAAAATGTTTATGTTTGTGAAGTATGTATGGAAAATGTGTGATTTTTTTCCAAACGCCAATTTTGCTTATATCTTTCTTTCTACCTGACGTTTGACAGATAAGGGAATGTCGGTGAATTTTTAGCAGGAAATCAGTAAAACATATATTTTATGATTTAGTATTGGGAATTATTAGCATTATGGCGTAATGAGTGACAATAGCTAAAGGCAGTGGCACGTGTTACTGTTTCAGTTTCTTTCGACTCTTGTGAGACGAACGTAATTGTGTAGTAAATTTTTTACTCCACTACACGATAATTTACTAAAGTTATCTATTAAAAAGATGAAAAAAACTGGCAATAAATATTTAAACATGACCAGCAATTTAATACCATATTTCTTTTAAAAATGAATATTTAAAACTCTTCGAGTACTACTTTAATTTAAGTTTCGATGCATTCTGCAATACTAATTTATTCTTATAGATAATCCTTACTTGGTTTGAAAATGGGGCAGCCGCATTAACTAAGCGTTTGATTTTAGCGTTGGCGTAGTAGCGGTACGGGATAGAGTACCGCTAGGTCCAAGTATTTGTACGTCCTACAAAAGTAGCTCATGATCTATATCCATGTACAGATTATGTCCATTAAACGCCCCCAGCAATAAAAGAGTGAAGTTTATTGTGGTGTGTTATATATTTATGATCATAAGAAATTTATAATTATCCCCCTACCAACACCTACATAAAAATCAATCGCGTTGTATTTATGTGCTATACAAGTATTTAATTACAGTCATGTAAGTTGATTAAAACTACTTTTGCGGATTTTATCGCGTTTTTTTCCCGTTTGTAGATAAAAGAGAAACAAACTTAATACAATGAATGCAAAAATTAACATATTAATAAAAACAAAAATTAACAATAAAATCCCATGTTCAACATACGAAATCGTTGACCACAGACACGAACATTCTTCTATTCTTGTAGGCGATTATGTTACAAGAAATAAAAGTTTATGTGTCGAAAATGGATCTACTTGCAGATTAAAAATTATAACAAAAAATAAAAATATGGCAAGTGTCCGAGCGCCGTCGTTGGCAGCGGTCACCACTCCTTCCCCCGCGTCCGTCCCCCACACCTCTTTCGCTATTGGCGTCGACATCCTAGGGGCCAGTTGGAGGCAGCTAAAGAACTTGCAGGAATCCCAGGAACTGCTGGGGATGAAGCTGCTTCCAAATCATCATCCTCGACCATGAGAGGGCACATTTTATTTAGAGCTCGCCGCTCGATTCTCCGGGTCCAAATGTACGGCCTTGGTACAAAAACAAACGAAAAAGCACAAATAACATTTAAATATTCGATTTCTGCGTCCAATTTTACTTGAAATTTGGAGAGGGCTGGTGAAGTCAGCACAACATTTTTGGAAGGGATAATTTTGAGTCACTCGACTAGTCGGCAAATGACCCATCAACGGTTCCATAGCTTTGACTCTAAATTGAGTGCTGGTGATACATCCGCGAACTATCTTACGTGCTAAGGTCCTCTCCCCAATGGGCCAAAACAGGTCCCTAAAACTTGATAGAGGTAGTTGAGGGCCAGCATGCAGAAGGCGAAGATGCTCGGCTCGCATTAACAGCTTCGTTAGATGATGCTTTTCGTGCAATAATGCAGGGTGCCTTTTTTTGAAGTCAAACTCTGTGTTGTTGAGCCGACCACCAAGATTCAGCACACCGTCAACAAGATAAGGAGACAGCTGAAGCAGAGTAGTTGAGGTAAGTTTTTTATTGTTTTTTATTAGGTTGTCTTAGCGCAAAGTAGTCTGACAGTTACGTGTTTTGAGTCGTCTAATGTGCGAGCTTACACGCACGCTGCGAGGCGTCTACGAAGAAGTGGAGCTCACAAGCTACCGGAGAATGGCATAAAACATGCGCACGCACACTAAAAGCAGTGCATTTAAATCATCAATCAACTTTATCCAAGTCCTTTTTATGTTGTTACGTACTTCCTCATCCAAACTTAGCTTGAGTTGCCACAATTTTTGTAACAAGACTTTGAGTGTTATTGTACAAGCACTGATAAGACCTAAAGGGTCGAATATTTTACACGTATAATATAGAATTTGACGTTTCGAGATTTTATCATCGTTTTGATTTAAACTTATGCCAAACGTAAAAGTATCGCTGTTCGGTGTCCAGCGTACGCCTAACACGCTTGACTGTTTACTTAAGTAGAGGGACTCAGACTCTGCATAGTCAGTAAATATTTGAGGACAATTGCTGAGCAATTTATGCAGGGGAAAACAGACAGAATTTAACACGTTGATGACCTCTTTACATATGCGAGATAAAGTATTTGTCTATTATTTATTTTATTTGTAAAGTGGCGGTTCGAATCCCGCACGGAACAAATATTTGTATGGCCTAAAAATAGTTGTTCCGGGTCTGGATGTTTGTCCTTGTGTAATTTATGTTTGTAAACTGCCCCTACGATACAAGAGAAAATCTTAGTGTAAAAAAAACTCATAGTTCTGCGACGTGAACTCAATGGACTTAATGACAAGAGCCGCGCTTCCTTCTTACGATAAACGTAGTTAGTGGAACTTGTTTATGCCAGGGACTGTGTCGTTATTATGTATTAAAGATTCGAACATATCCCAAAATTCTAACCACGCAAAATAATTACCGTCGAAGTAAGGCAGTTTTATGATCGGTAACTTAATATTTAAATTGTCCTTATGAGAACAAGTTGCACTGTCTTTTATTTCTTAGACGCATCGAAAGATTGAGCTGTCGAAATATTATGATAAAAATTAGTTTCAGTGGTCTCCCTTTCTACAAGTTGATCGTCTAAATTAGAGCACAATATTTCTACTTGGGTTTGACATCCTCAAAACTCAGTAAATAACGAGTATATATATATAAATAACTTCTAACTTCTCGAGTCGCAACTTGAGTTCGCTAACTTGGTTTATAGTTAACTCCTTGACGTTTGACGTCAAGATAATTTTCGAACAAAGTTAATCGACCCCGGATCGAACCCCTTTGTTTTATCAGATGTTTTAATTTAACTTCTTCATCCAAACTGTCCATGTCACATCGACTATGGTAACAGCGGGGCAGGGGTTGCTAAGAATCTCCGGTGGAGGTTCGGTTGCCACCAACGACGACTCGACCTGGCAATATTTAACGCACGTACCCTGAGGACTGACGAGAAGATCCTGGAGCTGAAAGAAGAGATAGACAAAGTGTGCTGGAATATCATAGGATTATCCGAGATCCGAAGAAAGGGGGCGGACACGGTGATTCTCGAATCTGGCAACTTTCTATCACCGGGAGGGTGAACATCTGTCCCAAGGAGGTGTTGGATTTATCATCCACAAGTCTCTTGTTAACAACGTTTTAAAGATTGGGAGTGTATCGACGAGAGTTGTGTACCTTATACTCAGAATCACCAAACGGTATTCATTGAAGGTCATACAGGTTTACGCGCCAACGTCGAAACATCCCGATGAGGAGTTGGAGGAAATGTATGAGGATATTTCCAGAGCCATGCATTCCTCCAAAACCCACTACACGGTGTTGATGGGAGACTTCAACGCAAAACTGGGCTCAAAAAAGAACGGTGAGCTGAAGGTAGGGAAATTTGGAATAGGGCAACGGAACCCAAGGGGTCAGCAGCTGGCCGACTTCATGGAGAAAAAGGGACTTTTTATGATAAACTCTTTCTTCCAGAAGCGGCCCCATAGAAAGTGAGTGGATCCCCGACGGTTCGACAAAAATCGAGATTGACTTCATTATGACGACCAGACGCCAACTATTCAGTGATGTCTCAGTGATCGCAAGGGTGAAAACTGGCAGCGATCACCGAATGGTCTCGTCTAATGAAGTCAACGAACCGTCCTCCTCGTGCTCTTAACCAGAATTCCGAAACCTTTCAGCTCGAGTTACATAACCGCTTTCAGTGCCTAGAAGATTGCAATGCAGTGGACGATATGAACGACAAGCTCGTGGAAACTGTACATGCGGTCGGAGCTAAGTTCTGCAAGACCTGCCGCAGAAGAACACAAAAACTTTCCGATCACACTCTTAATCTCATGGCTGTTAGAAGGGAGATGAGGCTGCAATCGTCAACAGATTTGACAGCATACAGGCAACTGAACAGACAGATCTCCAAATATATGCGGCGAGACTTCCGCAACTTTAATACTACTCGTATTAAAGAAGCGATCAAGCGAACCAGGGCTCCTAAGTCTTTGCCCGAGATCTGTCTGCCAGAAAGAGCCAACTGTCAAAGCTGAAGACTGAGTGTGGCAGCATCGTTTCCGGGACACCTGAGATTTTGAGTGAGATTGAGAGGTTCTATGGGCAGCTGTACACATAATCGTTGGAGCCATACGCAAGTTTGAGTAACTATCCAAGAGCAAGTCTTACCCGACACTATTCCGATGATATCCCGGACGTCAGTCTGAGCGAGATTAGAATGGCTCTCCAGCACCTTAAAAATGGCAGGGCCCCAGGCGAGGATGGAATTACAGCCATTACCTAACACTTTGTGGTTATTTATAACCATTTCTAGCAACAGATAGTTATCCTGTGTTTTTCTTTTCCTCTTCGTTTTGTATTTATTTATTTATTATCTATGTATATATATATGTGTATATATCTGTATATATATACACCTATTTATTAATATTATGTATGTTTATTCTATTATTATTTTTTATGTATTGTTGTGATATTTTAACAAAATATAGTTTAGTTTATTTAGATATTAGAATGTAAGTGTAACATAAAACGCACCACCTCCTACTGTTCTTAATTCCAGTTTCTCCTTAGCCCAAAGGTTGTCGGAAAGAGATCGCTCTTTAGCGATAAGACCGCCTTATTGTACATACGTATATAATAAGTTTTCTCTGTAATGTATTTATTCGTTGTATATGTGTGGTGTACAATAAAGTATATACCACTACTACTATTACTACAGCAGAGCTTCTGAAAGCGGGTAGAACACCGGTACTTGAAGTCATTCAGAAGCTTTTCCATTCCGTTCTCCATGGTGACACTACTCCGGAGGCGTGGAGCAGAAGTGCGGTGGTCTCGTTCTTCAAGAAAGGTGGCAACGCACTCTTGAAGAACTACAGACCGATATCCCTTCTGAGCCGCGTCTACGTGCTGTTTTCGAGAGTCATTACGAATCGTCTCGCACGCGGACTCGACGACTTCCAGCCTCCCGAACAAGCCGGTTTCCGAAAAGGCTTCAGTACCGTAGACCACATACATACCCTGCGGCAGATTGTACAGAAGTCTGAAGAGTACAATCTGCCGCTTTGCCTGGCGTATGTGGACTATGAGAAAGCCTTTGATTTCGTCGAAATTTGGGCGGTGCAACAGTCCCTTCAGCCGTGCCAATTTGACTATCGGTATATCGAAATGCTGAAGTGTTTGTACAGTAGGGCTACGATGGCTATCCGAGTACAGAACCAGAGTTCGAAACATATCCAACTGCGGAGCGGTGTTAGACAGGGTGACATTATATATCCCCGAAACTCTTCACCGCTGCATTGTGTCAGGTTTTCTCCAATAAAACCACGGCACTTTACTTAGTTAACTGTTTAATCACTATATTCCGTGCTTAATCACACTCTCAAACTGTATATGAGTGTTTTAACACACCACACTTTACTTTTACGAAGAACACTATATTTTAATTCTACTTTGACTTACAATCTTTCGAATTACTTAATTTCACGACAGACTTAACTATTATAACCTTCTCAGTACCAATGTACGTATTCAACTGCCGCGCGTGTCAAGTGTAGGCGCTTTTATATTATGACTCGATTTTAGAATTAATGTAGGTAGTTTGAAATGGATTCATATTGGTATTAATTGTGAAGATTGCCATGTAATATTGCATAATGATTATTTATCTAACACTCGACCAATCCTGACACTAGACGCGTCCCCGCGTAAAAACAGTACCAAAGATATTAGGTTTTAAATTAACAATAATTACAATAAACTGAAATATGTATAGCAACAAATTACTATTTTTTTTTTCACTTAGCACTGCCTAAATAGCACCATTTGGCATCGGTTTTCTCTTTTAACTGTAATGAATGCCGTTGCACAGAACGGTCCACACCGATACCACTCAGTAACGGCTCACTTTTATCTCTAATGAATGCCGTTGCACAGAACGGTCCACACTGATACCATACGGCACCAGCTCACTCTTTAAATCTAAGAAATGCCGTTGCACAGAACGATCCACACCGATACAATTCAGTAACGGCTCACTTTCTTATATCTAATGAATGCCGTTGCGCAGAACGGTCCACACCGATACAATTCAGTAACGGCTCACTTTCTTATATCTAATGAATGCCGTTGCGCAGAACGGTCCACACCGATACAATTCAGTAACGGCTCACTTTCTTATATCTAATGAATGCCGTTGCGCAGAACGGTCCACACCGATACAATTCAGTAACGGCTCACTTTCTTATATCTAATGAATGCCGTTGCACAGAACGGTCCACACCGATACAATTCAGTAACGGCTCACTTTCTTACGTCTACTCACTGCACTTTACTCACTATATTCATGCAATATCTATTACATTTTATTCTTAAATATTATCTACAACAGAAAGGAGTTATCATAATATTAATTTTTATGATGACTCTTAAATAATATCAAAACTAATATATAATAATCATATAAATTACTATTGTATTTTTCACACGTATGTATATTGAATTAACATTTTAATATATCTCTTCCTTTATATATCATTATTCTAGAACAAATATGACTTAACTATAAACTAGAACTACATATGTTAAAAGGACAATAATTTAGAGCAATACACGGATTAATAGGTATTTTACTCTGAGTCACTGGAGATTGGATCATTTTGGAATACCAACCAAGGGTGTATTTTATCTACTGGGTAAACTCCGACGTATGCCGCTTTACCTTCCTTTTTAGTAATGGGAGTGTCTTGAACCTCATATCGATCATGACCCAGGATTTTTGTTATTCTGTACGGGCCGGAACATTTCGGAACCAACTTTCTGGCCTGGCCCGGCGCCGTATACACGTCTTTCTCTATACGAACAAGATCTCCTATTTTATATTGCGTAGCTTCTTTTCTCGTTTTATCAAATCTGTTCTTTTGTTTCAGTTGTTCAGAAGAAATTCGTTGTTCAACGTCGTTGCGAATTTCATCTCGGTTTTGCAATTGCTGAGATTCAGCAACTACACTGTTCATAACGCTATCGCAACTTCCCGTAGGAACCACCCCAAATAAAGTCTCAGCAGGAGTTTTCCCGGTGCCTTTGTTAATTGTGTTATTTAATGACCATTGCACTTTAAGCAATACGGTATCCCATTCATTTTCAGGATGTCCATGATTAACAGAAGCGAGCGACTCTACGAGAGTTTTATTATATCGTTCAATCTGGCCGTTTGCTCGAGGTGTAGCGACCGCATTTAATATGTGTTTCATACCTTTCCCCACTACAAATTTGCTAAATTCATTACTAGTGAAGCTGGTACCGCGATCTGTAATTAACCGCCGCGGCACCCCGAATAATGCAAAGTATTCTTCAAAAATTTGGATACTCGTCTTACTTCTACAATCACGGACAGCCTTAAGATATATATATTTTGTAAAAGAATCAATGATTGCCAGTATATATTGATTCCTCTTTTTGCTTAACGGGAATGGCCCGCAATGATCTGCATGTATGGTGTCAAATGGTTTGCTTACCTTTTCAATAGGATGAAGCGTCCCTTCCCTTGGTCCGGCTGGAATTTTATTATGAGCACATTCTAGACAAGCCTTGCAATATTTTTTAGTAAACTTTCTCATATTTTTAAACCAGTAGATCCTTTTGATACGTTCGTATGTCTTTTCAAACCCAAAATGACCGTTATTGTCATGATTCATTTTTAGTATTTGCCATCTTACAGATTTAGGAACTACCCAGAGCAACGTTACGGTATCGTTCTTTTTGACGATTCTATAAAGCTTGTCATTTTTTAATGTAAAGTTATTCTTAATTTCTACAACATGCTCACTTTCAGGATCTTGCAATATTTTTACTATACGCTGTAGTTCTGGATCTGACGATTGTACTGTTCCCAACCAAGCATCATTATTTACGAAGAGTACGTCAATTCTGTTTTCATTATTGTGCACATCAGTTCTAATAGGATTCCGGCTCAATGCGTCCACGTGAGCCATTTTATTACCAGGTCTATATTCGATTGTAAAATCGTATTCCTGCATAGATATCCACCATCTCGCAACGCGTGGCACTAAATCTCGTTTATTCATAGTGTTCCGAATGGCGCTACAATCCGTTACTGCTTTGAAATTCGTGCCTAACAGATAAACACGAAATTTCTGCAATGCCGTGACTAGTGCGAGAGTTTCTAACTCATAAGAGTGAAATCTCTGTTCCTCAGGTGAAGTCTGACGACTATAATATGCTACTGGGTGTACCGCATCATCGTGCCTTTGCATGAGAATTGCGCCAATACCCAGTTTGCTGGCATCTGTGTGGACTTCCACAGGTGCTGTTGGGTCATACAATGCCAGTAAAGGACGGCTTATGAGTTTCTCTTTTAACTTATTAAACGCATCCTTTTCTTCTTCTCCAAAACGCCAGCTAACGTCTTTTTTCGTGAGGTTTGTCAATGGTCTTGCAATCACTGAAAAATTCCTAACAAAGCGCCGGAAGTAACTTGAAAGTCCTACAAATTGACGAACCTCGTGTACATTTTTGGGTTCTGGGAAATTTGCCACGGCTTGAATTTTTAGGTTACCTGGTCGTATACCTTTCGACGATATTTCATATCCTAAATAATTTATTTGTGTTTGGAAAAATTGACATTTTTCAAGCTTCAAAGTAAGTTTTGCCTTACGCAGAAGTTGAAGTACCTTCTCTAATTTTTCTGTACCCTCTTTTATAGTTTTAGAAGCTATCAACAAATCATCCATGTAGGCGAGGGCCAGGCGTCCACCAGATCCCCGAAGCATTGTGTTAATAGCTCGCTGAAACACACTTGGTGCATTGGCCAGTCCAAACGGCATTCGGTTATATTCGAAAAGACCGTCAGGAGTGACGAACGCAGTTAAGTGTTTGCTATTTTCAGCCATGGGGATCTGATAATAACCAAACGCTAAATCCAAGCTTGTGAAGTAGCTGTTACCTCCCAAACAGTCCAATTGGTCTTCAATCCTCGGTAAGGGATATTTATCTTTTAAAGTTTTTCGGTTGAGCGCACGATAATCGATGCAAAGGCGTTTCTCACCGTTTTTCTTATTAACAAGAATCACTGGACTTGCGTAAGATGAATTGCTTTCCCTTATTATACCGTGTCGTAACAGATCTTCTACAATAATTGTTAAATGCTCTCGTTCTTTGATCGACATCCGATAAGGATTATACACAACTGGAGTGTCATCATTGAGCTTAATGTTCATCTGAGTCAGATTAGTTTCACCTAATTCCGATAAATTGAGGGCAAAACAATCTCTATATTTAGAAAGAAGGACCTGGAACTCACTTAACTCGGACACGCTCAATAAAGTTCCGATTTTAACTTTATCGATTGGTAGAGGCTCACTGCTATTGGCAACATCTGTTAAATCAATGTATTGGTCATTTGTTTCATTATGGACCCACCCTCTGGCTATAACGGTATTTTCTTTTATTGATGTCATATTTTTACTAATATTTGTAACCATTAGGTAGCCGTGACCAGCAGTAAATTTGTATAGGCCTGGAAGGATCATGAACTCATTATTTAAAATTAGTCGATGTCCACCCACAACAAATAAACCACCTGTATAATTCGGCTCAGTATGAACAGAAATTGGAGACGTAGTACAACTATTTATTAATGAATTTGTATTGGAACATATCCTATATTTGACGATTTCATTGCAACATTCCTGACCAGGGATACTAGTGAATATTAATTCACTGCTAGATTTGTACATTATTATGTTAGGTTTTTCAGTGTAAGTGTGGCCAATGATAACCGGTACGTGCATGTAATGATCAGAGACTACTATCAGATCTACTTCCGCAGCCACTCCATCAATCTCGACCATAGCCTTTTTAAGTCCTAGAGCTTTAACGATGGAGTTGCCGAAGCCATGTAAATTAGGTAAATTAGACGGGACCTCCCATTCAGTCAGTATATCCTTAGCATCCGATTCCCGGATCAAAGAACAACTACTCCCTAAATCTATATAGGAGGACCTTCTGATGCCATTAATCTTTATAGTTTTATAAAACTTTTTATTTGCACAGGCATTTGGTTGATCAATACAAAGTACTTTATTGTTTGTTCCCGTTTGATCCAATTGTTCAATTTGTTCACCTGCATCAGTTAAGGTACTGGAGCTAGAAGGTCGCTTACGACAATCCCTGGTTATGTGGCCCAACCGATGGCAAAACCCACATTTTTTAAGAGGCTTTGGACATTTTACGCTGATGTGACCAGCATCGCCACAATTAAAACAGCGTATGCCTTCAGAGCCTCTCATTGGGTCAGTTGCGTTTGTAACTTTACTACTCCGAGACTGTGGTGTTTCTGATAATTTTCCCTTTTGCAAGTGGGTCGTGCTATGAGCAATTGTCCTCAAGTAAGAAAACAGTTTTTCGGGTTCTTCGAACATGCATGCATTTGCACCCATGCGTACAAATTTATCATCAATACCGTGTATTATGCACCCAACAGCCTTTCTACCGGTAATTTCACATTTATTTAATAAGGCAATTTTGTCATAATAATATTCATCAAGAGACTGACCGAATCTGCAACGTATTCTTAACATTTTCGTAAGTAAATCTCCATAATTCTCGTTGGAAAGAAACGTAGCTCTCAGCTTACTGACCCATTCATCCCATGTAAATAGTAAGGAAGGCAGCCCCTGATACCACCTCTTAGCGAGGCCCGTTAACTTGGGTAACGCAAAATGACATATTTGCCTATCATCCCATGAGTATATTTTAGCACACTCGCTCACTTTATGAATCCACCATTCAATGCTTTGGCTATCAACAGAAGGATCAAATTCTGGTATAACATTAAAATTTGCCGTTATATTATTAGACCACATCTGTCCTCCAGTAGGAGCAACAAGAACAGCATTTGCGCTGTTTGTTAAACTTGATGTAGCTGGTGGTTCCATAACATAAGGTAGGGGCTGAGGATTCACACTTGCGACATTATGAGGCATATCATTTGAGTTAATTCTTATCTGTGGTGACACTGTTCGAACCCCGGGCAACGGCGGAGTTCTTATCGAAACGCTCCTATTACGATTTCTACCTCGAGATCGATTTTTATTACTATGTCGAGATTTGCGATGATCGTGGTGCCGACAATGGGTTGATGGGGACCGTTTACGTTTTTGCCTACCATGGCGTCTTTGTTTACTACGACGATCAGGAGTACTAGAGTTATAAGAAGTTCCGATTGATGTTGATGAGCTTCCATAACGTTTATGAGCATGATTACGTCGCTTACGTCTGACCTGAGAACGTGACCTACGTGGTGACCTCATAATATGAGTTATTATTAATATCAGTTTTATTATCGAAAAAAACGCCCAACATTAATTGTTAACATTTAGGGGTATTTTTACTCTTGTGTCTTAACTAACGGTAACAAATTAAAGGAAGAGAAATATTTATAATTACATGTTTAAATTAAAAGCTATCATACAGAGATATTGCAATTTCACTCTATAAGTTTTATGGTAATTAACAAATTTAAACAATCTGAGTAAAAAGGATTAAATTTATCTTATTTCAATTGAATTGTTTCAATCAAGCCTAAATTTCGTTATTATTTTTTTTTTTTTTTTTTTACTTATGTAGTCAAATAGTATTCACTGTACTATATTAAGTCAAATTGTATACACTGTGGGTGGCGGCCCGAAGATTTACACAGGTTGCCACCTATGAGATTAACACCGTAAGACACAGGATGTATCCACATACAAATTTATCACGAATCGCTAGAGAGGAATAAAAATCACTGACCTTGGTTCATAGTGAACTCACTTTAGCAGTCTTCTTTGCGTATACTCCAAATCGACTTTGAGACAGGATGTCTTGCGATTACGTGTGGGTTTTGTTCATCCCACTTCTGAATTTGTCAGGTTTTCTCCAATAAAACCACGGCACTTTACTTAGTTAACTGTTTAATCACTATATTCCGTGCTTAATCACACTCTCAAACTGTATATGAGTGTTTTAACACACCACACTTTACTTTTACGAAGAACACTATATTTTAATTCTACTTTGACTTACAATCTTTCGAATTACTTAATTTCACGACAGACTTAACTATTATAACCTTCTCAGTACCAATGTACGTATTCAACTGCCGCGCGTGTCAAGTGTAGGCGCTTTTATATTATGACTCGATTTTAGAATTAATGTAGGTAGTTTGAAATGGATTCATATTGGTATTAATTGTGAAGATTGCCATGTAATATTGCATAATGATTATTTATCTAACAATTGGAAGACGTTTTCAAGCTACTGGACCGGAAAGGATACGGTATTAACATCAATGGCGAGTACATCACTCACCTTCGATTGCCGACGATATAGTCCTTATGGCAGAATCACTGGAGGACCTAAGCACTATGCTCAATGACCTCAATTGTGTCTTCCAACGGATAGGTCTTAAGATGAACATGGAGAAAACAAAGATCATGTCTAATGCCCAATCACACTTTTGCCGGTAGTTTTTGGGAGCACTATGCTCGAAGTTGTTGACGAATATGTTTACCTGGGACAAATAGTCCGACTAGGTTAGTCCAACTTCGACCGAGAGGTCAATCGACGGATTCAACTCGGCTGGGCAGCGTTTGGGAAATTACGACATATCTTCTCGTCAGGTATACTTAATCTCTGAAAACTAAAGTGTACAACCAGTGCGTGTTGCCAGTGATGACATACGGATCTGATACGTGGTCCTCCAATGCTGGCCGTATGAGGACGCTCAAGGTCGCTCAGCAAGCTATGGAGAGGGCTATGCTCGGAGTTTCTCTACGTGATAGACTCAGAAATGGGGATATCCGCAGTAAAACCAGAGTGACCGACATAGCCCAACGGATTAGTAAGCTGAAGTGGCAATGGGCCGGCCATATAGCTCGAAGAACCGATAACCGATGGGGAGGAAAGGTTCTCGAGTGGCAGCCTCGTACCGGTAGGCGTAGTGTAGGGCGACCCCCCACTAGATGAAGTGACGACCTGGTAAGATATGCAGGAATTCGATGGATGCAGGTGGCTTAGGACCGTGCTTTGTGGCATTACTTGGGGGAGGCCTATGTTCAGCAGTGGATTTGTGAAGGGCTGTAATGATGATGATGATGATCCACACAGTCACTACGATCTGACATTGTATCGACTTAAGTACCTAAAAGTACTGATTTATTTACTTACAACACGTCTTGAAAACTACTATCGCAAAAAAAACTAAATTAATATTTTTAATGTTTTTCTTTAAATTAATGATCGTAGTCTTATGTCAGAATACTGAACCTCTCACCAATAGCTACTCAAGATTGAAGTTTGTCAACCCGTAAGGACAAGCTAATGAATTAAGTAAAATAAATTGTACATCAAACCAGACGAAGGAATGCAAGTGTCAGCAATCGTCGCCGGCACAGCTGCAGTGCCCTCGTAGTTAGGTACTCGAATCAGTTGTTGCTAACTCGCCGCTTAGATGCAGCGATGCAACGAATAACGCCGCTCCGATAGTTTTCTGGAATAGTCAGCCAAAAAAGGTTTAACTTTTACGTAGAATAACGTGTGGAACGTTAATAGGGACTCACAAGTGAAGAATCTTAGGATAATGTTGAAATAAGAAAGTTTTAATTATAGCAGAATAATGACGATGCTTTTGTAAGAAAACTCTGCAATAATAATGCGTAAGAGGAAAGAATTAGGTACTTTAAGCCTGCAATTGTTATGTAACTAGTGTATTAATAAATTATACGTTTTATTTTATGCGTAGAGTGACTTAGTTAGGTTATATAAGGAAGTTACAATTTTCGATATTTAAAGTTTATGTAAGATTATCAATAACACTAGATAGATTTAAGCGTAAAAGAAGGATAAGAAACACGGTAAGTATAGGTAGTAGGGAGTAAATACGGGCAAAAAGCTGTACATATAAACGGTGCAAAATTTCACCTGAGTTTTCTGCATTTAAACTGTGCATTAAGAGGATTGTGAAGTGCCGATACGCGGCGCTACGGTATTTTCAAAAATGCTATCTGTTTCACATCGCTCGCTTTGCCTCCCTCCGGGCGTGACAAACACAAATATAACATAATATAAACAAATTCTCACGCACACTACAATAGCAGCAGTAAGCGACGCTCAGGCGTATTCTGTGAATCGCTCTGAACGTCGGCTATAGCTATATACTATAGCTCAAATGAGAAATCGGCGGTCCCGAATCCGTGGTTCGAATCCAAATGACTTCGGCCCGATTTTTTTCTTCCCTTCTTTTGTAAGAAAATCTATTATATCTAGCCCTTTTTTAGTATTTTCTTAAAAACACGAAAAATTAAATCAAAACTAATTGAACTCATGATCTTTATTTAAATAACCGGTTCAGTTTTGTTTTATTACGTTGGTAAGATCGAAAAATATTACATACTTAAATGTCTTTGACGACTAGCGACATAATTATTCAATTTGTTTGTGTTTCTTTGGAATTTTATTATACTTCTAGTATGTGTAGAAATTTAGTAGGTACTAACTACAGATACCTTAAATAGAAGTGAGCTGTTATTTTTATATGTAAGTATCTACCCTTCTATATCTGCCAAAGGCAAATGCCGGCTTTTACAATGAGTATTATATTCATTCAAATAAAATTAATTTATACTCGTACCTTTTAGAATGGAACATAAAGATTATAGACGAGGAAAAAAGTCGACCGAGTTTATCAACAAAACGAAAAAAAATTCAATTTCCTTCGTAAATCAAAAGGATTGGTAACGTCAACTTCTAAAATCAACAGGTATACCACATAAAAATCTATTGCACATAGGTATCATACGTAATATTATTTATCCTGTGATCATACTTTGATTGGTAGGTAATAGACCGAAATTTATTTCGCCAAAATATAAAATTATGGAATAGCTGATGTTGATTTTTAAGAATTCATAAAATGAGGAGGTTCTATGTTCTGCTTTATGTTTTTTCTTGTTTTTTATTTTTTACGTATGTTCACTGATTTCTCTATCAATTGTGGAGCGATTTTGAATACGTATTCATTTTTTCTTCGGTAATGTATGTCTCAAATTTGGCCCCATATAAATGTCATAGAAATCATTTCAACGATTACATATGTTGCAATTGAGTTCTTTTGAAGTCGGTTGTACAAAATTTTCAATTTTACCACTTGTCTAGTAATAATATCAGTCCGTTAGAAAATGTTGTTCGTATTACTTATTCTAATTACTAAGTTACTATTCTAAATTTTAACAATAAACCGAATTAAAGGTAAACTAGCTTTTGCCCGCGACTTTTGCCCGCGTTAGTTAGCCCTAAAATATTTTTAACTATTATCATTCTGTTTATTTTTCAGTGACTCTGAGCTTGACAAGGAATTACCGGACAGTAATATGTAGGGTCGATGTACTCCTAATATTCGTCGAATGTATATTAGAGGTCTAACAGCGCCACATCGATGGAAGAAGGCATAATAGGGGAGAGTTTCCAAAAAGCGTTGAAAACCATGGCGTTAAATATCACATGCTGATTGGTGATGGCCAATCTGGTATCGTAAATGGACTATTGATTACTATGCCATACGATTCTAACCTCATGGTCAAAAAATTGGAATGCAAAAATCACCTTTTCAGAATTTTTTGTTCCAAATTGAAGCAGTTGGGGAAGAAAACTAACAACCAATAAGGTTACTTACCAGTACCTACAAGAAAAAAAGTTTTGAGCAATGTTTTGGGTCGCTTTTATGTGGTAGAGCCATGCTGGAGTTATATTAGTAGTATAGTTGTAGCACGAATGGGTCGGCTCGACCGGGGAAAGACCACGCTCTCACAGAAAACGAGCGTCAAATAGTAGCTTAATTCTGCTGTGTTTTGTATGGTGAGTGCAGAGAACTGGAGACCCTTTTTACTGGAAATGAGGCATTCCACCTCAGTCCTCAAGGATGACAAAGCATCAGCATTTTGGTTCGTAATCGAGGATAGATGAAGATGTTTATGGGCCACAGCAACCACTTACCGTCAGGTGGGCTGTGTGCTCGTTTTTAGGGTTCCGTAGTCAACTAGGAACCCTTATAGTTTCGCCATGTCTGTCTGTCCGTCTGTCCGTCCTCGCTTAATCTCTGTGACCGTTAGCACTAGAAAGCTGAAAGGAGACAATCAATTTTTCTATGGAGAATGGGCCCACTACAAATTTTAAAGATTATCAATGAAATGCAAGTCGATTTATTCCTTATAATCCATAGATTACGATAAAATTGTTAGTTTTACTGCATCTAAACGGAGTCCTAAGAAATTAACAAATAAAATATGAATCTAACAATAACCTCAAAACAAACTGAAAGCGATTTTCTAGTAGTATTCATCGGTATTATAAGTTAAAATAGTGCACACTTGAATAATAGTACATATCAAACTAAGCTGTAGGTATATTCAGCATTTATAAATATTTTAAAATCGATGTAAAACCTTTCACTAGTTCGGGCAAAACATAGTGCCTGTCTATGCACAAATGTCGTATCGATTCTAACTTTGACATGTATTGATTGGTTGTGAGTGTAATTCTAAATACCAAGATGGCTAAGGGATGATGTCTTGAATAATAGTACATATAAAACTAAGCTGTAGGTATATTCAGCATTTATAAATATTTTATAATCGATGTAAAACCTTTCACTAGTTCGGGCAAAACATAGTGCCTGTCTATGCACAAATGTCGTATGGATTCTAACTTTGACATGTATTGATTGGTTGTGAGTGTAATTCGAAATACCAAGATGGCTAAGGGATAATGTCTATTTATATTTATGATATTACCAACACACAGTAAGATACGTTTTAAACTGATTGTATTACAAAAAAGAAAATATAATGTAGGTAATTCTATTTATTATTGTAAATCATAATTTATTTAAGTATTCTATTAACAGTAGTAGGTACAGAAACAGAAACCTTTTATTCAATTTAGATTATAAATAATACTTATTGAGTCTACTTTTTTAATTTACCACTGGTTCGGAAAAAAACCTCTGACTTGAAGAGAACCAGCAAAATATCCAGTGGGTCTTTTAAAAAAAAGCCAGCTTACAATCATGTATGTCATAATTAACAACACAGAACAAATTAGAAATAGCTTGGTAGCGATCACCTTACCCACGGGTTATTGTCAGCCATAAATTCCTTTATACTATAATAACCCCTTTTATACAAACTTAATTTAATACATTTTTTGAACTTTGATGATTGACTGACATATATAGACAGCAGCGGTGTCAAGACATTATTTTAAAATGTTTTGGTTGATTAGTAAGTAGTATACATCATAATAAAATGACTAGGAATTAACATGCCTTATCTATGTTATTACACAATGATAAATAGTGAGGAAGTAAGATGTTTTAAACTGTTTGTGTAAGGATTACAAAAACACAGGTTTAATTTAAATGTATTTATTACTAGCGATGCGCCTCAGCTGTGCACTGGTGATTTATGGATCTTGACAACAGTGCCATCTACCAAGTCTAAATGTAAATATAAACCATCTAGGGATCCATCCAAAGACACACAAACATTTTCATTTAAATTGGTTGGAAGGTTTCTTATGTTTTGTCTATAACGGACATAGGTAGAAACATTTTAGTGTTAGATATATTTCTAAAGGTTTTTTGAAAATAACTTGATGGTAACATGTACATTTATGATATTGTAAGCAATCAGAAGGAATTTCCAATTATAAGATATATGATATAAGACTGTTGTCTTCAATATCCATACACTTTTTGTCTCTGCAAGCTTTCAGCCTGCACGGCATACAGATTTGTTCTAAGCGATCCACCTGAAAATAAGTTAATGACAATTGTAAAGGTGTCTTAACTAAATAATATTTCTTATCAATATATTATTTTTTTCTATATTATATGGGAATTAAAAGGACATTTTTAATAATAAGAGATTTGAGATAAGACTATGCCTTCAATGTCAATAAACAGTATTTACATATTTCTGTGAGCATTTTCTTATATCTGCCTTTTCATATGTTAAATAATAAAGAAATTATTATAAATTATACAGCATTAATCAGCTCCAGCTGATCAAATACAGAAGCAGTAATTATTGATTAACATCAATGATATTCAACCATGTAAAAGTTGTCTCACATTTTATTTTTACCGGTTTCATGTACTTACATAGTAGACAAAGATATTATTGTTATATTAAGTATATCTGATTCTAGATGATAAAATAATATTCCTTTCTGCACAGTGAACAACACAGCTGTCTAAGCATAATAGAAACAACCATTACACTTTTTTTATGCAAACTATTACTATTAAACTTTATATTTGCTTCTAGTACAAATAATTACTACATTTTTTACACATAAATATATGTAACATTTATATTGCCTATCTACTGTGGCTGGTATAAATCCAGGATCTGTGTCTGGCTTAACAAAAAAGCCATTTAGTATTAAGCAACTTGCTGAATACACAAGGTACCTATTTGTACACAAATGCAGTTATATGAATTGCTCTTCAAAACCCTCCTTAAGTCCCTCGGCCCAAAGATTCTAATTTTCTTTTAACATTATAATAACTTCTTTTGTGCATTTATTCTATTTATTATTTAATTTAGATTTTACTAATAAAATAAACTTAATACTTGGTCACTTTTAACAAACTAATAAGGTTCTAAGACCTGTTTATTATTTTTATTTGTTTGAGGTAAAATATACAATTAAATTTTCACAACCTAGCTATTCTATTATATTGTAAATTAATAAACTCTTATATTCTATTTGCGAATTTTACCACCAAAACAAAAAAGAGAAAAACATACGTACTTGTGTCAATTATTATTTGGCTAACCTTTCTGATAATTGATAATATCCATATTTTCTTAAACATTAGTTTAATAATGCTTGTAAATAAAAAACTCCATTTTGTTCTTACCATAATGATGCGACTCCAACTATGTTTTATGTCACTCGAGTGAATCAAGTGAATTTGTCCAACTCGATAATCGATAGAAAATAAATTTTACCGAGTTACCGAGTTAACTCGGCGCAATGTATAGATTCAGAAGGTGCTATATAGATATTAATTTACTTGTATATATTATAAGTCGCTGCGGGTGACATCACAAGTTGCATCCAAATTCAAACTTGCATCTGGCATGTTGTAAACAAACCTGAACTTAGTTTTATTTATGATATTGATTTATAGTTTTAATTTCATGTTGCCACATATTACTTATTTATAAAGGTACATATTTAAAAATGGTTTAACTAAAGTAATCGCTGACCTCAACTCTAGTGATAAACTTTTCTGTAAATAGTTGATTTACTCAAAAACTAGTGTACAACTAGAACGACATACATACATACTCGTAAATTAACCCGAGTGGCTCGAGTCACAAAACTCTACTCGAATCGCATCTTTATCTTACGGCCAATGCAGTGTTTGTCTACAATTTAGTGATGAAATCGACTTACTAATTCAAGCAATTTATTGATATATTATGTAATAAATAAATTGATATTAGGTAATATGTATATAATGTTGTATCAATTTATGTTATATATGATATAAATTGATTATATATACTTTGGATAGTCAAATTATTAATAACATTAAAACTTACGTCATAACGTTAGAGTGATATTATTTTATGAAGATGTCGATACGCATACCAAAAATAATTAAACCTATTAAGTGTAGTAATAATAATTGTGTTGTATGGAAGAACAATTATAAAAATAATTTGTGAAATATTGACACAGCTTCGTACATCCAATTTGAATTGTTTAACTCGAGCTCAAAATCGAGTTACCTGAATTTCAACTCGAGTCGATTTTTTCCGAGTTATCACGGTACATCTCTAAGACAATATTTTTTTAAATATTACATTACCTTAGCCAATGATCAGAACACGAATGTCAAAACAACTAATTTTTTTTCAGATTTCTTGTTTCCGTTTACATTTTCGAAAAATCTATAGACCATTTACTATTATAATTTGGTGTCTCTTTTTTGGTGTAAATACCATTAAACGTCGTTAATGTTTCTAGTGGGCCCAAAAATGATTGTCTCCTTTGGTACCAATATGTGTATCAATCACGCCGACAAAGTGGTAAAATAAAAATTGGAAAAAAATGTTTTTTTAGGGTAGGTAGTCCCCTATTTGTAAAGTGAGAAGTGATTTTTTTTAATTTCAACCCTAACGTGTGATATATTGTTGGAAAGGTATTTGAAAATAAATAGGGGTTTACTTAAATCATTTTTGATAATGTCAATAATTTCGGAATTAATCGCTCCAAAAGTAAAAAACAATGTGTCCCCCCCTCTAACTTTTGAACCATAAGTTTAGAAAATATGAAAAAAATCTGAAAAGTAGAACTTTATAAGGACTTTCTAGGAAAATCATTTTGAACTTGGATGGAAACAACAGCTACCGGGAGCAGTTGCAGGAGCGCGGAGCGCTGCAGGAGCGCGGAGCGCTGCAGGAGCGCGAACATATTGGATACCCACCTTTAAACTAATAAGTGGGAACACTTATTGTGACTTATTGTGACTACACTGAGCGTGGCCCGACACGCTCTTGGCCGGTTTTTATTCATCCTATTCTATATAAAAAAATAAAAATAAAAACAGTAGTTAGCACCGTGAAACATTGGAAGAACGAAGACATCACTGACGTGAAAAAAATTAAAAACATCAAAAATGACATAAAAATCAGCGCCAATCATATTTTTAAGAGAAGAAAGAAGAGTTTTGGCTTCCTTGCAAAAAAACGAGGACGAAATAAAAAAAATGAATTGGCTACTTGAAATCAAAGAGACAATGATTTGTGGCACACTGAACGGAGAAAAAGGCTAACTGCATATAAATTTTAAAAAATCGCAAAATGCGCCCTTACTGTATACTCATTTCAAAGGAAATACGGCAACCAAATATGGAAATCAACACGAATCGGAGGCCATACGAGAATTTTCCACAACTACCAATCTAAAAGTTTCGGTGTGTGGACTGTTTATTGATTAAGATGATTATTATTTAGGGGCAAATCCCGATGGACTTATTGGAGATGACTCTCTAATTGAAGTCAAATGTCCTATTTCTGCTTCTTGTATGCCACGTGTGGTGGCTGTAACTGAAAAAAGATTAAATTTTGTTTGATACGAGAAGGACAGATGATTTTATAAAGATATCATGATTACTATTATCGGGTCCAGGGAAAATTACACATCACTGGTAGGCAATTTTATTTTTTCGTAGTATGAACGCTACATGTTTTGGCGTATGAAAAAATTAAGTACGATAACCACTTTTAGACAGAAAATATGCATCCAAAACGTAACTCATTTTATTTTCAGTGTTTATTACCAAAACTGATTGACCCTCGAGTGCCTCAAAATATGGCAGCTCGAGAAAGAGTGTAATTAAGTTATATGTAGTAATAAAAAAATAATTTCCACAAGTTGTTACTTTTTAATTTATTCACCTACCTAGTTAAGTGTAATCTCGAAATGTTTTTAAGTTACAGTCCTTATTCAATAAAGTCTCTAAAATAAAAAGACTAATAAATACCTAATGAAGTTATTCACAGATATTATTTTTTCATAAGAAGTATTATTTGTATAGGTTTTCGGTATTATTTTCTTCTCCCTAGGCTATAATTATATCTTTTGAATTATTACTTTTTTACGTTATATCAGGTTTTTCTCCTGTATCGTGGAAGCAGTTTTTACATACATAAATTGCACAAGGACAAACATCCAGACCAGGAACAATTACTTGTAGGCCATACAAATACTTGTACCGTGCGGGATTCAAACCCGTGGTCCTCAGCGCTATAACTCATTGCTAAGCTACTGCGCCACGTAGCCATCACATCTATACATATATGTACTCGTATATCGATAAAATCTCAGACATCTAATATCAACAAACCACAACTACAGCAATATGCGTATGCCCCTGCCTCCCGACCCGTATCGCGCGATAGAGAGAGTTGCAAGTCTTGGAAGCAATTGCCTACATTTCGTTATTGAAATATTGTTTCGGGCGATAACATTTTACCCCCCTAAACCTTTACGAAATGAGATAATTTTGGTCTCATTAGATTCACTACACCCTAGTCTAGGCCTGTACGTTTTACTTTTTAGTAAATCAGTTTAATTTAATTAAGAAAAATAAGAACGCTCGAGGAAGTTTTTAAGTCAAAAATATAGATATTTAGATGCTAATAACTTATATCGTACGTAATATTTCTTTAAAATTAAAACTTACGGACCTAGATTGTTTGTTATATCTGGGAATCTGTTACTGGTGAGATAACGTTATCGCTTTTTGTATGAGAATTTACAGCTTCACAATCCTCTCAAGTGAGTCAGGTAGAACAGAATCGTAACACAGCCCGTAAATGAATTAAATTAACGAAAGTTTATTTATGTATTTTTAATTCGGACAGTCGCCTTCAGAGCAAATTCACACTATGTCACACGAATTGAAACCCGACGGGAAAATAATGAAAAGGAGTAGAAGGAAAGGCACTCCCCTGTGGCGATGGCTCGTAGCTCCACGTTGCGGTCGTCCAAGGGTCACTCTGCTTCCACTCCTTTGTTTCCGTTACGTTAGGTAGGTGCAGCGCGGTAACTTTACTCCCGAAGTGACAGTCCTGTCACTGTTGCCACTATTCTTGTAGGCGATTATTCTACAAAAAATAAAAGTTTATGTGTCGAAAATGGATTTACTTGCAGATTAAAAATTATAACAACAATGGTTGTGCGTTCTAGTAATGCATGATAGCAAGTGCCCGAGCGCCGTCGTTGGCAGCGGTCACCGCTCCTTCCCCCACGTCCGTCCCCTGCACCTCTTTCACTATTGGCGTAGAAAATAATCAACGCACTGTCTATAACCTATAAAAACAAACTATTGACCACGCCACATTAAAAGTTTTAAGAAAAGGTTTAAATTTTGCTATAACACCGCAAAGGATACAATATGAGGTCTTTATCTGCAGTGTTGAGGATTGTTTGCATAAAAATCATATTCGTAATGAAGGTTTAGAGGTCACACGTCAAGACATTTCATCTGTGTTACGTCAAAGCTCAGTGCCGAAATTAAATCAGAGCTTACTATTATCTGCGCAGATAAAGATAATGCTACGGTTATAATTTTGACAGTGGTATAGCAACGCGGCAGCTTTGCTGTCGCACGTATGGGCCGGCTCAAACCGGGGTGGTACCACGACCTCACAGAATACCGGCGTGAAGTGGAAGCTCTGCTTCCGCGTTTCGTCTGGTGAGTGCAGGTGGCCGGAGGCCCAAATCCCCCCTCCCCCCATCAACATGGTAGCGGAATTCAATGATAGACTACCCCAGGAGGGTACCAGCACCCCTGGAGAATCCCTCGCTGAGCATCCACGACCATGTTTCTCCTCTTCTGAGCGTGGGTGCTCAGGCTGCCCCGCGTATTCTGGGGGGGGGGGGGGCAAAATTCCACTCAAGACTAAAACTGCTCGGGGCAAACGGAGCAACAAGACCAAGGCGACCCCTGCCACGCTGTCCGTGAATTTCTGTAATTTCAGGGGACTTCACTCTAACCTAAACGCCGTCCACTACCATCTCGAGACGGCGAGGCCGGCTCTGCTCTTTCTGACCGAGACGCAGGTGTCCTTTTCGGCTGATGTCTCGTATCTCTCCTACCCGGGGTACAAACTGGAACACTCCTTTGTGCCTCGGGTTGGTGTTTGCGTTTACGTCAGAGAGGACATTTGTTCTCGTCGCCTCGGCAGACTTGAAGGTTCGGACCTGTCCATCCTCTGGCTACGCGTAGACAACGACGACCATCCGCGCGTCTACGGGTGCCTCTATAGGTCCCATAGCGGTAATGCCGCAACAGACCGACTCTTCGACCACGTCCAAATGGCTGCGGATTCGTTGCTACAGCAGATCCCCTCCACAGAGATCGTGATCCTCGGTGACTTTAACGCCCATCACGCCGAATGGCTCGGTTCACGTTTAATCGATCATGCGGGGAGATCTGTTCAAGATTTTGCCTTGTCATATGGTCTGACACAACTGGTTACTTCGCCTACGCGGATTCCAGATGTGGAGGATCATGCACCTTCCCTGTTGGACCTTCTGCTGACCTCTCACCCGGACGGATATCAGATTTCCGTCGACGCCCCTTTAGGCTCCTCGGACCATTGTCTTGTCCGAAGTGTGATGCTACTCGGTCTGAATCGCAGTTGCATTCTGCAGGCTGCCGCCGTGTTCGGCACTATAGGTCAGCCGATTGGGATGGAATGCGGTATTTCTTTGCATCCTACCCTTGGGGGCGGGTTTGCTTCTCGCCGGACGATCCTAGCGCTGTTGCGGATTCTGTCGCTGATGTGGTACTTCAGGGTATGGAACTTTTTATTCCTTCCTCTGTGGTGCCCATTGGAGGCAAATCTCAGCCATGGTTTGGTCGCTCCTGTAAAATAGCATCATGCTATAAGCAGGAGTGCTACCAAGCCTGGGCTGACGTATCAGCGTCCAGGGATGTAAACACCAGCGCTCTAAAAAAGAAGTATAATTCCGCCTCTAGGTCCTTCAAAAGAGTCATTGCCAAAGCAAAGTCAGAGCACATAGGCAGAATTGGCGAGAAACTAGTTCGTCTTCCTTCTGGAACCCGTGCATTCTGGTCTCTCGCCAAGGCTGTCCAGGGGAATTTCTCTCAGCCATCTCTTCCATCTCTGCACAGGGAGGACGACTCACTGGCCCACACTTCAAAGGAGAAAGCCGATCTTCTAGGCTCTTTCTTTGCGTCTAACTCGACTCTCGATGAAGGGGGCAGTACGCTGCCGACCATCCCGCGGTGTGAGTGCTCCATGCCGGAAGTGCAGTTCACTCAGCGCTCGGTTCGAAAAGCACTCCTCTCCCTGGACATCCACAAGTCGAGTGGGCCTGACGGAATCCCCCCAATTGTGCTGAGGACGTGTGCTCCAGAGTTGGCACCGGTTTTAACGCGTCTTTTCCGGTACTCCTACTTCCTAGGCGTAGTCCCAAAATCATGGAAGACGGCTTTCGTCCACCCGATCCCTAAAAAAGGCGACCGCTCGGACCCGTCCAACTACCAGCCTATCGCCATCACCTCTTTGTTCTTCAAAACAATGGAGTCCATTGTAAACTGCCAGCTCATGAGGTACCTTGAGGATCACCAGCTGATTAGTGACCGCCAATACGGTTTTCACCGTGGTCGGTCAGCTGGTGATCTTCTGGTCTACCTAACTCACAGATGGGCGGAGGCAGTAGAGTCCAAGGGGGAGGCATTGGCCGTTAGTTTGGACATTGCGAAGGCCTTCGATTGGGTTTGGCACAAAGCGCTTCTTTCGAAGCTCCCTTCTTATGGGCTTCCCGAGAAATTATGCGATTGGTTCACCAGCTTTCTTGCAGATCGGAGCATCAAGGTCGTTGTAGACGGTGCAAGCTCCGATTTCAAGCCTATTAATGCTGTTGTTCCACAGGGCTGCGTGCTATCGCCAACGCTCTTTCTTCTGCATATCAATGATACATGCATACCCGTAATATTCATTGCTATGCGGATGACAGCACTGGTGATGCTTTTTACACGGGCCGAGCCAATATTTCTCGGGAAAACGTCTCCGAGTGCCGGAACAAATTTGAGTCTGAAGTCGAGTCTTTGCTGAACAGAGTCTCGGATTGGAGACGACTAAATCTAGTCCAGTTTAACCCCCAGAAGACACAAGTTTGCGCGTTAACCATTAAAAAGTACCCCTTTGTCGTATTCCCTCAGTTTCAAGGCACTCCCCTTGTTGCCTCAGCCAGTATCGGAATCCTCGGCGTCGACATATCGAGTGACGTGCAGTTTCGTGGTCACTTGGAAGGAAAGGCCAAATCGGCCTCTAAAAAGCTTGGCGTGCTCAGCAGAGTGGGACAGTATTTCACGCCTGCACACCGCCTGCAACTTTACAAGGCGCAGGTTCGGCCGCACGTGGAATACTGTTCCCATCTATGGGCTGGGGCTCCCCAGTACCAGCTCCTTCCACTTGACCGCATCTAGCGCAGAGCGGCTCGAATCGTCGACGACCGACTGCTTTCCGATCGGCTCGATTCACTGGCACTGCGAAGAGATGTTGCATCTCTTTGCGTATTTTATCACATCTATCACGGGGAGTGCTCTGAGGAATTGTTCGGATTAATCCCAGCCGCCAAATTTCGTGAACGCACTACACGGCAAACGTCCCGATACCATCCACACCGTCTGGATGCTTGGCGGTCCACCACTGTACGTTTCACAAGGAGTTTTCTTCCACGTACAACCTTTCTGTGGAATAGTTTACCACCGGCGATTTTTCGGACCGATACGACCTGGGGACCTTCAAGAAAAGAGCTTACCCCTTTCTAAAGGGCCGGCAACGCACCCGCAATTCTCCTGGTGTTGCGGTTGATCATGGGCGGCGGTAGTCACTTAACATCAGGTGAGCCGCATGCTCGTTTGCCCCCTCTTCTATAAAAAAAAAGATACGTCAGATTACAATTTTAAAATATAACAACTTTTGTCGGATGAAACTACATACCGAAAAGTCTAATTAGACCCTAAAACTAATACGCTTAGAATAACTAGCGATCTTATTAAGAAATACTGCAAGAAATTGAATCATAACCTTAATTCGATAATACCTACGTATGCCCAACCACCGAAATTGTATGGGTTACCAAAATACACAAACCGAACTCTCCATTACGTCCAATAGTGAGTCAGATTGATTCGCCAACTTACAGATTGGCTCAACACTTAGCTAAAATATTATTACCACTCAGAGGATACACAACAGCACAGATAAAAGACCTACGTATTTCTCACTATCAAACCATTGTCAGTTGTAATGTTCAGTCAATATTTACATGCCTGCCTGTTGAAGACTGGATCTCAATTAAAACTAGGAAACTAGTGGAAAATAACATGCCATCAGAATATGCAGTACTACTTAGACATTGCGTTACATCTGGCTATCTATTGTGGAAATAAAAGTTTACAAGCAAGTAGACGGTGTTGCGATGGGCTCACCTGTATCTTCCAATGTCGCCGATACATTCGTGGAAGACTTTGAAGAAAAAGCCCTCCCTACTGCACCTGTTACCCCAAGGTTCTACAAGCGGTACATAGACGATACTTTCACAATCTTACCATCAGACTAAATAATTGCATTTTTAGAACATCTTAATTTCATAAATTCTAAAATTCAATCTTTTATGGAGTTAGAGGTAAATAATTCCTTAGCCTCACCATAGGTCACTCTGTGAATAAAAAAAGACACAAACAAACCGATATTTAAACGGTGAATCTCACCACCATTCTTCACAGTAAGCGACCGAGGGCAATATGTAGTGTTCGTGTAAATGTAAAAAATCATTATACATGTAAGTTATTGCATTCTTAGAAAACCTGTCAGATTTTTCACAATATTAATATGAAAAAGAAGGTTATTCAGCATATAAGCGTTCCACGACTGACCATAAGCCTCCTTAATTTTTGTGGAGATTATGAAGTTACTAGGTTTTAGCCACTGTTGTCATGCTTGGCAACAGCAGTTTTTTATTTCAAGTTTTTACCAGGATCATGCTTCTTCCCAATTTCTGTTTTATAGTCAACCAAATCTAAGAAATATCTTTTGACGTTTCACGTTAATCATTCAGCAATAACTTTGCACAAGTGTACTCACACGATTTAAAATAATCTTTTACGTAAATTCAAAGAATTATAAAGTTATCCAGATTTCTTTACAACGTGTATAGTCTTTTATCACTTATTTAAATTTGAATCTTTCAAACAAAGCAAAATATTAAAAAAATGACCAGTTTCAACTTTTTTTACCTGACGTCGTTTCAACGATATGTCGCTATGTACATTACCGTAGTGTTTGGATGATTAAAGTTCATTGTAATGCTAATAATCGGCAAAAACATTCAAATAATCGAATCCCGTTATTTGGGGTCGGGTTTCCTCACTTGTCTGCGCCAAGACAGACGGTCTTGGGTTGTCACATCCGGCAACTGGGCTTTCGTTAGGTCTCTTGCGATATTAGACCACCATGCCATTGGCGGGCGTCCTCTGCGTCTCTTTGTTTCTGGCAGGCTTAGAGCTATTTGAACTGCATGATCTTCGCTGCGTCTTTTAATATGTCCATACCATTTTAGGCGATTTTCAATTATTTTATCTGTAATAGGTGCGAATTTAAAGCTGCCACGTATGTGTTCATTACGGACTTTGTCAAGCCGAGTCACACCTCCCGCCCACCTAAGCATCTTCATTTCGTTAGTATGGACCTTTTGCTCATGCGTCTTTTTTGTTGTCCAACATTCAGAACCATACAATAGCACGGGACGTACTGCGGTTTTATATACTTTGCCCTTAGTTTTTATGGGAATACGTGGATCACACAATACCCCTGTAAGTGATCGCCATTTCAGCCACGCGGCACTTATTCTATGGGCCACGTCTGTGTCAACATTTGCATCTGTGGTAAGCATAGAGCCCAAGTATTTAAATTTATCTACTGTAGGAATAGGTGTTGTCCCAATACAGATAGTTTCAGATACTGTGTTTCCACTGAAAGGGCATTTCAAATACTCAGTTTTACTCCTACTCACCCTCAGGCCGTACTTTTCAAGAGCGTGTGTCCACGTATTAAGAGTTTCCTACAAATGGCTTGCGGTATCCGCAGCTAAGACAATGTCATCCGCGTATAGAATAGTCCATGGCAATGGGGCAGGTATATCCTTAGTGAGGTATTCCATCACTATATTGAATAGGAGGGGGCTTAGAGCAGATCCCTGATGGACACCTACTTCGACTTCAAAAGCTTTACTCACGCCGGTTGGGCTTCTGACTCTCGTGTTGGCCTTGCAGTACATATCTTTTATAAGTTAGATATAATACTCTGGCACCCTTTGGGCACGAAGTGCCTGCCATACCAGCCTACGTGGAACTCGATCAAAGGCTTTTTCTAGGTCTATGAATGCTAGGTGTAGGTCTTTATTGATTATTTTATGTTTTTCCATCAGTATTCTAACCGTTTGGATGGCATCAATAGTTGATCTGGATGCTGTAAAACCAAACTGATTTGGAGATATTTCAGCAATGTCAGTGAGCCGTTTATTAATAATTCGTTCCCATATTTTAAGTGTATGTGAGGTCAATTCAATACCTCTATAGTTTTCACACTGCGTTACATTGCCCTTATTTTTATAGAACGGTAGTAGATAGCTTTGACGCCAAGAGTCCGGAATGCGATTAGTCGTTAGAATAATGTTAAAAAGCTTGGTTAACCATACTGCCGCTATTGTACCAAGGCCTTTCCATAGATCCGCTGGTATCTCGTCTGGGCCTATGGATTTTCGGTTTTTCATTTTGGCTATTGCCTGTTTGACTTCAGCTATATCCACCTTAGGTATTGGTCCAGATGTAGATTTGCAGGGTGTAGGGTCTTCATTTGGAAATTCTTCATTTAATAGTTGTTTATAATATTCATGCCATCTATCCATAATTTGTGAGTTATTTTTTAACAATTTTTGGTCTTTACTTTTAAAGTATTTGTTTGTCTTTATATCCCTAGTGGTCCTGTTTCTAAATTTTGCTACTTTTAATACTTCATCTACAGTTTTAGCATTTTCCAAATTATTGTAGAAGGCTTGGTTGCTAATTGCTCTTTCTATGGCTACACATTTCTTTGCCTGTTTCTTCGCTTCTTTATATGAGTCTTTGTCTTCATCTAGTTGTGAGCTTTGCTATTTCTTAAAGAGGTCTTTCTTATTCGCTAGAGTCTTCTTCACATTGTCATTCCACCAGTTAGGATCCTTCTCATTTCTGGGTGGTCCTTTGGAGACTCCCAGGATTTCTGCTGCCTTAGCTCAACAATGCGCTTCAAACTTAGACCACATATCTTCGGCGTTTTCGTAGTTCACTCCAATATCAGAGTCTAAGTATTCAGTTATTACACCTCGCAGTAATTCGCCCTTAGAGCTATTCAGATCTTTCCACTTAGTACGCGGTGTTCTATCTACAAAAGTTTTTATATGTTTGAACAGAGAGTAAATGGCTACGAGTATACGGTGTTGTGATGTTAGAGACTCTCCAGGGATTACTTTGCAGTCCTTGAACTTTTGTTTGGCATCCACGTCGGCGATAATGTAGTCTATTTGTGACACTCGACCTGCACATTTATACGTGATTAGATGTTCTTCTTTCTTTTGGAAATTTGTGTTTATCAGAGTTAAAGAGTGTCTGGCTGCAAATTCTAGAATGTCTTCTCCCTGTTTATTTGCCTCGCCTAGTCCAAAACCGCCATGTACCGCTCCGTATGTATTATTTTTAGCTCCTACGTGGCCATTTAAATCCCCTCCTATTATTTTACGTTCATTTAATGGTATTTTATGTATTAGATCGTCCAAGTCTTCCCAAAATTGAGATTTCTCGGACTCCGCGCAACCCGTCTGTGGTGCGTATACTGATAAGATATTAATTATTTGTTGATCATCCAGTGCCAATTTAGCAGCAATTAGACGGTCGCTTTTCCGGGTGATGTTTACTATGCGGCTCTTAAAGTTTTTATCCAAGGCTATCGCTACCCCATTTCTTTTACTGTCTATACCGTGGTATATAAGCTGATAATCGTTTCCTATGTCTCGAGATTTTGAACCTTTCCATTTAGTTTCTTGTATGCAGCAAACGTTAATGCATCTTTTCTTTAGGATTTCGCTTAATTCTTGGCTTCTTCCTGTAAGAGATCCCAAGTTCCATATTGCCAGTCTTATTTTGTTAAAAGTATGTGAATGCGAATGTTTGTTCTTGTCTAAGTAATTGTCGCTTTGGGGGGACGCCCTAGCAGTTTTGCCATTGAGTACCTGATTCATCGTATTTCGCATTTGCGTCGCTTGGGGGGTACGCCCTAGTATTTTTTGCCCTGTATTTTTGTCTTGTGCTTTCATGTGAGGAGAAAAATGTTTTGGCTATTTTGTTTTACGGCCGGTTGCCACCTGACGCCAATGCACAACCCTTCTGAAGGGCTTGGGAGCCGCCGTTGGACTGAGGTCTCTTCCGCCGCCATCCTTACTGCATCACCCAGCATGGTGTTGCAGCTGCAGTGTAACCTGGGGTCTCAATATGTGAGAGCAGCTTTCCACTGGGTTTGTGCTTCTTCCGCCTGCTCCGCCGTACTGATAACTATTATCTTCGCCTTCACAGCCGTTGAAGTCTTCACCCGTAACCCTGGGTAAGGGACTGTGTTATACCCCACAGCACTGGGTCCCTACCCGAACTTGGCCACCAATTTACTCCGGCCTACTGAAGTAAACGGCGCCCACCCCCGCGACGTGGACGTGCCAGGCAGGAATTACCCTAGTGGGAGATAGAGAGGATGACTCTACCTCCACCAGAGCCGGGCTAATGGTTGTGTCTGAAGCCACAACCAAGGGCGTCAACGTAAATTTGTGTAGGCAAAAAAACTCAGAAAGCCGCGCTGAAAAAACCACTACGTATAATTGCCGACGTAAGTCGTGAGCACACTTTTTATTGGTCCATACGACGTTGACCACGCTGACGTTTAACGTGATTGGTTCATCAGTCGATTCTCATCGTCTATTGGTTTCGAACGTATCATTCGGCTTCCGTACACTTGGGAGCAATAATTTTAGTGATAACTTTTTAATTAGTTTATTTTCGTTAATTATTTTTGTTAACTCGTTGTTAATTGTTGTTTGTGTTATTCCTTGTTATTAATTGTTTGTTATTGTTTTTGTTATTTCTTGTTTTTAATTATGTTTGTTGTTATAATTTGAATGTTCAGATTTTGGTCTCAATATGCAGAGAAGGTAGAATTCGGTGTTAAATAGATAATCCCGACAAATGATCTACTCAGAGTTTAGTTGCATGAAAAAATTAGGTACTGCGAAGAACATCATAGACGTACATAAACAGACTGCTGAGGCGACTAATGTCTCAGTAGCTACTGTACGGTGCACCGCAACACCAGATTTTATGAAAGGCATATCACCTCTTCCTTCTTCTTAATAAAATAATCAATTCTAACCACCAGGTATACATTAAATACTTTATAGTAGATAATAAAATAACGGACAAGAATATCTGCAACATTACTGTATCAAAGTAAAAGTTGATGTGTTCGAGTAAACATTTTCATAAAAGTCGGCGAAAATATTCAATTACGAATTGAAATAATAAAGGTACCCAATAATTTTTCCCGACAGTGTACCTATCTCCCACCACAGTTTATCTGTGCTCACGACTCGTATCGGCAACTATAATTTCAATATCCACCATTTCGGGAGCTTACTGTGCGTAAATTTGTGATTTTGTGTTTGTCTTCTTATTTTGTGATTCGGCTTTAACTTTTTGGACTGTTTCTTCTATATTCGTTGAAGTATGTGCCTATGTCACAAAGGATCATTTGACAAAAGTGGTAGAAAAAAACATTTTTTTTTATTATAGATGACTTTGAAAGAGAATTTAATTTTGACTGCATTACTGGAAAAACAAATTATAATTAATTTAAACGACGACAACTCAAGTAGTTGTACTGAAAGTGATTGAATAATTCATTTTAATTTGGCTTTAATCATAAATTTTTATAAATTTGCCTCTAGAAATAATCAGTAACAACAAATACGTAGAAACGGATAAATCTTGTGTTTTAAATTTATTCTGGTATTACTCAAACCAAACTGTACATGATTACCAACTCCAAATATTCGTTATCGATTTTTTTTAAGAATCGAATATTGTACGTTTCCATTTTTTGATTGGCGTGCCTGGTGCAATAAGTCAGACAGCTGTCAAAATGTATTTCTTAGATTTGGTAGATTATAGTTTTCCACTAACACCGCCACTACACTTAAAATGCTATGAACGGTTTTGTTTGTGGTTTTAGTGTGATATATGATACGGCCTATTAAAATAATATTATTCATTAATTAAGCAAGTATTTATAGTATAAAGTGAGGAAATAATTGGTTGACCCTGCAGGCCATTTCCGGAAATTTTCACTAATTTCTATTGCAAAGCACTTCAAAGTTCACCAAATTATGTTGCAAAATCTCAAAGTTATGTTAAAAAAAAACATTTCTTTCAAATTATTTCTCCTTCGATACTTCACGAACGAATGAACCGATTTTTATTTTCCAAACGGCATTCGACGTCCTTTTTTGAATTTAAGAGCTGGTTATTTTTGGAATCGATCGGTAAATCCGTTTAAACGTTATTCTAAAAAACAGTTTTTAAAAATTTTTATTTTTCATATTTCTCAAAATCCGAATCCGAATCAGTTTATATTATCACCAAACCCATTGTACATTGAGATCTTTAGAAAGTCGCAAACCGCATCTCAATCGATCATTCAAAATTATGAAAGGTTTACATACTTACACACACGCATACACAGACACACACGTACATAAATACATCCGCACTGACGTTCACGTAAAATTAGTCAGAATAGATTCCTGGGATCTCAAAACGTCGAGATCTGGCGCAAACTCGTTTTTCAAAAATCGGTGTGAAACTAATAACTTGCCTATTTTTAAAAAAATTCAATTTTCTTAACGGGAAGATAAAAATATAATTTATTGTGATGTTTTTTATTATTTTGAATTATTGTTATCAAGTAATTTCATAGATCTTAAGTTTTATTGCATTATTGAACGAATTATTCAACAGGAACACCTGGCATATGCCAGATGCAGCTTGGCAGAACTCAAAGTTTCTCCAAACATTTTCTCTTGAGCAGCCAAATTTAAATATAATCTAAGATGTACCGTATGTTGATATCAATAGTCCTAAACAGATATACACATGACTTATCATAGTAGTTTGTTTGCCATCGCACTAAATAAATAAAAGTGCAATGAGTCATTTCCAAGCTGCGTGACTAGTTCCCAGAGGAAAAGTTTCGAAGTCAATTTGTGTATTTAAACAGATTCAACTAAAACATTCGAAAATACTTTTTAAATTGTTTACATTATTTAAAATGTATATTGTAACTCATACAACTTCCATTTGACTTTCAACTAAAAATCAGAATAAGGATGTGTTTTGAGGTACCTCAGTATGAGGAAAATGGTTTCCGTTTTGGACCACTGACAATATGAAACACTGAATTATGGTGCTATTTTACCCTTTGTATATGAGAGCATGAACATTATCCAGTCAACTACATCCAATATATATATCTGCAACTTGGCTCTAGTATTTTGAAAGGTTCTTGTCTATAAATAAATCTCACCCGAATTGTTTCTAAAATAACTTATTACTAATACTCAATAAAAACTATCAAACGTTAGAAAACACTTATCTCAGAAAAACAAATAAAGTTTGACGAAAGCTTCTTACATTTTTGTGTGCTGACAAGCGTTAGATCGATAACTTTGCACCTCGCTGAAATGTGCTGCCCCTTCCATTTACCCGCTCATGTCCCCACTTTAGTCCCGTCGCGTCAGAACTTATAACTAACTGTATACCATATACCGTATCAGAATGTTGATATGAACTCACAGACGTTATGTTCGGAGTTAATTCAATCGGTTGTAAAACCATGTTGTTGGTTTCAAATGATTTTAGATACAAAATACGTGTGTGGCTTATAAGTGCGGGTTCTTAAAATCAGTTGATCATGATATTGGCTCGGTTAGGTTTAGTATTTATAGATGATTGATGTAAAATACCGTGTATTGGCAGCAAAACAGAATTCACTACCAAATATCCATTTGACAGATGGAAAGAAACATATGGTGGGCAGTAGCATCTTCCTGATAACAACTCAAAAAAAATTAAAAAACTGTAGTTGTTTATTCGCGTGCGAAGCGTGGAAACTATGGCAAGTATCAGCATATGTGGCAATCTATGAGTGACGCTAAAGTTCAGTAGTTAACTTTTTATACCCTGTAACGTTAATGGTAAAACTTACTACTAATTTTTACGGCTCCGTTGCGCAGTGGCTTAGCAACGAATAGCAGTTCTGAGAACCGCAAGTTTGAATCCCGTTAGGAACAAACATTTGTATGTAAAGTAATGTTAAAGTAAAGTTACATCCAATATACGTCCCACTGCTGGGCACAGGCCTCCTCTCATTTCTGAGAGGGTTTTAGGTATATATAAAATATTTGTTTGGTCTAAAAATTATTTTTCTTGCTCTGGATGTTTGTCTTTTTTTGACAGAGGACAGTCATTCTGTCAAAGGGCGTAGTATGTGGGTAGAACGTAGGAATTAAATGAAAGGTTTTTTATTTGTGCAATTAGCTAAGCAGGTCTAAAAAGACCAATATCGTTGTGACCGGTAGGATATATTGTGATTACTATGGCTATAGATCCCTGCTAAGCCCTTTATTTTCAATGAATTAGAGGAGTTGCTTAGCTGTGAGCAATTTCACATATGGACTAATTACGTAGTTTTCCAGATGAGTATTAAGTTTGCGCATTAACGGTGCACAATCATTTAGGATGTGCAGAAGCGTTCCTTTAAGGAACAAAACACATCTTTGAATGGCTTTATCTCAAGATGTACTTTTTTGAAATAAAAATAATGGATGTGAGTAATAAGAAAGAAAAATTTTATTTTATTTTCATTTGGCTGAATATTTAAAAATATCAAGAAATATTTAATATGGTGAGAGACTGGTACGAATGCTAAGATGAATTAGGCGTGAATAAAGTTTTGGAAAATAAAAACATGAAACTCAGTACTTTCGAGTTCATTTCTACATACCACTACTTAAACGTACATTTATCAGTGACTTGCAATAGAATAGGCGATTACAACCACAGCTCAACAGACAATAAATGGCTACCGGTTCCATGAATATGAACAACAGCAACACCAAGTGCATTTCAGATGCGTTGCCAGCCTTAAAAATGAACTTAAAAAAAGATACAATTAAGAAGAGCCATTCATCAATAAAACGCACCCAGAGTTGTTACGTCTATGCTATAGGGGAGTAGGACTGTATAATTATTTGTATTCCCTACACCCACCGTGCGAAACTTATTCAAGGTTATTCCTCGGTCAAGCCGGCACTTTCGTACTGCGGCTATATAAAACAGCAGGCATGGTTTAAGTATAAATGCTATTAAGTGGTTTAGCAGCTATTTTATGAACCGTATCCAGCAAATCGTATTCACAAAAAACGATAACACCAGAATCACTTCGGATAATCGGCGGGTTGAATAGGGAGTTCAGTAGAGTTTTATCTTAGGACCACTACTTTTCATACTTTACAGCGCGGATATTAGACGACTTACAGTTATATATTTCTTTTAAACCCTGCGATACAGATATCGCTTTGGCGAAGCTTAACGCCGACCTGAATCGCATATCTCTGTGATCTGAGCGTAACACACTAGTTCTGAATCCAAAAAAAAAAAAAAACAAAATGCATGATACTGGGAACGCCAACACAGGTACGGACGATTATCTCGAAATGTCTCGCTGTTGTCATAGCACGACAAACGGTCTACATTATGGACGCCTGGGAAATGTTCGAAAGAGCTGACGATACTGAAATCAAGTCCAATATTCGTCGAGGGTAAAATAGACACTTTCTGAATAAAAAAGAAACATCAGAATAAAAATAAAAGAATATAAAATATTTTGTTTATTTTTTAGTTAAAGATTTCATGTGTATCGACTTTATGTAAAGGCTTAAGTTATGTATGACAGATCTTTAGGCATAATTTTAACAATTTGCAACTTGTGAAGGCGCGCGTTTCGAGCGGGAAATCGGTTTGACGGCGGGGCTGGGGGGTGGGGAACTGACCTGTACGGCTGACGGCCGCGCCGACGGCCACGCCGACGGCCGCGCCGACGGGTCTCGATCTTTTTGGTGAGCGAGCCGTATCGTTCAGAGGTCACGTTTGTTTTTGATACAATCGAACCACGTCGAAAAGACGACCTCCTAGCCGGGCTAACATGAGCCGGAGAGAATATATCCCCGGAGAGGGGATATAATTTTTATCCCTTGCTTAGTTTTATCCACCCTGTGAGCATGGGCAAGAGACAAAAATTATATCCCCCGATTATATCCACTGACAAGAGATAAAATTATCTTATCTCTATAGTATATCCCCGTTTGACTTAACGAGTGGACATATATCTCTCCGTCCGTAGCACGGGGCCAAGGGAAAGAGAAAAAATTATCCTTTTTTGACATTTAAAAGGGACAATTTTATCCTCTTTCGCGGACGTGAGTTTGAGTTTATCTTCAAACCATTTTAATACAAAAAAGATGTCTCGAGCCTATTGCAACTACATTTTCGTGTCAGGAATTGAAAAACAAGAAAGAGAATTACATCAGCGATCGATACGTGATCAGAATACTTAATCTATTGGAATTCTCCGACAACGAATTTCTACGCCGGTTTCGGATGCTCAAAGATTGTTATGTATTTGTGTAAAAAACTCTATGAGGCTTTAAAGCCTATTAATTCTGTGGATGGACTACCAGTGCATATTGAAGTAAGCATCTATTACAACCACCTTGTCCAAAAAAGTCTCAATAGCTCAATGCCATGATTTAATTATATAGGTTGTGTCAACAATACCCAAGGCGAGTCTATGGTCAAGTCAAATTTAATGATAATAGAATCAGTCTATACTATATTTTAGTAAGTATTATAACGTTTTAAAATAAACTTATCAAACATAGTAAAGTTACAATTCAAAGGTTTAAATTAAGAAATATGTTAACTCTTTAGCAAATCTTGCTAAATATACTATACTCATGATTATAAAATTATTTATTCTGTTAGCGACGACACGTGAATTTAAAAACATTTAATCTTAATTGTTTCTTATTTGTGATATAAAACTAAGTGTTAGCAATGAAAAGTGAATTTAAACGTATAATCTCAATTGTTTCTTATCTGTGATTAAAACTAAGTATGAAAACTAATAGCATTAATACCAAGAGAGTGAAATAATAACTTATATTAGCTTCAATTTTTATTTTAAAAACTACGTAACGAAAATATAAATCTAATTGCTTATTTAGCTTTAATTAGAATGTTTATAACAATATATGAGTTAAGTTACCCATTATAACTTTCTTTTATTACAATTTTAAAGAGATGTATTAGAGATATTAACATTTAAGTGTAAATTTAATGATTTGTTTAATTCTCTTTCTCTTACAGTAACTTAACACGATAATATGTCAAATAATCTCTTATGTAATCTAATTACTCATTATAGAAATAGATTTTAATTTAATAAGAAGTTGAAATATGTTCTGTATAGAGTCTTAAGCATAGTGTTATCGTGATAAGCGTTGTGCATTCCTGCCGCCAGGCGGCGCTACTTGTATGTTGAGCGGAAAACGCTTAGCTACTCCGGAGCAAAACCATAAGAAGACCGCGCCACTATTTTTATTTTTTACAAGTATAAATTAAAGGTTATATGAATGTTTTATATTAGAAACAATAAAGATAAGTCATATCTATTGTCAAGAGTGAATAAAAATATTGTAAGGTATGTTTTACCACACTTATTAAAGAAATTTGTAAATTTTCCTTAGAAAAGGTTGTTCTGTGCCCTGATTGGTAGACGGGGATCATTAGTGCTGTGTGCAAATTCAATAGTGCCGCGTGCGAATTTTCTTAATTCTGATTGGTCACAGCAGCCCATAAAAAAGGGGCGTTTTTTGTGGTAAAACATTCCAAATCCGGCAATGTAATAATAAGGAATCAAGAAAATAAATAAGAAGAAACTCTCAAGAAGTGTTATTTATTGCTCATCTAACTGCTACTGCATGCTCTCCAGTTAACATCCCTCATTGTAGAAGCGTGCTCGTCGCGACCCCTGCCAGCCCTTTTCAGGGCTGCAATTCTACACAGCTGCGCACCCATGCAAACGAGGGTTAGGGCATCCCCCCAAGGCGACGCACATCAGCTCGTCCCCGTTGGTGTGGAATACAGCGCGCAAAGCGGCGATGGGACCGCCACCCGTCACGCACAGCCCGACACGGCGGAAGGTGGAGGACGGAGTGCAGAGTTGGCACGTGGAATGTTTGAGGGGGCATGAGAGATAAAACGAATGAGTTGATCGAAAAAATGAAAGATAGAGAATTAGATGTCGTGTGTATGTCGGAGACCAAACGGAAAGGCAGTGGTATTGAAGAGCTCCCTGGCGGGACGTTAGCTATATGGTCCGGAGTCCCGGAAAGCGAGAACGCCTGCCAGGGAGTGGGGGTGCTGTTGTCGTCCCAGTTGGTCGATCTTATGACTGAATACAAGGTTGTGAACTCAAGACTTCTCTGAGTTCGCTTCAAAATGGGACTGACGAAGTTATTCCTTTTGGCTGTTTATGCGCCGGTGGCTTCGTCGTCCAGGGCTGAGCTGGAGGAGTTTTGGGAGAATGTAAGAGAAGTTCTAGATTTGGTTAAGGGAAACGAAAGAACTGTTGTATTTGGTGATTTGAATGGATGGGTAGGTATCGCTCGACCAGGATAAAAGTCGGTGCTTGGAAAGTTTGGCGATAAAAGGGTTAATGATGCTGGCAAGCTTATACTGGCTGTTTGCAAGGAAAAGGGTCTTCTTGTGACAAACACTATGTTTAATCACAAGAAAATCCATATGTACACTAGATAAAGAAAGAATGAGAGAAGCATGATTGATTTGTTCCTGGTGGATGACCGACTGCGAAAACAGGTGATGGATACACGAGTGATCAGGGGTGCTGAGCTGGGAACGGATCATTATCTAGTAATTATTAGATTTAGGGGTTTGTTCGCGGGTTGGGGCTACTGGACGGCAGTAACAGAACCACAGTCGGTCTGTCGCATCCGAAGCTGGAAGCTTCAGGAAGCGGATACTAGGGACAAATATCACACGAGGGTAGCCGAAAAGCTTAACACCATCGATGGCAGGAAAGAATTTGTGGAGAGCACATGGCAGAACCTTAGGGATGGAATGGTAAGTGCAGCGAAAGAAGTATGTGGAACGACAAAAAGAGGTAGTAGTAAAAGAAGAGATGCATGGTGGAATGATGAAGTGAGAGAAGCTGTAAAAAAGAAGAAAAAAGCAGAGTTACACTACTTGGCCTCTAGTAACGATAAGCATATGAGAGATAAGATGAAAGAAAGATATAAGCTGCAGAAAGTTCATGCGAAAACATTGATTGAGGAAGTACGTGAAAGGTGTAGAATAGAAGCGGACGAGAGGTTGTCGCACAACTTTAGGGAAAACTCCAAACTCTTCCGGAAAGAAGATGGAAGGTCCCAGAGTGGTGCGACAGCCTTAGGAATGAACAAAGTACTTTCGAGAACCAACGACGTCCTCTCAGAAAAACCGGAAGTCATGCAGCGATGGAGTGAATTTTATAGAGAAATGTATGCGTGTCATGATCTTAGTGAAGGATCCGGGAGTGACGCCGTGACTGGCACGCCAGACAGGGATCTCGATGACACTGAAGTCATCAGCATGAAAGAGATTGAACGTGCGATTCGAAGTGTGAAATGTGGTAAAGCTGCGAGACTAGACAGAGTTACTGCTGAAATGGTTAAGTACGGTGGGCCTCGCGTCTCGGACAGCTTTCATCTGCTGTGCAATTTGTGCTGGCGGACGGGAGATGTCCCGGATGATTGGCGATCAGCGGTCATTGTGCCTTTATATAAAGGTAAAGGTTCAAATTTTGACTGCGGGTGCTATCGGGCGATCAGCTCGACCAGTTTAGCAAGTAAAGTTTACTCGATGGTTTTGACACGTAGGATGCAAGAGAAATCGGAAAAATTCTTACGGGAGGCACAATGCGGATTTAGACCTGGAAGAGGATGCACGGATCAAATGTTTTCTCTCCGCATGATCAAGGAAAAGCTTCTGAGTGTTAACCAGAGGATTTTTCTGTGCTTTTGTGGATCTGAAGAAAGCATTTGATAAGGTTATAAGGAAGAAAATGTGGGAATCTGTTGCCGGGATATGGTGTGGATGGTCGATTGTTAAGGGCTGTGCAGTCACTTTACTATGACTGTAAAGCCTGTGTGCGGGTAGGGCATGAACTGTCACCTATGTTTAGCATCCAAGCGAGCGTAAAACAGGGTTGTGTCATGTCTTCCTGGCTGTTCATACTGTATCTCGACAGCTGTTTACAGAAGCTGAAAAATAGCTGTTTGGGTGTGAAATTGGGTGACATTAAAGTTAATTGTCTGCAGTATGCTGATGATGCAGTGCTTATTGCACCATCAGAAGCAGAACTGGAGGCATTAGTCATGTGTATGAAAGAGGAATGTGAAATTAAAGGTCTCCGTTTGAATGCTAATAAAACTAAGGTTCTGGTATTTGAAAAGGACGAAGAGAGAACGAAATGTTAAATATGGGTAAATCAGGAATGTCTAGAACAGGTAAATTTTAAAAAAAAAATTGTATACTTGGGGAGTGCTTACAGCCGGGATGGAAGATATGATTTAGATGTGAATAGGCTTGTCGCTGCCGGAAACAAAGTCAATGGTGCCCTGAACGCATTAGTCAAAAGGCAAGGCGTGGTGAAGAGTGCACGCCTTGCAATACATAACGCAGTGTTGGTACCGACTTTGTTATATGGCAGCAAAACCTGGGTATGCCAGAAGAAGCATAAAAGCAAGTTGAATGCAGTGGAGATGCGATCTCCTCGTAAAATGTGTGGCGTTACCATAGCCGACCGAAAGCGAAACGAAGAGATTCGAAATATGGCGGGATTGAAAGATGACCTTATCACAAAAATTGATAGGGGCGTACTCCAATGGTTTGGGCACGTTGAGCGAATGAGTGAAGACCGAATGGTGAAGAAAATATATGGAGCGAAGGTAAATATTAAAAGGTGTCGAGGTAGAACGAGACTAACTTTCGAAGACCATGTGAGCAAATTGCTCGAAGAGGGGAGGGTCGAGTGTACTCGGATACCTAGACGTGCATGTATGAAGAAGTTAATAAACCTGAAAGAAGCTAAGGAGGTATGTAAGGATCGTGACACTTGGCGATCTGTTCTCTCTGGCTACCCCGTTAGGGATTGTGCGTGAAGATAAGTAGGTAAGTAAGTTTTTGTTTCAAACTGACATAACAAGCGAACTTAAAGTCCATCTGATGGTAAGTGGCTACTGTAATCTATAGACACCTGCAGCCCACTATAAACACATAAGGCTACAGATGCGTTGTCGCTTCTTAGGACTGAGAAATAATTCCTCACAGCTTCTTATTGTAGCGACTTCATAACCTTTAGACAAGAACACGGCAGCTTTAGCACTACCATTTAGTAGCAGATATTTATTAGGATCGTGTAGGATGTAGATTCGTGGTAACAAGCCTCACCGTGTGTAGTGTTGAAATCGACTTTTTCTCAAATTCGAATTATTTATTGTATGACACGTTACAAATTAAATGTTACATTATCGGTAGATATGCATGTGACGCCCCGAAACGGCCAGAAATATTACGAAACTATTTTGAATTATCAAACTTTTAACAAAAATTATATTATATCATATCACAAATATTCAATGATATTTTACATGAGTTAGCTAAATTTAGAAATACAATTTAGTCAAAGTAATTTTTATTTATTATTATTTATCGCTTAAAAATTCATTTAAAATATGATATATTTCATTAATAGGGAATGCTTTTAAATGCGCAACGCTTTTTAAGTAAAATAAGGTTACAGCCTATATACGTCCCATTGCTGAGAGGGCTAATCTCACTTCTTAGAGGGTTTTAGGGCAATGAAGTATCCGTCGCGCTACCCAAATGGATGAATATGGAATTAACATGTCTTCGAAATATTTTTCGTACATGCAGGTATCCTTACCGTCGAATACATAGTAGATCAGAACTTAAAGGATGCCGGCTGCGAACAAACCCGGATTTCTCGCAAAATTTGAAACTTACAGCCAGCGCTATGCTCCTGAGCTACCACCACTCTGATTTTTTTAGATTTTTGTATTATTCGGTAAATGGAATTTTACAATTTTATTGACATAAGGTGAGTGTTATTTGAAACGAATTTCAATTAAAAAATGATATTTTAAGTTTAAATACATTCCTATTATTCCTTTCAGTTTTTGTAATAGGTGAGTAGAGATTTGTGTGTGTCCCGATGACAAGACATGAGGTCAGTATTTCATGTTTAACGTGAGGTTTACATGATTTCATTTGGCCTTTATTTGTTATTATTCATAGAAAATTCATTCCAAATTTAAATAGTTTGTTAAAATTACAAGAGTTTCTCCACAAGATACCACATAGAGAGACCAAAAACCTACTTTAAAATCTAATTCTTCCTTTACAAATTTTAGTAAAAGCTGAGTTTCTACTACATATTATTAATTTTTGCAAAATAATATTAGTAACAATTATAAATAATTGTTACTAATATTATTTTTATACACTTACCAGTAATATAAAAAAAAACACCCGTCGTAAACCAAGGAAAAAGCAGCGTTTGAACATAAAGGTGTAGAGTATAAGTATGCGTATGAACATATAGTGTATGAACATAAAGGAGAATCTCGACAACAGAAGCCATAATGAGGACATTATTTTGTTCAATTTATTTCTTTAAATAAGCTTCTAGTTTTAAAAAGTCTAATTTTTGATTTTTAGTTAGTAGTTTAGGAATGTTACACGCTCAAGGTTACAACTATAATGTCGTTTACAAAGTCACATTAAAATCTTCAACCCCTAATTATATCTGATTCATTATTTCGATAGGTACTGTAAAGAGCCCAAACCGTTGGGAGGAAAAAAGTAAATTAAACTCAATAATATCTGCAAAATTAGTTTTAATCTACTTCATCCTTTATGTTCTTATCTTAACCTTTCGCATGCCTCTGGGTCTGACAGATCCACTACTTCAGAAAAAGTCGATATTTTTTATAGTTTTTAGTTTTGTGCAATGTGCATCTCTATAGCTTCCCAAATTAGACTAGAGGCCAGTTTAGTACGCCCCCCACTTTTTGCCGAGTGTATTCGTCTTAATAACGTGCATTCAAATGCGCGCGGGTATGAAAGATCCCACCAGGCATATGGCATGACTATTTTATTTTGTAAGTGAATATGTAATATTTTTTTGTAATTTACATGTTAATTTCTAATTAACAACAGAATTGGTTTGATAAAAATCTATTCTTACAATAACACGTCGACAAAATTAAGTAATGCTGACATAAGACGACTTTCAGAAGGGAGTGATGTAGAATATGACGTGACTTTTGAGGAAAATGGTCTGATAACGGCAGTGTTCATTTGTTTTCAATGATTTCAAAAACTTTTTAATTGTTGAACACGTGATAAACTACCGTAAACCGTAGCCGTACCGTAAACTACGTAGAAGAGATTTTTTTAAGGTTAGGCATTGATAACTCCGCATCAAGCTACAAGACAAGTAAATTTACGCCTTCCATTCAAATTTGCAAAAAGATCAGTACTCATCTGGGGAAACAGTCAGGCCCTCGACCTTGTGTTGATGTAAAAAGACGTTGTTATTTGTGTCCGGTAAAAACATTTGGGATGTTTTTACCGGACACAAATAACAACGTCTTTTAATTTTATTGTGTGCTCTGGCAACATTTCCATAGAACACGCAAACTTTCTGTGTGATAATTGTCACTTTTCCAGCAATGAATAAGTATCGTTATCTAGCGTCGATTGTCCGTCTAAATATATCGAATTTATTTGTACCTTAAATAAACCAAAATCAATTTTTTTCTCTGTTTTAGTCATTGAGTTATTATATACTACGTACTAGAGGCGAAACTGCATTCAGCTACTCTGTTCCACTCAACTGCGGTGCATACACCGCACTTTAATCAGTCACTCGCTAGGCGCTTGTAGAATTATCACGTGTTGTGTTGATTTAAAAAAATCTCTTGGTAAAAGTATGCCGTCGTGTGTACTTAGATATTGCACAAATAATTCAAGAAATGTCAGTAATAACCAATGAATTACTTTTCTTCGGTTAATAAGATACTTAATCGATATTTTTTTATAGATTAATAATAAAACAAATTATTCCAAACACGCCCATCTCGTGTCATGGAATATAGATTATGGTTGCGCGGAAAACCATTCGTATTTATTTTTTTGACGTTAGGGCTTGCCAAATCGTTTATCCCTTTCCAAACGATATCAATCATACTCTCCTATCGACACATCGGGGGGTCGGAGTGAACATTCCTAATAATAGTTCCTGCTTGATATAATTGTGTTTATAACTATTAAACACATCCGCTCCAATTTTGTTTTCTCCTAATCAAGCAGGATTCCTTTCATAGATTTGGCAAATAATAGTTCGTTTTAGGGAAGAGCGAGTGCATTGTACCGCGTGCTATAATCGCCATTTTTGTAAGCGTAGAAGCATTTCGCAGATACAGTCCACTTTGGTTAATATCTCGCGTAATAGGTTTAAGGTTCGACCGGGGAATTGGACTTCGGTAACCTTAGGCTCGTCGCTCCACCAGATTACGAAATCAATATTTTCAGATGTGACATTTATGTGGGTACTTAAGTATAGTACGAATATATTATTATACACATTTTTTGTAGAAACATATAAGTTATTATAATTAGGCTAAATTTTTCATGTTTAAATCTGCTTATTATTCTTTTTTTATTTTTAGTTTTCCACTTGAAGTCAAAGTGGAATAAATTCGTCCATTTTTAACTCTCGCGTGCCCAGCATTTATGAACGACCTTTATTCTAATTTAAATAAATATATTTGTAATTCAAATGTTATGTTAATAAGTTTTTTTTAACATTCATTTAGTATGTTTTTTCATATTTGACATAGATACCTTTTAAAATATTCAGATAAAAATATCATTAAAATGTAATTGTTATTAATATTACTTATATTAAATAAGCAAATATAATATACAAAATAAATCTCAAAATTTTAAAAAAATTCTCGATATTATTTACCTATTTAACAATACAATCTACTATTACCTACTGATCATTCTGCCTATGTTTATTCTATGAATAAAAAAAACAAACGCGCGAACACAGAGTAGCGCACATTTTTTGTTTGAAATAGCTTTTCTAGTACATAAGTACATATTACTTCAATGGTTTTAGTGTTAGATTTTGATTCAATACCAATTTTTGTTATCTTTAAAAAGCAATACTTTTATTTGATTAATAAAAAAATTTAAAAACTTAAAATAGCACTACCAATTATTTATCTTAAAAAAAAAACAATTACCAATTATATGCAATCTGATATCCCAAGAGCATTACCTAAAAACGAAAATAATAATTTCGGGTCCATCAGACCAACTAGGCGTGATTTCAATCCTTGTGGATTGAAACCACGCCTAATTGGTCTGATGGACCAAGGTTTAAAATATAATAACTCCATATAAACTTTAACTATACCTAACCTCATACATATTCGAGGGGGCAATATGCTTAAAAAAGATTACAAGATTTTGTTAAGGTTTTAATATAATTATAGCTTTCAACACTTTAGCACACGCAATACACATTTAAATATATTTTAATTAATAAATGATATTTTACATTTGAATAAATTCCTATTATTCCTTTTAGTTTTCTTAATAGGTGAGTAGAGATTTGTGTGTGTCCCGATGACAAGACATGAGGTCAGTATTTCATGTTTAACGTGAGGGTTACATGATTTCATTTGGCCTTTATTTGTTATTATTCATAGAAAATTCTTTCCAAATTTAAATAGTTTGTTAAAATCACAAGAGTTTCTGCACAAGATACCACATAGAGAGACAACATAAGAGAGTTTTCTTCTCATTAAAAACCTACTTTAAAATCTAATTCTTCCTTTACAAATTTTAGTAAAAGCTGAGTTTCTGCCACATATTATTAATTTTTTGCAAATTTTACTGTAAACGAACAACCTATTTGCATTTTCATAAATAAATAATGCGGCATGAGGTCCGAGGTCGTCTGAATAATTTAGTTGAGTCCACTAACAGGTTTAAAATTATGTAATTAATCCACTTATTATACATAAGCGTGGGGAGTTTATGTTTGAGCACAGGAGATTTTGTATAGAATTGTGACAAACGAGCACATAGTCTACCTGATGGTAAGTTGATACTATGGCGTATAAACATATACATTAATCCGTAGTTAAGAATGCAGATGCGTCGTCACCCGTGAGCACTAAGCTGGAATGGTACGTATCCAGTAAAAAAAGAATGTCGCTGAATTGTTATTTTGTTTTCCTGTGTATTGTATACATTATCCTATTCCTATAACCTGATAGTTAGTTATGTAAACTATTTTAAATTTAACAGACATTATCAAAGTGGAATAAATTCGTCCATTGTTAACTCTCGCGTGCCCAGCATTTATGAACGACCCTTATTCTAATTTAAATAAATATGTTTGTAATTTAAATGTTATGTTAATAAGTTTTGTTTAATATACGTTTAGTATGTTTTTTCATATTTGAAATAGATACCTTTAAAATATTCAGATAAAAATATCATTAAAATGTAATTGTTATTAATATTACTTATATTAAATAAGCAAATATAATATACAAAATAAATCTCAAAATTTTTAAAAAATTCTCGATATTATTTACCTATTTAACAATACAATCTACTATTACCTACTGATCATTCCACCTATGTTTATTCTATGAATAAAAAAAAACAAATGAATAAAAATACCTAACCTCATACATATTCAAGGGGGCAATATGCTTAAAAAAGATTACAAGTTAACGTATTAATATAATTATAGCTTTCAGCACTTTAGCACACGCGATACACATTTAAATATACCTTCATTACTTTTTAAGATTGAAGACTTCCCGCAGCACGTCTATTGCTATGGGATTATTCTGCGAAGATTAGTTTGTCTTATTTAAATTATATATTTGACTTTAGTTAACACCGTAGATATATTTTGATGAAATATACAACATATTAAAAGTTTAAACAAAAATTGGTAACATACAAACTATGCAAATGACCTATTCTAGTATATCTAAAATAGGAATATTATAATAATTATATAATATAAATAATATAATTAAAGAAGACGAAGGAATACGAACTAGTTTCTCGCCAATTCTGCCGATGTGCTCTGACTTTGCCTTTACAATGACACTTTTGAAGTACGTGGAGGCGGAATTATACATCTTTTTAACAGTGCTGGCATTTGCATAAGTTCAGGCCTGTTAGCACCCTTTCTTATGGCGTTATGTAATTTTGCAGCAGCGACCAAACCATGGCTGGGTTCTGCCTCCGATAGGTACCACAAATGTTGTAATAAAAAGTTCCATTTCCTGTAGCACTACATCAGCGACCGAATCAGTAACAACGCTGGGATCATCAAACAAGAAGCAAGCCCACCTTCATGGTTAGGATGCACAAAAAGATCGCATGCCGTCCCAGTCAGCTGACCTATAATGTCAAATACGGCGGCAACCTGCAGAGCGCAACCGCGATGGGAGCCTGAGTGGCACCGTACTGCAGATCAGACAATGGTCCGAGGAGACAGGAGAGGCATCAACGGTGACCTGATATCCGTTTGTATGAGAGGTTAGCAGAAGGTCCAACAGGGAAAGTATATGATCTTCCACATCTGGGATCCGCGCAGGAGAGCTAACCAGTTGTGTGAGACCATATGCCAAAGCAAAGTCATAAATAGATCTACCTGCATGATCGGTAAAACGAGAACCAAGCCATTCAGCGTGGTGTGCGTTTAAATCACTCAAATGGACATTAAGTTCTTATGTCACTACAAAATTTATTAAAAAAATACTTGCGCCAATATAGAACATTTAAGTATACCGCCGACCGTCCGCGGTGTGAGTACTCCATGAAGAATGTGCTCTTTACCCAACGCTCAGTGCGCAGAGCTCTCCTCTCCCTGGACGTCAACAAGTTAAGTGGGCCTGACGGTGTCCCTGCTATTGTGCTGAAAACGTGTGCAGTGAAGTTGGCACCAGTTTTAACGCGTCTTTTCCGGTATTTTTACTCCCTAGGCGTAATGCCAAAATCATGGAAGACAACTTTCGTGCACCTGATCCCGAAAAAAAGGTAACCGCTCTAATCCATCCAAGTATAGGCCTAACATCATCACCTCTTTTTTCTCTTAAATAATGGAGTCCGTTATTAACAGCCAGCTCATGCGGTACCTTGAGGATCACCGGCTGATTAGTGACCACCAGTACGATTTCCGTCACGGTCGCTCAGCTGGTGATGTTCTGGGTTACTTAATCATAGACAGGCGGAGGCGGTAGAGTCCAAGGGGAAGGCATTAGCCGTTAGTTTAGACATAACGAAGGCCTTCGATTAGGTTTGGCACAAAGCGCTTCTTACGTAGGTTCTTTCCTATAAGCTTCCCGAGAAGTTGTGCAATTGAATCACTAGTTTTCTTGCAAATCATCAAGAACGTAGTAAATGGCGCATGCTCCGATTACAAGCTCATTAACGCTGGTATTCCAAAAAGCTGCGTGATATCACCAATGCTGTTTCTTCTGCATATCAATGACATGTTGCAAATCACTAACATTAATTGCAATGTGGACGGTAGCACTGGCGATGCTTTATAAACCGGCCGTGCTAATATTTCCCGAGAAAACTGATGCTGAATTTGTGATTAATGGGTGATTAATAAAAAAAACTATCATTTCTTTTTAATTAGCCATCTTAACACAATTTTTGGCCAAAGTGGTCCGAATAGTATGCTGCTCTTTAGACTCGAGTAGTATCTGCGTACTTCCCCGGCAGTTACGGGCGTGGCTCTAAATGTATAAAATCCGTAAAAAATTTACTGATGGGACAGTCTTATTACTTTAGAATGTGATTCACGCTCGTTTGTGTGACCTCACCTTTAAAAAATGTCAATGCAGTTACCTAAATGTCTCGTGGCGATGGACTATTTTAAATAGATTTAATATCTTCTACTAAAAGTTTGTGAAATAATTTAGAACTAAACTATTTTACATACTTACATAATTTGTACACACGAGCTATGTTTCATAAATTTTTTGCAACTTTATTTAAAACTTTTAAGGTATCTAGCAGTTTCTTTGAAGAATCTGTCCGAATGGAATCAAAAACTAAAAAACTTTTAATGTGGGCAAAACTTTTAATTGAGAATCTATTCACCAATCGTGAATCGCAGCAGCTGCCTGTTTCTTCGACTATAAGCATACATACATACATACATAAACACTCACGCCGGTCACCCAGAGGGGTAGGCGGAGACTACGGACTTCCATTTGGCACGATCCTGACATACCTCTTTCGCCTCTTTTACATCCATATATCTACGCATACATGCTCGTCGGTTAAGGGTACTTCTAACGTGGCCCATTTTCAAAATATCGCCAATTTGGTCGATAAACTTTTTCTTAGGGCGTCCCTTCCCGACTCGGCCGTTCACATCTGCCATATAAATTTGCTTTATCACTCTTTCCTCATTCATTCTTTCCACATGACCAAACCACCGAAGCATTCCTTTCTTAATCCTGGTCACAACATCATCTTGCATATCACATTTATCTCTTATCACGCAATTTCTCACCCTACTTACAAATACAGCATAACATACATAAGCATACAGGTACTATAAACGAGGCCATAAATTATATTTTAATAATAAAGCCCTTGAATTTAATATAAATTTAGTTAATTTAGATATTTGTTTGATATTAGAGTAGTCTCACCTGATTGCATGTGTGAAGGAGAATAGCAGGTGCGTTGCCGCCCTTTTGAAAAAGAGCAGGTTTTTTTCTTGAAAGTTGGTAAATTGTATTAGTTTAGAAAAATCGGTAGTGGTAGTCGATTCCACAACGAAGTTGTGCGAGGAAGAAAGCTTCTTGTAAATCTCATAATAATGGGATGATATACCGTGGGATTGTTTGTCTTTTATGTGGAAGCCATTATATCCAAAATAGTTAGCCATAAACACAACTAAATTTGATACCTTTTACAATGCACATTTTAGATTATTTATCAAATTATTATCAAAATTGTTACATTTTTCGCTTTCAATTTTTAATGTAGAGGAACTTTGTCTTTTACACAAAGTAATTTGGACGCATATTTTAAAAAATTTCACGATAAGATTGACATGAATTGAGCACCAGCGCAAAGCGTGGGTGGAGGGGCGGTCTAAGCAATGACGCACAATAGCCGAGTGCGCGACCCGAACGCGGGCAGACGCGGGGGCAGACGTCGTTGACGATTATTTTCAGTTTGTGTCCTTTCTTACTTTTTGTGATGGTAAAATTTAGCGACTGCAATTAGTCCAAACGATTCCTCAGAACTTTTCTCGTGGTAGATGCGACAGAAAATACAATAGGATGCAACATATCTTCGCAACGTCAGTGAATCTAGCTGATCAGAGAGATCACGGTCGTTGACGCTACGACGCTAGATGCGATCGAGTGGAAGAAGCTGGCACTGGAGAGCCCTGACCCAGAGACGAAAACAGTGTTCTCAAAGACTGAAGTTTATAGATAAAATTAGCATGTATTGAGGATAGGTCATAATCATCTTAACCGATGGGCATTTAGGTATGAGTGGATAAGTGGATATGAAATAAGCGATATAAGTAAGTATATCACAATTCTGCTTAAAGGAATTCATAAAAGTAAATAAAGAGTACAATTGTGCCTGCGCACACCCTCTTCTGCTTTATTCCTGTCCAGGGTAGATGGCTAGACTCCGATGAGACCGGCCGCTGCCACCGAAATTCAGACTTGATAACATTATTGTTGATTAAAACTACTTTTACGGATTTTATCGCGTTTATTTGTACTTTTTATTTTTAATTCCCGACGTTTCGGGCGCTTTCCAGCACCCATGGTCACGGGGGACTGAGATGACTGACGTCCCGATGTCATTGTTAAACCCGGAGTACCTTCAGCTTTTTTAATTATTGTTTATGGTCCGATCTATGCAAAATGAACTAACTCTGTCTTGAGGTCTTGCAGTGGTATGCTTGGGTTTAGTTTTAATTTTATTGATTATAGGATCCCAAGCAGGTGGTAGTACCCAGCCTCCTTCTCTGTTGAAATTAGGATGTTTTTTAATTTCAATAGCCTCACGTATCATCCTTGGTATGAATCGGTGTTCTTTCGCGAGGATTTGTGGTCTATCAAATCTGATGTAATGGTTGGGGCCGTCTAGGATATGATCACAAACTGCAGACTTCCCGGAACGTTGATGCTTCACATCAGCTATAGCTGATGAACTAAACGCGATAAAATCCGTAAAAGTAGTTTTAATCATGTGTAGTGTTCGCGTAAATATAAGAAATCATTAACATTATTGTTATTATTATTATGCAATGTGTAAAATTTAGATGTCATTTATTCGCTGGGCTTAGCGATGACCGAGAGGACATTTGTTTTACTGTGATTTAATTATTTTAAAGTTATAGTAGGTATATGTACAATATATATTATATACTATAACTTCAAAAGAATGTGTTATTAAATCACATATAGTATGCAATACATTATAACATAAAAGACATAGAGTATTACACTCTCCACATTCAAGTCGTCTGGATCATTAATCTTTTAGGAAAATATTTTTAGAAATGTATATCGTTTGCGTAGTGTTAATAGTTGTTTGTTATTTGTGGACTAAAAAGGTGAAAAAAGAAAGAGATACTATCGGATAATGAAGAAAGGTCAGTGCCTATATAAAACTATTTATGAGGAACATTTTTCTCTCTATTTTATTAAATGAAGCTACCCCCACACCAGGATTTCCTATCTTCCTTCTTAATTAATTTCCTACATTCCTTCCATCGCAGAGGCAGTTTGCATACATAACTTGAACAAGGACAAACATCCAGAACCGGAAAGGTATTTTTTCGAGATTCAAATCCGCGGCCCTCAATGACGCAACGCAATACTATTAGCCACTGTGCAACTGAGCCGTATAATAAACTCACAACGTAGCTTTCCAACCCGGCTATTTCAGAAGTAGGGAAATGTTTTTAAATGTATTTATAAAGACATACATACATATATTTGAAAATATTACCCTACTTCTGGCTTAAGTATACTATGAGAAAGCCTTTGATTCCTCTTCCTTCCGCAGTGCCAAGTTGACTGTCAGTATATCGAAGTGCTGAATTGTTTGTACAGTAGGGCTACGATGGCTATCCAAGTACAGAACCAAAGTACGGAACACATCCAATTGCAGAGAGGTGTAAGACAGGGTGACATTATATTCCCGAAACTTTTCACCCCTGCAATTGAAGGCATTTTCTAGCTACTGACTGAAAAGTATACGGTATTATTATCAATGGCCTTTGATTTGCTAACGATAAAGTTCTCCTGGTAGAATTGCTGGAGAACCTAAGCACTACGCTCAATGACCTCGATAGTACCTCACTATGAATAGGTCCTAAGATGAACTAATTAATAAGATGAAATAACTTTTGTATTGTCCATATACAAAAGTTACCTATCATACATTAAATAATTTCTTTAATGATGAGTTTTAGATACCCAATAGTTTTGCACGCGGTAGAGCCATACTGTAATTATATTAGTAGTATAGTTGTAGCATAAAAAGATCGGCTCGTCCGGGGAAGGACCAGGCTCTCACGGAATACCAGAGTAAAATAGTAGCTTAACGCTGCTGTGTTTCGTATGGTGAGTGTAGAGAATGGGAGACCCTTTTTACTGGAAACGAGGCATTCCATCTTAATCCTCACGGTTGACGACGCATCTGCATTTTGATTCGTAATCGAGAATAGATGTTGATATGGACCACAGCAACCACTTACCATCAGGTGGACTGTGTGCTTGTTTATTACCTTATCCTATAAAAGACTTTTAATTAAAAATGTACATTATAAAGAATTATGTCGAATCTTGACCTGAAAATATTCTAACGCGTCTAGTGATGTAAAATATCCTATAAAATTGCCTTTATTTTCCTTATTTTGTATTCCATAATTGAATTTTCCAATAAAACCAGGAAAAACAGTAATACTATGTTTATCATTCTCTATAGACTTTTGGAGATATAACGCATTTTAAAATGCCTTAAAGGCCCAGAAACCATGGCAAATTATATTTAAAAAAAAAAAACGTGTTTTACGCGTTTATTTTCATAGACAACGAAAATCTTATTAATTCGTCATGTAGTTTATGAATGTTCAAAATAAACAATTGTTTTGTTGTGTTTTTATACTATGGTGTGGTAGGTTATTTTTCTTTCCACACCATATATGTGTATACCATAGTGTATAGTTGACAAGTTATAACCTAAAAAATTATTTACAGAATTTTTCCCTGGCCTCATAATCAAAAGGTGATAAGTTATTACGTTATTAAACAATAATTGATTTTATGCAACAGTAGTTGTATGTAGACGCGACCTGTAAAACAAATCAAGTGACAGGTCAATCAATGTATGGAAAGTGGGTATACTTCTTTGCACAGTCATTATTCAATATATTTATTACATAATAAGTTTTCCGACATGTTTAATTTTTTTTTCTTAAATTCTGTATCTACAAAGGTTTATTTATGTTGCATTTGAATTACATGCAGTTATTTTTAAGAAATTACATTAATTGTTTGTACTTTTTTAAATTATTTTTGTACTTTGTTATTTGTATTTTGTAATTTGTATTTCGTTTGCCAACTGGGCAGGAAATAGCTGAACTTGATTATATAATTATGTATCTAACATCTATGTAATACATATGATCCTCGAAATAAGTAAATAAATAAATTAAAAAGTCATGTGTAACGTCCATGTCACAATTATGCCGGTAGTGGTTGGGTGCACTAAGCATGAAGATGTCGACGAGTATGTTTATCTAGGACAAATAGTTCGACCAGGCAAGTCCAACTTTTACGGATAGGTTAATCGACGAATTCAACTTGGCTAGGTAGCTTTCGGAAGACTCTTTTCTTCTTTCTCTCTTCTTCTCGACTCAAGGCATATCTCTCGTCAGGTGTATCTCAAAACTTGAAAATAAGGTTATACAAACAGTGTGTGTTGCAAGTGATCACTTATAGACCTAATACGTGGCGCCTCACTACTGGCAGTATGAAGAAGATCAAGGTCGACTAGAGAGCTACGGAGAGGGCTATGCTCGGAGTTTCTCTGCATGATAAACTTAGATTTTTTTTCAAAAACATTACCCCTACACTAAGATTTTCTCCTGTATCGTGGGGGCAGTTTACAAACATTAATTGCACAAGGACAAACATCCAGACCCGTAAAAATTATGTGTAGGCCATACAAATACTTGTTACGTGCGGGATTCGAACCCGCGACCCCCAGCGCATTCGATCTCATTGCTAAGCCACTGCGCCAAGGAGTCGTCATATTCACACATAGAAATTATGGTATCTGCAGTCAAAACATATAAAATAAAATAGCCCAATAGATTAATAAGCTAAAGTCACAATGGGCTGGCCATATAGCTCGAAGAATCAAAAACAGTTGGGGAAGCAAGCATCCTGAGTGGCAGCCCCGTACCGATAAGCGAAGTGTGGGGCGGCCCCCCACTAGATAGAGTTACGACCTGGTAAAACATGCAGGAAGTCGATGAATACAGGTGGCTCAGGACCTTGCTTTGTGACATTATTTGGGGAGGCCTATGTTCAGCAGTGGACTTGTGAGGGGCTGTAATTATGATATGTATTTTTTGGGAACACTCTGTAACTTACGTGGTAGGAAGGATTTTAAAATATGGGGTATCGTAATATATATCTTAGTTGGAAGTTGTATAGGTTATAAAACTCTTCTCTTTTCTCTAAGTATTAGAGGCAGTTGGGTTGTTTTTAATTACTGCTTTAAAGTTAGGACTTATTTAAAAGACAAAACGGCAACGCTTTCTTTTCACTAAGTTCATACTATGGGAGGCCTTATGAAAAGAAGCGGAAAGAAACTAGACTTTTTTCTCCCAGCAGTTACAATTTATCCTTATAAAATACACAATTAAATATAAAAGTTGAAATATTTAGGCTGCTGCTTTACTGACTATATTTAGGCTAGATTCTTATTCTATATTTCAGAAATGTTCTATACGGCTGACAAGGCGTATTTAGTTGCTTCTTTGAAGGTCTCTTTTTCTCAGCTAGATGAATGCCTACTATTATGTAATACAACAACGTAGGCGACGTGTAGGCGTCTTCTGTCTAAAACGCTGTTATCTCTACGGGATTTTATACACATGTCTGTATTATGCTTTTTATTTAGAATTTTATTTCTGCCAGTACGCCTTTGGTACTGAACTTGTAGGTACGTGATCGTACCATTTCTAGTCGACATATATTATAATTGTAGCACAGTGGGTCTGCTCAATTGGAGGAGGACCACGCTCTCGCCGAATACCAGAGTAAAATAGAAGGAAAACGCTGCAGTGTTTTCTATAGTAAGTGTGGAGAACCGGTGGCACTTTTTCACATCGAATCTCAATATCAACGTCACTTGAATAATCATATTATTAAAAGTTTCATCCACTATTTTTTCACTCTTTGGGGTGGAACATTTTTTAAATTTATATTGGATCATCTCTCAAGTGTACCTATTTAATAAAAATAATCTTTAGGGTCTCAATTAGCGAAGATATCGCTTAACATACAAAAAATAACTTAAAGTGGAATTGTCAACCTCTCTCTCTCTCTCTCTCTCTCTCTCTCTGTCTCCTTTTCAAAATCGGGTAAAAATAAACCCAACTCGAGGAATTGCATCTTAGATCTCAGACTTGATAACTAATTTATAGCCTTTTTTGTCTGAAGTTGTATGCATGTGTCTATGGACAGCAGTAGGCACTTTCTATCGGGTGTAGTGTAAGTTCTTTTGTCATTTTGGTTTAGTACTACTACATTAAAAATAAGCTTATTGTTTTCTTTGTATATAAATCACTATCAATATCATTATCACGTCCATTAAATACTACAAAGTACTGTCCAGAGAATGCATCGTCTGTTTGCGTGTTGCAACAGGTAGTCACTTCTTTATCAGAGGTAATAGCCCAAAACTGATCTTGCTAATACAAGGCTGTTACTCGGGACCTTTCTTAATAATCGCTTTTAAAGTCTTCGAGATTTTTAGCTGGTCTATTACTACTTAAGTTAAATAGAGTAAGAGCTAATTTAAGATTGTCACAACTTAAATTTATTTACGAGTGTAAAAAAAACGAAAAAACTAAAATTAATATACTTCAACTTGTATCCACCTAAACTATACATAATTAGTGATGTAGTGGCTCGGTCCAATCTGAATAAATTAGAAGCGGTCGGGTGGAAGTCTTAATTTGTGTAATTAATCCACTTATGCATTAGCGTGGAGAGTACTTCCAACTTGCACGACTATGTATGTGTCGTAATTGAAGGATATGTGAATAAATCTACCCTAGTGTGTTTACATAGGTCATTTTCATTTTGTATTCTTATTTGTTATTTTTTTATTTTCAGCTTAAGTATAAGGTTAAGTTGTTGGTTCTTCCAACGAAATGGCCGATTTTTATCACTATGGCATACTTATTCCTTGGGATATGTCAAATAAATAATGTAAATTAATTTTACATTATTTATTTGTCATATCCCAACATAATGTAAAGTAATTTTACTATAATATATAAATGTAAACATTTAAATTAACGGGCAAAATAATATGGGTTAACGTGTATGTCCAGGTGTGGCACGTATATGGAACGCCACTTTGTCCTTAATTTACTTTGACGATAGTTACTTAAAATAATTAATGTTATCATACATAAATCGATAATTTTTTGCGAGTTTTTTTTCTAAAGCATTTAGATGAACTTAATTTAGAAGTAACGCTTAAGACTACTTGATGGCTGAAATACTGAGTAAGAATGAATGACATCAATCATTGATGAGTTGATTACTAAATTTTTTTAAATGGTACATGAGTAAAACAACGCCATTACTCGGCTACAAAAACCCAATTCTGACCTTGCCCCGACCTCAGGACCCCAGGGATTTGAGCCCGGGACCTCATGGTCAGCAACCGCCTTTATAGCATACACTAAACGTTGTCCTGTTTTTTTGTACAATAAGCGTAACCCTGGTGGCTGATATCTTCAACCAGTTTTTAAGTAATCAACCCGCCATTTTTCTCCCTATTGACACGCCGTAGTTTCACACTTTATTTATAAATGACAATGTTAACTGCCGGGCGATAGTATTCTGATTTTTAATTATTACTGCCGTACATGAATCATGCTTATCTTGAAGGAAATTTATTAATTAGCACCCTATAAGCGGTGTGAGAATATCCACCAACTCAAATCGTATCGTAGATGTCGTAAGAAGTAACAGAAGTAAACAAACCAAAAGGTAGGCTGTAGCGCTTTCTTTTTTTAATTAGAAGATAAAGGAACTTACAAAGTTCAAACCACCTTGTTAGCAACCGTGGGAACTATGGTAAATATCTCCCTACGGGAAAGCCTATGTTTATCAGTGGACTTTGATAGGCTGTAAGGGAAAAATAATTTTCTTAGCTATGACATCTATTTATATAACTGTGGAAACCTGTAAACTTTACATAAATACAAAATACAATCACATTTTGGTGCATTTTCAAAACAAAACGTTTCCTTTAAATATAGGACAATTTGGCAGAAAAATTATAGTATTATATTTCTCGTTTTTTTTCGCGCTACTCTCCGTCGCTGGTTTGGATAATTCGCACCTGACTCACTGAATGAGATGAAATGGTGATATATCTAAGACAGACATTTTTCTGGCGTTTCATATATTTATCTTTAACAAAACCCACGACATGAAATGCAGGGTGGTATTACAACACCTCCACCACAAAACATATAAAGTGCTAGGGAATTCACGGATCGACATTTACCCGCGCCTGCAACGGTATATTAACGCAATATTCGTAGAATATAGAACTGAAAGTATATGACTATATCAAAGATTTAAGAACTTACAGTTTTGAAACGCCTTTGACATATATACCTTCTTATATTGTAGCAGTTTTTTTATTGCCTGAAAACATGGACAAAAGGACATTTTCAAAAAATAAATCCTAGCTAGATCGATTTATTGCCCCCGAAACTCCCTGGACACTAAATTTTATGAAAATCGTTGGAGTCGTTTCCGAGATCCCGATTATATATATATATATATATATATATATATATATATATATATATATATATATATATATATATATTAACTCATGAGTATGTACATAATGTTAATTAATACTATTCCATTTTTTGACAACCTCTAGCATACATGCTGGCTGCCTAAATGCCTGAAATGCGGGCGATAGCATCGCCGTTCGTCAAATTTTCGAGTGTTGCACTGCCAAATATTTTCGTGACACTTTCTTTTTAAGGGTTTTTTTTAAGTTTTCGATTGTAAAATTTAATTTTATAACATATTCGCATTCGGAAAAACTTACTCGGAAAAATTTTAACAAGAAAAAATGGGGGAAACATAAGCATTTCATTTAAGTTCAATTTTACTTAGTAACACATATAACTATAACAGTAATCCACCATTCTAGATATCATATTTTTCGAAAACGGAACTATAAAGTACGCTCGCGCCAACCGCATGTATTGTCTATCAGACTCAGTTAAGTGCGATAGCACAAGGTCGGCCCGTCCTGCTGCCATGCTGCCAAGTACATTTGTTTCCCAACTGTAAAGTCTTTAAACTGTGGTTATAGTAAATTTCACGACGCGCGCAGCACGTGCGGTTATTTGCGAGTACCACTCTACCGGCAGATGACTAGTTTCGCACAGGCCACGATGCCCGCCCGCTTGAGTTCTATATACGCGGGCGCACGGACGTAGTTTTTACTGACAATTGATCCATCACAAACAACGTGACTTGCTTCTACCTGACATCATATCTTTTTTATAGAATAAGAGTGCAAACGAGCACACAGTACACCTGATGGTGAATAAATGCTGTAGCTTACATAGATATATACATCTTTATTCGATTAAGAATCATAATTCGGATGTGTTGTAAGGAATAAAATAAAATGTATAATTTTCAGTACAAAGGGTTTCGTATTCTCTACATTCACCATACAAATCGGAGCAGTATTAAGTAATTCTTATAATATCTTAATTCTAATAATTCTAAGTCCTTTCTAGGGCGAGCGTACCCAATCGTGTTTTACAGGTACAGCGTGGCTCTATCACGTAATAATACCGCAAATTTTACATTCTATTTCGTATGGTGAGTGTAAAGAACCGGAGACCCTTTTTACTGGAAATGAGGCATTCCATCTCAGTTCTCATGGGTGACAACGCATCTGCATTTTGATTTGCAATGGAAGATAGATGTAGATGTCTATGGGCTGCAGCAACCACTTACCATCAGGTGGACTGTGTGCTCGTTTGTCACCCTATTCTATAAAAAAAAAATCACAGGACAATATTTGTCATAATTGCTACCTTTGGGTTGAGGGTGATCGCTACTAAACAAACTATTTCTAACTTGTATCGTGTTGTTAATTATAAACACGACTGTAAGCTATTATTTGAAAAGAAAAAAATTGTAGTTTTTTTGCGAACCAGTGGTTACTGAAAAAAAGTGACTCAATAAGTATTGTTTATAATCTACATTAAATAAAAAAGTTTCTGTTTCTTTTTAACCTGTGGTTTTTGTTATATCAGTTACTTAGTTTATTATTACACCTTTTAATTTAAATATTAGTTAATTACACTATGTTATCAGGAAGAAGCTGCTTCCAATTTCCTTATTAAGTGTCCCTTTGTCGCCCCTTACAATGACCCTACTCAGCACATAACTTAGATTCATGATTTAATGTAATTTCAAAGGCAGTGATTTCGAATGATTATATTTTTTTTAATTTCTCATTTGCACATGATATAATATATGAGCCATATTTCGATATTCAGAGCATGTGCATCAATTTGGCAAACAAATCTCTCACAAAACGCTGATTTAAATTCGTGGCACGATACATTTCCAACCGCTTCTTAGTTATACGTTCGCATATAAAACCGATAAGGAGCATATGGCTTAGAATATCAGGTTATCTGTTTGATGTATTTCGAATAGAATTAAATAATTCTACGAATGATCACCTATTTTATTTCATACTCAAATAATTTATTATTACATTTTGTCATTTATTTTAAACTTATTCTTTAGCGCAGACGTGTATTATATTTTATTTATTTTGAAACCGAGACCAAAGCCAGCGAAGCGTCAGGATGATTTTTGAATGATGATTTTTGAATCATTTTTCCCCGTCACGGTTCTTTGAACGAAATCATTCGAAAGGCTCTTGTCTCGATAAATATTCCTTCGGTTTTAGAGCCGTGCGGGATATTTAGAGACGATGACAAGAGACCCGACGATATTACTTTGGTCCCTTAGGAGAGAGGTAAAGTCCTATTGAGGGGATGCTACTTGCGTTGACACTTTGGCGGCCTCTCATCTCTAGGTTACCTCCTTTAAAGCCGGAGTCTCATCAGAGACAGCTGAATTAAGTAAATGGCGCAAATAGGAGTTTTTGAGAAATGACTACATATTTGTGCCATTTGCTGTAGAGACTATCGTTCCATGGGGTCCACGTGCAGTGAAGTTCTTAAAGGAACTGTATCCACGACTATTCGTCGCTGCTGGTGATAAGAGGGCTGGTTCGCTCAAAGGCTTAGTATAGCTATTCAGCGAAGAAACGCAGCCAGCGTTCTTGGCACGAAACCATGGGGACCAGGGCTTTATTATAATTTGAATTTTTAGTTTTAGTTTTTCTATATTATCATAGTTTTTTTATGTTGTGTGTAAATAAATATTAAGTGTGACTACTTTTATTAATTATACATATATTTAATTACACTCACATAATTGACATGTTTTAAATTATGAAGTCGCCTTTTTAATGAAGTGACCTATTTTAAATAAAATTTAACTAGAATGGGCCAGTCCAACATTCGTGAATAAAACATTTAATTAACATAAACAGTAACACTCTTAATGCAAAACAATTGACTTTCAATTGATTTTTGTTTTCATTCAGTATTTGAATTAAACATTGAGACCACAAAAATTGTGTATTTCAAATACGAGGTCCGAAGCGCATCTAGTATAGCATAGACAATTCGCAATATCAAAAGCTTTATCTGTAGATTATACGACTGAAGAACGTACTGTGCGTTTTTTAGTTAGATCATTTTCTCAATGAAAACTGTAATTTGACGAAAAAACGTAAGTATAAATAAAGCCTAGATCACTCCTGGTATTACCCTATGTCTGTTCATGTAGTTTCATTACAATCATTTAAGCTGCAGCAGATTAGTCCTTATAGACTAAGTTGGAATGCTTCCTTTTCAGTAAAAATGGTCTCAGGATTTTGGCACCCACCATACGAAACACAGCAGTATTAAGCTGCTATTTTACACTGATATTCTGTGAGAGCGTGGTCCTTCTCCTGTCGAGCCATCCCATTCGGGCTACAATCATAATAAAGCTGCCGCGTGGCTCTAGCTCCTATTTTCATTTAAATTGTACAAATTTCTATCTTTTCTGTTGCTTTTTATGTAATATTTTATATATTGTGTATCATTTGTTATATTTTGTTGGGTTGGCATAGTGTTTGATTTTTTATTTAAAATTTGTTCATATATGTACCCGTCATAGTAATAATGGCTTTACTTACTTACTTACTTACTTACTTATCGTCACGCACAATCCCTAACGGGGTAGCCAGAGAGAACAGATCGCCAAGTGTCACGATCCTTACATACCTCTTTCGCTTCTTTCAGGTTCATTAACTTCTTCATACATGCACGTCGAGGTATCCGAGTACTCTTGACCCTCCCCTCTTCGAGCAATTTGCTCACATGGTCTTCGAAAGTTAGTCTCGGTCTACCTCGACACCTTTTAATATGTATTTTCGCTCTATATATTTTCTTCACCATTCGGTCTTCACTCATTCGTCCAACGTGCCCAAACCATTGGAGTACGCCCCTATCAATTTTTGTGATAAGGTCATCTTTCAATCCTGCCATATTGCGAATCTCTTCGTTTCGCTTTCGGTCGGCTATGGTAACGCCACACATTTTACGAAGCGATCGCATCTCCACTGCATTCAACTTGCTTTTATGCTTCTTCTGGCATACCCATAATGGCTTTTATATTATTAATTAATGTATATGTTTAAATAAATTCAATTTATATATATATATATATATATATATATATATATATATATATATATATATATATATATATATATATATATATATTATTATTATAAGGCACTGACTTTAGTAAGCTAATTGATAGAAACGGGCGTTACTTTGCGGAAATCCATTATTATAAAGATATTAATTAATTTGCAAATTAATTTGGGACTGGTGTTGGGAGTAGTGGTGCCAGGAGTAGTAGTGTTGGGAGTAGTGTTGCTGGGATTAGTGGTGACAGGATTGGTGCACGCAATTGAGGGAGGGCGGGAGATGCTCATCAATCCAGGTAAGACGCATCATTGTATTTAGTTAGCGGAAGTTTGCTTATTAATCTTTATTACTTTAGTAAGCTCTTTGCACCTGCGAATGTTTCTATAATCATTTATTGTTGTATTTCCGTCCATTATATCTATTATTAAGGTAAAAAGTACAATAAACATAATAAATTAATAAAAATAATTTATTTCATCATACTATATAATTACATAGAATCATCTAGATACATAGAACGGTTTTAAGGGCAGGAAAATGTCCGCCTTGCTGCTTAATTCGCGTTGGCGAACTTCACAAGAATTTGAAATATGTTTTTTTCTTATTTCTCAGACATGAAGGTTTCTTCGCGATGTTTTCCTTCACCGCCAAGGACGTGGTAAATTAGCCCTTAAATTGCAATTAACAAGTATATTGGTGCCGGCGGGAATCAAACCCAGGTTTTTCGCGTACCGTGAAATTTACTGCGAGCGCATAGCCTCTGAGCCGCCACGACTCTTTACAAATTGCAATTAACAAGTATGTGGTGCGAAAGTGGACAATGAACCCAGACTGCTTATCGCCAGTAGCCAAGCGGCCGAAAGCTTTATACACATACAAATATTTCATTTCAAAAAAAAATGAAGTGTCTAAGATACGGATAGATGTCCTTTTTAAAGTTTAACCTAGTAGAATAATTCACACGGGACTTAACAATTTCATTTCGTTGAATAAAAATGTAACGGGCTTGCTGTCGGAATCCACGTGCGGTGGTTGTATATTTCTGTTATTTTTAATCCCATGTAGTTTCGTGACTTTATGAATTTTTGAGAGTAACGTTTATTTAACCTGGGACTGTCAAGTTGGGTTAAAATAACCCGTGATGTTTTTAAACGTGGGTATTTTTAGAGTTATTGTGCGATGTTACCGTGCTTCTTAGACTCTGGAGCTAATTTCCTACTCCTTTTGTTTCTTATGTCTATTCAGTAGAATTGCACTTTCACTGGGAATTAGACGTCGTCAAACACAAAAACGTAAATATGACCCATCTATACAGTTGGTGCAACTATTTTGAAGCAAATATTTTTATTTAATATGTGGTTATTAAGATTATTTTTATGTACATGTATTATTTTTTTAGTTACTTATATGTTTATATGTTTTTATTATTTTCAGGTTGTATTTTTTAAATAGATCGGGATGGACGTAAAATCATACAATTTTAGCATATTGAAAGAAAGTGACTAGGATGAAGTCGATTACTCCATCATATCAAGAGGTGAAAGCCGAAACTGAAGCATATTTTGAAAGGTTAGACAAATAGAATTATAAAAAAGACATAAAAATATTAAAGCGCCACTAGTCTGACTGTGTCACTCCTGAAAGTGATTACATTGATGAGTAAAATGGAATTTTGAATAAGAATTATGTTTTTCTAACTTAGACTCGATTTTTTTTTATACAATGGGCTGAAAGGATGAACGAGCGCACAGTCCACCAGATGGTAAAAGGTTGCTGCGGCCCATAGACATCTACATCTAACCTCGATTACAAATCAAAATGCAGATGTGTTGTCGCCCGTGAGGACTAAGGTAGAATACGTCATTTCCAGTAAAAAGGATCTCAGGTTCGCTACACTCACCGTACGAAACACAGCAGCATTAAGCTACTATTTCACGCTGGTATTCTGTGAGAGCGTGGCCCTTGCCCGGTCGAGCCGACCCATTCGTGCTACAACTATACTACTATTATAAATGCAGCATGGCTCTACCACGTATAAATTTACTAACTTAATGACCGATTTTTTAGTATACAAAAATAACAAATTACAAGAGACAAAGCAATGCAAAATTTTGAAAATTTTGCGACTTGAACTTCTGGAGGATCACTTGAGAACTTGCAAAGACGTATTACGTTTGGTCAGAGAGATGCGCAAAATAATCAGGGGATTTATAGGAGAACCGTCATAAGAGCCGTCTGCTAAAATTTTAGGTGTAAGGCATCAGTGTCAAATATGTCCTGCCAAAAAAGATAGGAAAATTATCCACACCTGCCGCATCTGCAACAAATTTATTTTCCCGGAGTATATAATAATAATAATAATAATCTTTATTGACATAAAATATATATGAATATATAATTCCTTACTGCAGCACACTAACACACTACATTAACACGCTGACAGTGAATCATTTTAAGACTGAAATTAAATTTTAGTTTAGATTTTCAAAGATCAAACATTATATTTTACAAAAAAATAACAAATAAATATTAAGAAGATAGATTTTTATTTATTTACTCATAAGAATAAAAAGTTTAAGTTTTTGTTAAAGTTTTTTAAAGCCTTGAAAAATATATAAAAATTTCTAAACATAACACAATTTTTAATTTTGTTTACCAAATTTTCATGCATATTTAAAATGTATAAATTACATACGTAAAATATTCGGGTCATTTTGACCCACGGTATTCACGCTGGGTTAACATCGCTGTTAGCACAACTTCTTATTTTTACTAGCAGCTGCATTATATTACATGGTTGAAATTTTCTTGTAAAGAAAACAATTTCTTTTTGTATAGAGAATGAGCCACAAATTTTAGCGACACTTAATGAAATGCATGTCGATTTGATCCCTTCATAGATTACAATAGTAAGATTAGTTTTTATCGCATCTAACGGGAATACTAAGAAATTAAAAATTAAAATATTAATATCACAATAACCTAAAAATAAACTAAAAGCGAATATCTAGTAATTTTCACCTTTATTTTAATTTAAAATAGCGCGATGTTAAAAAATTAACAGCTTATAACAAAGTTGTAAGTATATACACCACTTACACGTTCCTTAGGATAAATGAAAAATCCTTTTAGTAGCTTCGGCAAAACAAATGCACAGACAAATAGACATGATGTGGAGATTATTTTTCACATGTATTTATTTATAAGTGAATATAAATCCCAAGCACCATTACAGTAATTAAAGAAATATGATTAAAGCCAAGATGACAATGAGATAATAAAATTATAATATAAACTATACACATTATATAGTAATGACGTTGTTCTAAACTGGTTGTGTAAATATAAAAGACAAAGTAAAATGCCTCTGCATTTATTATTGTTAATCATTATTTCCAAAGTACCTTATAATTAAAATAGACAGACAGGCGCCGTGTCAAGATTATGTTTTTAATGTTTTGATTGATTAGTAACCTATGCACCGTAAATAATATTCGTACCATAACTACTGGGCATTAACAACCTATTTATGATTTTAAACACTAATAAATAAGTAGCAAGTTAATGCATAGAACTGGTTGTTAATATAAAAAAAACACTGAATAATATCACTGTATTTATAACAGACATTTTTATCATATTTAACACAAAACGACAAGTGTGTTGCGGGAACTTTGTTAATATAATATGTATTGATTGGTTTGAGACGTTTTAAACTGATTATGTAAGGATGAAAAAACACTATGTTTAAGGTCATTATATTACATCAGTTAATTATTTATAATCACTATCAGCAACAGACAGGTGCATTGTGTCAACTTTATTTAAAATCATACCCTAAAAGAGATTATTATTCAGACAAAATATGATGATTAATCAGACAGATTAATAATCATACCCCAAAACACCATACAAGTAAAAATGACTAGTAACATGTTTGTCTATGTCAATATAGAAAACATAATATTATGTATGACGTTATTTTTTATCATTTTTTAACATCATATTAAAATATTTTTCTTATAAGCAGCATAGAGCGACAAGAAAAATGTGGGAGCTATATAAGTCCTGAAAATCATTAACACCAAAATAATTTGAAACCAACATATCTATTTATGATTTTGTTATGAATCACAAGGACATTTTCAGCAATAAGGAATATGAGATAGGAATGTTGTCTTCAACATCCATAGACTGTATTTTCATATTTCTCTTACGAGTATCATTTTTTTTCTGCCTCGGATAGCTACACAAGCTTTCTATAATAGCTATTTATTCTAAGTGATCAACTCAAAAAAGAAAGTTAAATATTATTGAAGTGTCTTAGACTAAATAATAATTCTTATCAATATACTATTTTTTATATATTTATTACAAAATTGATAGCGTGTGGGGACTATATTAATGTATGTATTGATTAATCAGTAATTTATATTTTCAAACGCCATTAAAGCCCAAAAATATGTCCAGTTATGTAATTGTTAGAAATCAGAAGAACATTTTCAATTGAGACTACTATCTTTAATGTTCATAAATTGTTTTTTTTTTTTATTTATGTTATCATTTTTTATCTTTGCCAGTGTGTTCAATAAAAAATTCACCATAAATCACCCTCAGTTAATTTAATAAAAATAGTTATGATTGCTTAGTAAACAATACCATTTAACTAAATGTAAGAAAACTATTTTTAACCGGTTTCATTAAGGATAAAAGTATATTTAGTACCCGGTAGTAGTTGGCAAAATACTAACCCTTTCCGCAGAGATAACAACACAGATTGCTTAGTGTGTCTTTAATTGAAAAATCACATATAGTGCAAATATTGACGTACACATATACTTTTATGTAATGAGTTGTACAAACAAGTACTTTCTTGCAATATCATTATACAGATTCACTAGTAGATTTATTGGATCTGGATTTATCAGAAAGAAAGTTAAAAGGTAAAGATTAATAGAAAAGTAAAAAGGTATGAAATTCTTCACATTTCTTAAGACAAAATGGACCTCTTGAAAAATCCACATACAAGATGGTGCATGCCGTAGTTACTTGGAAAGCGTACATTGCGTTATAATAATATTGCACAATATTCAGAGTGTTATTTTGTATAATACATACAGGATGTGATGTTCTTACAGATGCATTTCATAAAATCACAAATAAATACGAGAGAATACAAAAAAATAACTTCACATTGTTTAAATCCAACAGAAAGAATATAAAATAATAGTTTTGTTCTACGAGAATAAAATAATGGGTAAAGACTAGAGAAATAATAAAATAATCAATTCCTCGTTGGTATTGATACTTTTGCATCGATGAGGATTACTATTGTAAAAGTTTACTTATGTTACTACATGATTGCATGCAGCGTAGTGGATCACCTATAGCTGCGTGATTATCTCAGAACTGAAAGGAATCATGTGCCTAGTAGTGGGGTATCGTTAGACTGTACTTACCAATATTATACCTACAGAACATAGCATGGAATCACATGTATCTCTGTGATTATATCATTGCTTTCATTTTTTTAATTGTGTAAGGGTGAAAAACGAGCACATACCCCACCTAATGGTAAGTAGATGCTGTGGCACATAGCCATCTACATTTATCAAAGGTTAAAATCAAAATGCAGGTGCGTTGTCACCCCTGAGGACTAACATGGAATCTATTGTTTCCAGTTAATATGGTCTTCAGTTCTCTATACTCACCATACTAAGCACAGCAGCATTGAGCTGCAATTTTACGCTGGTATTATGTAAAAGCGTGGTCCTACCCCGTTCCTGCCGATCCATTCGTGCTACACCTATAATATAGCTGCAGCATGGCTCTACCACGTAAATACAATCCCACTTAAAAACCTTCTATAGTAACTTTGTGCGTAATGACATTCATCGGATTGTTTGTGGTGGCCCTTATACTGGCCCCTAAAAATCATTGAGAAGATGCCATCTCAATTCGAAAGCTAAAGGTTGTCACCGATGAAGATGCGCTTGCACATACTAAAGTAAAACAGTGGCATAATGTCGCTGAATTTTATTTTTGGCCGGCCACTTATCTCGAAGAACCGAAAAACGATGACGAAGGAAGTTTTCCTGAGTCTCTGCTTCTGGTTTTGATAAATTTGATGATTTATAATAAGGATATAAAACTATTTTTATACCCTTATTACTACCTAATTACTTTATTATTACTACCTAACCTACGGGTTGTGTCCTATAATTTGAGTTTGAGTATTTTAAGTGAATATATACCTTAAACATATTATATTAATTAATATCTATATAATGTAAATGTAATATCAACCGTGCATGGCAAATATCTTTATTTAAGACAATATAGAAGAGAACTATGTTCAACATTTGAGATTGATAGGCTTTATTGATAATGATTTTGATAGATTAAGTTTAAGAAAGACAAAGACAAGTATCCAATTCATGTATTATTTTACATAAGTTTACAGAATTCTAGATTACCTAATTTGCAATAATAACTGAATTATTGGATTGAAGAAAAAAAATTTATAACAAAACAAAAATAAAATATAGTTATGGATTCAGTTAATCAATTTGGCACTGTTCCATCCCCTCTGCAAAATTTTCTCAATCGAATGTAGTTCTGGCGAATGTAATTGGAGCTTTAATCAAGAGCTTGGCTATTTATAGCCGACTTTTATATTGTTCTTTCTGGGAAATAATCAAATCAAAGTACAGCTGCACGCATTAAAATTGGGAAAGTTATATAAATGGTTTGTTATAATGGGGCTTAGAGAGATGAATTTTTCCCTTGATACATTTTGATAAGTAGTTATACACGATGGTTGTATTTTATGGCTACACCTCTAGTGTACTGAATAGATCTGGGTAAAATAATTAAGAAGGTAATTTCAAGCATAAAATATCGTAATTAATTGCAATTTTGCAACTATTTGTAAGAGAAATTTAGTAGGTATGTATTTTTCATATGAAATATTATTCGATAAAGAATATGTAACAGGAATTGTTTTTTAAATTAATTCATAATATTGTTTATTACAACACGCGGTATTTTGTGCGTTTTCTAAACTCAAAATAGTAAGTCGATAAATGACGAATGTATCTACATATAGGAAAAACCCAAAAAGCTCTTCGAATGATCAAAGGTAGCGTCCACTATATGCCGACTAACTTATTTTGATCCACTTATTTTGATTCACCTAATATCTTTTATTTATTCTCTGCTAATATTTGGTAGTAATATTTAAAAACATGGGAAGTTTTGTAAATATAATATTTTGTCATAATGCAGTAGTTAGGAATAGAAATAATAATAAATATTGTTTATCGACGGTCGTTAAAAGGCTAATTGGAAGATTTTGAAAAACACAGCAGCATAACAGTTTAAGTATATGTTATTGTGTGGATTTATCCCACATTTTTTAATTTTGTCTTTTTATTGTAGTGTTTTAATATATTTTTAATAATACTGGCTATAATTTAATTTGTTAATAACTAAAATTAAAGTCTTCTTTTAAGCGCCCCCCTTTTTAGGGTTCCGTAGTCAACTAGGAACCCTTATAGTTTCGCCATGTCTGTCTGTCCGTCTGTCCGTCCTCGCTTAATCTCTGTGACCGTTAGCACTAGAAAGCTCAAATTTGGTACCAATATGTGTATCAATCACGCCGACAAAGTGGTAAAATAAAAATTGGAAAAAAATGTTTCATTAGGGTAGCCCCCCTATATGTAAAGTGGGAAGTGATTTTTTTTTAATTTCAACCCTAACGTGTGATATATTGTTGGAAAGGTATTTAAAAATGAATAGGGGTTTACTAAAATCATTTTTTGATAATGTCAATAATTTCGGAAATAAACGCTCCAAAAGTAAAAAACAATGTGTCCCCCCCCCCCTCTAACTTTTGAACCATAGGTTTAGAAAATATGAAAAAAAATCTGAACAGTAGAACTTTATAAGGACTTTCTAGGAAAATTATTTTGAACTTGGATGGAAAAGTTTTCGTACAAAAAAGACAAAAAGTTGTACAAAATAATTCAAGTTTGTAGTATAATCGTATATGCAAGCATTTTTTTAACTTCGTTTACATATTTTATTATCCTGAACGTATCTTTTTTCAAACAAAAAAAGAATTGTTAAAATCGGTTCTCGCAATCCAAAATTACCACCGAAAACTTCTGGCACATCTATGTATTAATTAGTAACCCAATTCCCCGAGAGATGGCGCTGTAGGTACTTATTACATTGGGTCGGGTGTTATCGAATTGTTCGGTTGGTCTCTCCTTGGCATCGCCTGCCGCGGAGCACGTACCCACTACCGGGAGCAGTTGCAGGAGCGCGGAGCGCTGCTGGAGCGCGAACGTAATGGATACCCACCTTTAAACTCATAAGTGGGAACACTTATTGTGACGGACGGGATACTACGGAACCCTACACTGAGCGTGGCCCGACACGCTCTTGGCCGGTTTTTTTATTTAAAGTACGCTGCTGCCGGCCGGCGCTGCTCGTTTTCCTCTTGATAATTCCAGGCAGAGACAATCAATTCACATAAAATTTACAAATATTATTTAATTAAAAATTAATTTGATTATTTTTATGTCAAGTGTTCTGAAGTTAAAATATTTCCATACGTTTGAATACTAATTCTGATAACAAACTTAAAGGAAACCACAGGGTTTTTGTTACATCATATTGTATATATGGGTCGTCTAGTAATTAAAGGATAGCTTTGAAAAAGAACGGTCATGTAGAAAACAATTCAGATAAAAAGTACCTAGTAGCAGAGAAATGTTATTTTTGAAATAATATCCATATTAACAGCTATAGAGCTACACCGTCCGGCTCGAACCGAGGATGTTGAATGAATGATTTCGAATGATTTTTTAATTGAATATAGATTACTGTAGGTATAATACTTATTCAAAGTCATTTTTTATTTACCACTGGCTCAGGGAAAAATATCTCTCCTGGGAAGAACCAACAAGGAACCCAGCGGGACTTTTTTGTACATATTTCAATTTTCAATAAATTTAATTTGTACAATTTTTGAACGAATTTTTATAGAACCAGCATGGTGGCGATTACCTCATTCCTAGGGCTTATTTTCATTTATGAATAATTTTGTATTATAATAACTCTTTTTGTAGAATTTTTCTTTAATGAAACATTTAAATTCGTTTAATGTCAAAATTTGTTCATTTTTTGGGAATTTTTGTTAAACGTATACATGGCCCCATAAATGAATTACTGTGGAATCTAGTTACTAGTATTACAAGATTATGACCACGATCTCACAGAAAACCAGCGTAAAGTAGAAGCTCTGCTTCAGCATTTCGTCTGACGAGTTCAGGTGGCTGGAGGCTTATTTTCCCCCACCCTTTAACATGGTAGCGGAGTTAAATAAAATACTAATAAACTTACTCGGGGCACACGGAGCAAAAAGGCAAAAGTGCTTCCTGCCGTGATATCCATTAATTCCTGCAACATCAAGAGACTTTATTCAAATCTTAATGCCATCCACTACCATCTGGCAACGGTGAAGAGGACCTTGCTCTTTTTTACCGACACACAAATGTCTTCTCCGGCTAATACATCGTATTTGTCCTACCCGGGATACAAATTAGAATACTCATTTGTCACCGGGGCTGGATTTTGCATGTATTTCAAAGAGTACATCTGTGTTCGATGCCTAGGTAGTCTTGAAGGTGCAAATCTGTCCATTATATGGCTGCGCGTAGACAGCAACGAACTTTCCCGCGTCTACGTGTGCCTCTATGGGTTCCATAGTGGTAATACCGACAAAGCCTGACTCATTGACCATTTCAAAATGGCTGCAGACTCCGTGTCACAACAGGTCCCTTCCACAGAGATCGTGATGCTTGGTGATTTTAACGCTGTATGGCTTATGGCTTTTGGCATATGGTCTGATACAACTGCTTAGCTCGCCTACGCGAATCCCAGATGTGGAAAATCTTCCCCGTTATACCTTCTGCTGACCCCTCATCCGGACGGACATCATGTCTCCGTCGATGCCACTCTTGGCCTTGAACCGGAATTATATTACGGTGCCACTCACGCTACCATCGCGGTTAAGCTCTGCAGGTTGCCACCGTGTTTGGCAATATATGTCAGCCGATATTTTTGAGCTTGCTTCTCGGCGGATGCAGCGTTTTTGCTGATTCTATCGCTGATTTGGTGCTACAGGGAATGAAACAATTTATTCCAACATCTGTTTTACCCATATACCATATCTACCCATAACCTAGCGTTTGGTCGCTCCTGCAAAATTGCATCAAGCGAGAATGCTACCGAGCTTGGGCTGACGAATCTACATAAACAAATACCAGCGCTCTTAAAAAGAAATATAATATCGCCTCCAGGTCCTTCAAAAGTATCATTGCCAAGGCAAAGTCAGAGCACAACGGCAAAATTGGCGAATAACTAGTTCGACTTCCTCCGAAAATACGTGCATTCTAGTCTCTTGCCAAGGCTGTTGAAGGAAACTTTTGTCATTTATCCCATCTTTGCACAGTGTGGATGACTCACTGACCCATGCTGCAGAAGACAAAGCCAATCTGCTGAGCTCTCTCTTTGCATCCAAATCGACCTTGATGACGGAAGGAACACACCGTCGATCATCCTGCGGTGCGAGTGTTCCATGCATGGTGTGCTGTTTACACAACGCTTGCTTCGCAAGCACTCCTCTCCCTGGATGTCGATAAGTCAAATGGGCCTGATATTCTCCCTCGTGTTGTTCTTGGGACCTGTGCTCCGGAGTTGGCACATGTCTTTTTCGGTACTCCTACTCCTGATGCCCAGGCGTAGTCCCGAAGTCATATAAGACAGATTTAGTGCACCGGGTCCTTAAAAAAGGCGACCGTTCAGATCTATAGGCATATGCTATCGCTATCAATTTCTTGTTCTGCAAAATAGTGGAAATAATTATTAACTGCCAACTCATGGGGTACCTTGAGTTTCACCAGGTAATTAGTGACCGCTAGTACGTTTTTTGTCCGGTTCGCTCAGCTGGTGGTCTTCTCGGTTACATAATTTATGTCCTAGAAAGGCGGAGCCCGAAGAGTCTGCTTCTCCAACGCTGTTTATTCAGCATATCAATGATATGTTGCAAGCCGGTAACATTCATTGCTAGGCAAACGACAGCACTGGTAATATTTTATACATCGGCATTTCCTATACTTCTCAGGAATACGTTGCCGGATACTAGAACAAACTTGTGTCTGAAGTCGTGACTTTGTTGAAAGGATTTTCGGTATGAAGGCTAATAAATCTAGTCCAAGTCAACGTCAACCCCAAAAGTCACGAGTTTGTGCTTTTACCGCTAAAAAGAAGCCCTTTGTCGTATCTACTCAGATTCAAAGCACTCCCCTTATTACCTTAGTCAGTATCGGAATCCCCGGAGTTGGCATACTGAATTATGTGCAGTTTCGACTTTGAGGAGAAGGTCAAATTAGTATCTTAAAACTGCAGAGCGGGACGGTATTTTGTGCCGGAACACAGTTTGCAAATTTACAAGGTTTATTAATTAAATTTACAACCTTTGGTTCGGTCGCACATAAAATGCTTTTCGTACGTGCATCTCGGGGCTTACGCTCCCCAGTACCAGCTCCTTCCATTTATTTATGTATATGGAAAGGAGGCAGAAACATAGTGTGGCCTCAATTCTCGTCATGCCGCACGTCATGCTCCTCGTCATGCCCATCGCTCCTGTTTTATCGGTTTTTTGTGCGTGAGTCAAAGTACTGGCAATATAACTTCGAAATGCTGGCCGCGCAATCACACAATCGCAGTCCGAGTCGAGCGCTCGGGTCAAAAATATGACACGCTCATTTAAATATCATAAATTAATGAACTTATCATAACCATTCAGCCATTTTATCACAAGGGTAAATAATATACAGAGAAAAAGCAATCTCGACGACCTCAACGTATATTCTTTCCATGAAATGATATGATTAGTTTTATTAATAATGCATAGCTCGCACGCTGCAGTAATTTTAATATCCATTGTGTTTCAAACGCAAGCAACCTGGTGCGGAGCATCGTGATTAATTGCGCGAGTAGAGCGGTGTGTGAACAGACAGGGCAACATCACCACAGCGCGAGGAGAACAGCGATGAGTAGGTCGAGGAGCATATTATGACTGAAACATAATAATAATTAAAAGTGTGTAATATTTGAATTTAGCTTTGTAATTGTTTTTAACTTACCCACATTATTATTTTATGTTACTTTGAATTTGAAATATAATTCTCAATGTTCTTATAATATTGATTAATCAAACATCAAACAATGTAGGTATCTATTTTAAGTCGATCTTGTATATTTTAGAAAAATGAATGTATTATTTTTATTAAAATAGAAATTTCTTAAACCAGAGAATATGATATATTTCGTTTCCACTTAATCCACCTACGCTCATATAAACGCTTGGTCACGCCTTCCACGTGACAGTCAGAGCGGTGTTTTAACTCGGCATATAAAGTCATTGTTGAAGTGAACAGTATGAGTAAACAGAATAATACATATATGTTCTTACAACATGCAAGAAAAACCCTGTTGTTTCCATTAAATGCGTTATCATAATCAGTATTCGAACGCATAGAAATAGACGTATAGAAGACCGCTCCGTGGAGCCTAAGCAACGCGTTGGGGGCCGCGGGCTTGAATCCCACACGGAACAAGTATTTATATGGCCTTCAAATAATTGTTCCCTATCGATACAGTAGAAAATCCTATTGTGAAGATAGCGTTATTTAAAAAAAATTCTTTCTTTAGAAAACACTACCATAAGGAATTAACGCAGGGGAGTAAGAGTATTGACAAAGACCTCGTATAATCGTTGCACATATCAGTTAGAGAAAATTAAACCACATAAATTTTGCAAATAAAAATTTATTTAAAATTGATTTATTTTTTTATGTTCGAGTTTCTCTTGGACAGCCCGTAAAATTTACATATTTAGCCAGATATGGGCTTCTTCACTGGTAAATACAACATTGACCAATCGCCTTACCAGATTATTCGCATATTCAAAACTGCTCATCTTCCCAGCTTTTGCTTTTTTATGCCTGACGTAAACGTCATTGGTTTTCTATGCCATTTCCCATAGTTGCCAAGTTGTTGTTACGAGACCTTTAAATGAAAATAGGGTGATAGATACAATTCTGCCATCACAACCCGGTAGAAATATAGTAATAGGTGCAGATCAAGACACACGGATTTAGATAGGAGTAAGTATTTTAAATTACCCGCTTATTTTTGACGTCACGTAAATAAATATGTTTACTACATGTCGGAGGCGTTCAAAATACATAAATTGAAACCAGACATGAAACATTATTAACGTAATACAAGAAATGGTTTCATGCGGATTCTGAATCTGCGGCCTCGCAGCCTCGTTAGCTTAGTTGCAAAAGTTTAGCTACTAAGTTTTTTTTATAATATTCATCACATATAGTTCCCACTACTGTAATATATCTATGCCGTACTTCTATATCAAAGAGTCTCGACACGTTTCCCTTTCCTGTAGTGGACAGATCAACTGAATGTTACAGATAAATGCCTTTCAAAACGTTAATTCGAATTCTGCGCACGTAACACATCCAACAATTTTGTACGCTCGCATATGAAACTGAGAATCGAAACTTGGTCGAAATTATCGGTAAATGGTTTGCATTTTTTGATATTATTTAGGATGTAATAAAGAAAAAATTCCATATAATATAATATGTATAATATTGTAAAAGAATAAAAACTTAAAAAATATTTTATAAACTAATCTTAAATGTGATCAGTACTAAAGCATTTACTTATTGCTACTAACAGCGGAATTTAGTAAATAAGAACTATTTCACTTTAAGAACTTTTTTTTTATTTAAAATAGTTTATTCAATATAAAACTACAGCCAAATAAGTACAACGGTAGGATACATTTAAGAGGATACCTTGAAAATGAATCGAAGTTTTTGGGGGCGTGGCTTATTCCTTTGTCGATGAAGCTCACGGACGACTGAGGGAGTGTCAAAATGAAAGTGATGCAATGACTTCATAGTGCGCAAATTATGAGATAGCCATACCGAGCAAGTGCTCGGAAAATAACTACAAAAGCGCCAAACAACATTTTTATTTATTTTAACAAAACTTCGTTATGGATTAAAAAACTGGTTTATGAAAACTTAGATATGATTATGTACTATGCCTTAAAAATAATTTCATGAACTTATTCTTAAGAATATTGTGGTGTCATGAAAAAATGTAAATAATTAGAGCCTACTTTACAATTTTTTTTCTATCGAGAAAATTTCATGATATCGTGTTTTCCTTTTATGCAATCCAAGGTCATGTAGTCAAAAATCATATACCAAAAATTTGGTTTGTAAACTATAAAACTTAAAAAAATATGTTAAATAGAAAAACCACCAAATTTTCGAGGTATCACCGTAATAAAACGCTCGAACATAAATCAAACAGTGCAATCTGTCGATCAGCAGACTGTACAATATACGTGAACCTTTTCACTCATAGTCGTCAAATTTCTTATCTAAAATATAGCACTGGATTTCTCTCGTTAGTGAGAAGGCTTGGCTTGGCTCTGAATCTAAGAACTTGACACTCTTTGTCTGGCAGTGGACTGTGATAGACTGTAACGGTATCAGAACACACACACACACACACACACACACACACACACACACACACACACACACACACACACACACACACATACACACACACACACACGCCCGCACGCACGCACGCATGCATGCACGCACGCCTTACGCACACGCACACGCACACGCACACGCACTCGCCCACGCACGCTCACACACACACACACACACACACACACACACACAAACACACACACACATATCCAAACATACACACACACACGCGCGCACGCACGCACGCACGCACACGCACGCACGCACGCAAGCACGCACGCTCACGCGCACGCATATGCACGCATGCACGCACTCACGCACGCACGCACGCATGCACACGCACACACACGCACGCACGCACGTACGCACGCAAGCACGCACGCACACACGCACGCACACACGCACGCACGCACACACACACACACACGCACACACACACACGCACACGCACACGCACACACACACACACACGCACACACCCACACACACACACGCGCGCACACGCACGCACACACACACACACACACACACACACACACACACACACACACACACACACACACACACACACACACACACACACACACACACACACACACGCGCGCGCGCGCGCGCGGTACAGAGTGAATGAAAATCTTTTTTCTAGTAATTTTCACGATGAGCTTCTTTCAGAAGAATCTTTGGTTTTTTTTACAATGTAAAAATTTAATTTATAAATAACGCTATCTAATCCTGATTTTTTGATTTTAGTTTTGGCTCTATGCTCGAATCTCACTTAAAAATTATCAAAATAAACGAATTTACGAATTAATATATTAATGAGATGAGAGAGATGAAGTGGCAGTGTAACATCCGTATTCACAAACGTTACTGTGCAGTCTCATAGTGCGCTCGAACGCACAGGGTACAGAAAACGTATTCATAAACAACACTTGAGGGACGAACGACACTATGCGCTCATTATAATGAACGCACAGATAAAGTAGCTCGCTAGCTACTTTACGCTACGCATAGTGCGACAAAGCAACGCAAATGTCAAACTGTTTACGGGTATATTAGGTGTTTGTTGATTTGTGATACGCTGATTTGTTTTGATTAATTAATTGCGATGGATTACAGCAGCGAAGATAATTTTGATAATTATATACTGGAGAAAATAAACGTGCAAAGAACGATTAGCACAAGAAAAGTGATTCGTGACTTTCAAAATCCTTTTGATTATTACAGTGCCAATGAATTCAAAAGTCACTATAGGTTTTTAAAAGATTTCTTAATATATATTCTTCTGCCTCTAATAAATGCAGATTTTTTGAAAGTTACCAGTAGAAGCCTTCCAGTGCCTTCTATTTACCAGTTACTAGTGGCCTTAAGATTTTATTCACCTGGGAGTTTCCAGGTTTGTAATAATAATTCAGTTAATCTATCTATCAATAGTTTCAAATCCACATTGTCAATACCCCATGGAACAGTTAAATTTATAAATGGACAAATTGCATCCACAACTTTGAACTGTAAGAAAACAGCAAGTGTTATTATTTGCACGAAATTGACAACGAAACAAACAGAAACATAAAATGTAATACTTGCCATATTTTAGGTGATTTCCCATTCATTATAGGCAAGCAACTCGTATTCAAAATGAAAATAAAATAAAATTATATAAGTAAATTATATTAGAATTCAAATGACAAAATAATATCTTGGTTGAGTGAAGTTTAACTGTCATTCAACTAGAGTGAAGTCGCGTCACAACGTTAACCAATCACGGCGCCCCATTCAATGCTACGTGTCCGCACAACAAAGAGTCCACTAAGTATTGTTTATGAAATGAACAGCCTGCCTTGACGAACGCAGTGAGAAATATCTTACTTAGCATAGTGCCGCTGCCATACTTATGTAAGTATCGTTCGTGAATACGGGTGTAAGACTATCCACTATATATCGCACACATATCATCCCGTGTATGTCTTAAGAGGCGACATCTCAAAATTATAAAAACTGCGGTCACCAACACCCTGCTGAGCGTGACAGCTTTGATAAAATTCTCCTATGAGGCAATTTATGGGAAGTTTTATGTTCAAAAAATTAATTTTAAAGGCGGCTGTGGAATGAATATTGATTCCGATAAGACTCGTCCAGCTTTAGCAGCACGAAGCATTGAAAGCCGTTTTTAATTAGCTATTATATTTAAATTAATGTAGCTATATCTAAAGTTTGAAAAACATATAAATAAATATTTTTTGGTAAATCACACTGTGCGTGCTATTTGCACTCATGATAACAATAATAATAATAATAATAACGCATATAACTGCTGGGTCATGCCTGTCTTCATGTATACCTTTGGCATACTCAGGTGGACTCAGACTGAGCTTAACGCCCTGGATAGAAAAGTCCGCACTACCATGACGTCCCATAGGATGCATCATCCGAGATCGTCGGTAATGAGGCTGTACTTGCCGCGAAAGTATGGTGGGCGTGGCTTTCTGAGCGCGCTAACCATGCATAATCGCGAAGTGTGCAGTCTCCGTCAATACTTCTTGGCGAGATCGGATGATCCATTCTATAATGACGTCAATTCTAGTGATAAAGGGCTTACCCCTCTATCCTTAGCCAACGAGCAATGGCAGGACCCAGCAGTGCTTAGCATTTCCGACCGGGAGACCGTATGGAAGGAGAAGGAGCTCCACGGGAGGTACTACAGGGCTCTACATGAGCCCTCCGTAGATACAGTCGCCTCCCTCAACTGGCTACGTTTCGGTGACCTCTTCGGGGAAACCGAGGGTTTTGTCTGTGCAATACAGGATCAGGTTATTAAGACCAACAACTATCGGAGATACATCCTAAAGGATGGCACCGTCGACGTCTGTCGAGCTTGTCGCCATCCAGGGGAGTCACGCAGGCATGTCATCTCCGGTTGTTCGGCGCTTTCTAACTCTGAGTACTTGCACAGGCACAACCTAGTAGCCAGAATTCTACACCAGGAGCTCGCTCTGAAATACGGTCTCGTGGACCGTAAATTACCGTATTACAAGTACTTGCCGGAAGCCGTGCTCGAAAATGACCGCGCCAGGCTCTACTGGGACCGGGCCATCATCACAGACAGGACTATTCTTGCGAATAAGCCTGATATTGTGCTGATGGACCGGGCACAGTCAAGGACATTTTTGGTCGATATTACCATCCCGTATGACGAGAACCTCGTGAGAGCCGAAACAGATAAGCAATCAAAATATCTGGACCTGGCTCACGAGGTAACCGACATGTGGGGTGGTCTGTCGGCCGAAATTATTCCTGTAGTCGTCTCTGCGAATGGGCTAATCCCAGTAAGCCTCTCTCGTCATCTGAGGCGACTGGGACTCCGTGACGGACCGCTCCGGGCTCAAATGCAGAAGGCGGTGCTCCTTGATACTGCCCGCATCGTCCGCCGGTTTCTTTCCCTTTCCCCCTAACCCTTGGCCGTTTGGTCTCCCCTGCCGAGGGCTTCCATCTGGTTGGGCTTTTATTTATTTATGTAGTTTTGTATTTATTTTATTTTATTGATATTTATGTATCTTTTCATTTTCGTTTATAATTATATATTTATACATCCCAACCAGATGAGAAAACTATATAGATACCCCACACATAATAATAATAATAATATAATAACATGCATTTTGAATACGAGTTGGAACTAGAGCAAATGAGGAGTACATTGGAAGAGGCGATTGTGGAAACGCGCAGTACGCCTCTCGAAAATCGACCGCGACTTCCCCGCTTAGCCCTAAGTAAGCGGAATCGGGCTGTCGTGAGGTCTCTAAACCCAATGCTGGTTACCTATTTGGAAGCCAGCCGGGACCTTTGCGAGACGGACTCAATTCTTTTTGGCGCCGCACTGGCAGTCTGCCGTATTATAGGCGCCAAACTTTCCACGCCTGGACGCGCTACTGAACAAAGTAGTGCTATCCCAGCCTGGAGAATAGGAATTGAAGAACGTATCGCAAAGGCTAGGGCCCTCATCGGCAGACTGATATGCTTCGGGTCAGGCAATACCAGACCAAGGATTGTGCGCACCGTCAGGATGGCGTTTGCTGGGACAAATGTTAGTTTGTTCCAGCCGGATATAATGCAAAAACTGACGGAGCGCATAGACGACCTGAAGCAAAGAATAGCTGCTTGGGGAAAGCGGATTCGGCGATATACCGAGAGGTCGACACGGTTCAACCAGAATCGTCTCTTCCAGAGTGATCAGAAGAGGCTCTATAAATCATTGGAGCGACCAATAGTATATGGAACGGGCCCTGCACCAAATCAGGCCGACACGGTCGCATTCTGGCGCAGCCTGTGGTCAGAGCCCGTAAACCACAACGAGGGCCCTTGGACGGAAGTTGTGGCGAGTCAGTGTGCGAGTATTACGCCCATGGACTCCGTCATCATAACGCCGGATGACGTAGCTGAGGCGGTCCGTAGGGCCCCGAACTGGAAAAGTCCGGGGCTTGACGGGCTGCATCACTACTGGCTGAAGCGGTTCATGGTGTGTCACGCTGTGCTCGCCCGACAGTTTCAAGAGGCTCTCAACCAGAAGTCGCTCCCAAGCCTCTTCACTACTGGGATCACTCATTTGGTTCCTAAAGATCAGGGTGCCACAGACCCGAGCAAATACCGCCCCATCACGTGTCTACTGACCATATACAAAACACTAACATCCATTTTGAGCGCGAGAATCGCTCGTCACCTGGACTTAAATCAGGTGATGTCGCGCGCTCAAAATGGATGTCGGGGCGGCGGTCGTGGAACCAAGGAACCACTCCTCATTGACGCGGTCATTGGCAAAGTGGTGAAACGCAACCGTCGGAACTTCTCCGCCGCCTGGATAGATTACAGAAAGGCATTTGACTCGGTGCCCCATACATGGCTAAAGAGGGTCCTCGAGCTGTACAAGATTGACTGTACAGTTCGAGACTTCCTCGAGCAGTGTATAGGGCAGTGGAGTACGATCCTCTGTCATCTAGGCGAGCGAATGACGGCTGCGGAAAGCCGCATAAGTATAGGAAGGGGTATATTCCAGGGCGACTGTCTGAGTCCAATCTGGTTCTGCCTCTCTTTGAACCCTCTCAGTACTTTACTGGAGGGCTCCGGGAGGGGATTTCAGCTTCGGAAAGGAGGTACAAAAGTGACCCACCTTTTCTATATGGATGACCTCAAATTATTCGCCTCCAGTCGCTCTCATCTTATGGAATCGCTAAACATCACGTGTGAATTTAGCAATTCTATTAGAATGGAGCTGGGGACGGATAAGTGTGCGGTCCTCCATGTTGAAAGGGGAAGGGTTGCTAACTCTGAGGGCATAGACTTATCTATGCCCGTCAACTTAAGAACCCTTTCCAAGGCTGAAACATACCGATATCTGGGTATGTCACAGAACATCGGTATCGATGAGGCTGGTATGAAACAGTCAGTTTGCGACGTGTTTTATGCACGCTGGACCAAAGTGCTTAACAGCCTTTTGTCCGGTGTGAATAAGACACATGCATATAACGGTTGGGTCATGCCTGTCCTCATGTATACCTTTGGCATACTCAGGTGGAGTCAGACTGAACTTAACGCCCTGGATAGAAAAGTCCGCACTACAATGACGTCCCATAGGATGCATCATCCGAGATCGTCGGTAATGAGGCTGTACTTGCCGCGAAAGCATGGTGGGCGTGGCTTCCTGAGCGCGCTCACCATGCATAATCGCGAAGTGTGCAGCCTCCGTCATTACTTCCTGGCGAGATCGGATGATCCATTCTATAATGACGTCATTTCTAGTGATAAAGGGCTTACCCCTCTATCCTTAGCCAACGAGCAATGGGAAGACCCGGCAGTACAGAGCATTTCCGACCGGGAGACCGTATGGAAGGAGAAGGAGCACCACGGGAGGTACTACAGGGCTCTACATGAGCCTCACGTAGATACAGCCGCCTCCCTCAACTGGCTACGTTTCGGTGACCTCTTCGGGGAAACCGAGGGTTTTGTCTGTGCAATACAGGATCAGGTTATTAAGACCAACAACTATCGGAGATACATCCTAAAGGATGGCACTGTCGACGTCTGTCGAGCTTGTCGCCATCCCGGGGAGTCACTCAGGCATGTTATCTCCGGTTGTTCGGCGCTTTCTAACTCTGAGTACCTGCACAGGCACAAACTAGTAGCCAGAATTCTATACCAGGAGCTCGCTCTGAAATATCGCTCGGTCTCGTGGACCGAAAATTGCCGTATTACAAGTACTTGCCGGAAGCCGTGCTCAAAAATGACCGCGCCAGGCTCTACTGGGACCGGGCCATCATCACAGACAGGACTATTCTTGCGAATAAGCCTGATATTGTGCTGATGGACCGGGCACAGTCAAGGATATTTTTGATCGACATTACCATTCCGTATGACGAGAACCTCGTGAAAGCCGAAACGGATAAACGAACAAAATATCTGGACCTAAAAATACAGGATCAGGTTATTAAGACCAACAACTATCGGAGATACATCCTAAAGGATGGCACTGTCGACGTCTGTCGAGCTTGTCGCCATCCCGGGGAGTCACTTAGGCATGTCATCTCCAGTTGTTCGGCGCTTTCTAACTCTGAGTACTTGCACAGGCACAACCTACTAGCCAGAATTCTACACCAGTGAGGCATGGTACATGTGGGGAAAAGAAAAGACACGTCTTCACCGTATGTCGGTCGTTTATTGAGTCTCAAATACAATCATTTCTTATAAAATCTAACTTATGCTAAACGCGCTTGCGGAGCAGAGTCACACGGGACTCGCGCATGAAATATAAAACTTCTAGGTAATGCACTACATCTCCCCCGAAAAGTAAGGGGTACCTCACTACCCTCTTCAGGAAAAAAAATGATTAGTGTACATATAACTTAAGACTAACAACATAATGAATATATAGGTACTTATCTGAAAGGCAAACATTTTTTTTTGATTACAAAGATAAACATTACAATTGAAATGGCTTTGTGTTATTTTTATGTAAAATAATTTCTTTGTTATTTTTCAGAAATTTTACATTAGGTGGTAATTCACATCAAATCAAATCAAATCAAATAATTTATTTGTCAAACATAGGTAAAAAGTTACAAACTTGGTGGAAAAGGTATAATACGTAACACTATGTTTCGCCTACAAAGGCATACAAATAATTATTTATCACCATCACCTTAATATCAATTACATAAATATTAACATGTTATAAATAAATCGTCCATTAATTATTGCAGGTACTAATAACCATTCATTTTATCTTCAAAGTATTCGTTGATAGAGTAGTATGCTTTATATAATAAAAAACTAGAAAGCAATTTCTTAAATTTGTCTATATTATCGGTTTCTTTGATGTATCTTGGGAGTTTATTAAAAATTTTAGGAGCCATACCCAGGAAACTTTTTGAATACAGGGCTGTTTTATGAGGTTTTGTGCGTAGTTTGTTCCTATGTCGTTTATTATTAGCGTTTTCAAATATGCTAAAATGTTTCCTTACAAACATAGCTACTTCAAATATATATAAAGATGGTAGGGTCAGAATGTTAAGATCAATAAAATGCGGTTTGCAACTATCGGTAACCTGCAACTGACATACTGCTCGTAAACATTTCTTTTGCGCTTTAAATACTAGTTCGCGTTTTGGAGAATTTCCCCAAAATACTATACCATATCTCAATGTTGAAGAGACGTATGCATGGTAGGCGGTTATGACTGTTTCACGATTTGTAATTTTTATAAGGTTATGTAGTGCATAGTGGAATTGATTTATCTTTTTTATTATGTGTTCAATATGTTTACTCCATGTCATTTTTTCGTCAAGCCAAATTCCCAGAAATTTTGTGTGTTCTTTTTCATTTATGATTTTAGTTTTATAGTTAATATTAATTTTTGGTTGGTTTTTTCTTTGTTTGAATGACATAATATGCGTTTTATCCAAATTAATTTTGAGATTATTGTCATTCAGCCACTCTATTATCCTATATAAATTCTGAGTTATGTCCATTTCAATTGAGACCTTGTCTCGTCCCGTGAATAAAACTGTGCTGTCATCAGCAAATAAGGTCATTGGGTGCTGAGTCACCTGGGGCAAATCATTAATATATATTAGGAATAGTAATGGGCCGAGTACGCTTCCTTGCGGCACACCGTAGGTTGTTTGCTTTGGTTGCGAAAGGTATGTTATTTCAATATTAGTACAAGGACAGATCTTTTTTATTTTAGTAATTTGTTTCCTTTCATTCAGGTATGAAATAATAAGATTTAACACATTACCTCTGATTCCATATTTTTCCAGTTTAAGCGCTAAGATATTTAAATCAACATAATCAAACGCCTTGGTCATGTCCATGAACAAGGCGGTTGTTGGTGAACGATTATCCATACCGGTGATCACTTTTTCAATAAATACATACATGGCCATATTTATGTTTTTACATTTTCTAAAACCATATTGTTCGTTTGCTAAGATGTTATTAACTTCCAAATAATAATATAAGTTGTTATATATTACTTTTTCTATTATTTTGGAGAATGTTGGAAGCAAAGCGACAGGCCTGTAGTTTTTAGGGTCATGTCTGTCCTCCTTTTTATATAAAGGATTTATAACGGATATTTTTAAAGCACTAGGAAAAGTACCATTTTCAATACATAAATTCACTACGTAACTTAGAACTGGGGAAATTTCAACGGCCACTAACTTCACTACTTTTGTAATTATATCATCATTACCAGCACTGTTAGTATTTTTTAATTTATTAATTATTTTATATAAATCGTGAGGAATACATGCAGGCATAAACATTGAGTTTAGTCTACTACTTATGGATGTGTTACTTTGGTGACTATTACTAAACTGGTTTATGGGCTGAACTTCATTGATAAAATAATTATTAAATTCCTCAGCAATTTTTTCGGGATCATATATATATTTATTATTAAAATTAATTTTTGTAATATTATCTTTGGGCAAGTTGTATTTATTCTTATTTATCACTTTCCATGTGGCTTTTGTTTTATTCTCCGCATTGTTGATATAATAACTATTGCGCGATTTTTGTGTCAAATTAATGATTTTTCTTAATCGTTTACTATAAAGTTTAAGCTTTCTCTTATTTTCCTTGGTAGGGTGTAGTCGAGAATGCCATAGCATTTCTCGTTTACGTTTACAACACAATTTAATACCATTAGTAACCCAAGTAAGTTTTCTATTTATAAGAATTTTAATTTTAAGTGTCGGAAAGCAGAGATCGTAAAATAGTTTACGTGGTAGAGCCATGCTGCAGTTATATTTGTAGTATAGTTGTAGCACGAATGGGTCGGCTCGACCGGGGAAGGGCCACGCTCTCACAGAATACCAGCGTGAAATAGTAGCTTAAAGCTGCTGTATTTCGTATGGTGAGTGTAGAGAACCGGAGACCCTTTTTACTGGAAATGAGGCATTCCATCTCAGTCCTCATGGGTGACAACGCATCTGCATTTTGATTTGTAATGGAAGATAGATGCAGATGTCCATGGGCCGCAGCAACCACTTACCATCAGGTGGACTGTGTGCTCGTTTGTCAGCCTATTCTATAAAAAAAAAAAAGTTTAAATAATGCATTGAATTCATTAAACGCTTCATTAGGATCAAGACATTCATAAACACTATTAAAACTGAGACTTCTGATGGCATTTTTAAATTTATTTAAGTTTTCTATGCTGTAATCCCGTTTGAACATGAACCAATGAGAGATAGTGTATGTTTTGTTAACAGGACATTTTAGGACTTGAGCAGTATGATCTGATATTCCCAGATCTATCACTTCACCTTTACTGCCTCTTATATTATGAATTATATTATCAATACACTTGCCACTTTGTAAACGTGTTGGCTCGCAAATACTCGGTCGTAAGTTAATATTTAACAATTTATTTTCTAATTCTGTAGAAAGCTGTGAACTTTGTAAAATATCTATGTTAAATCCCCACATATTATAAGTTTTTTTTATTAGTACTACAAAATTTTTGTAACACACCTTCAAAGTTATTTAAAAACGTAGTTACGGCGTCTATGTTTTCTTTCGGAGATCTATATAAACAGACAATAATTATACCGTGTTCTATTAATTCCACACCACAACACTCCACAATGTTAGGGCAGGAATATTGATGTAATTCGACCATTTTGTATTTCAATTTGTTATTTATTAAAACACATGACCCCCCTCTTCTGTTATTTCTGTTGGCGTATGTTGCTAGTTGAAAATTAGCTATGTTCAAATGTATATCATCGCCATTTTTCATGTTATGCTCTGTAATGCAGATTACATCTATATTTTTACTATTTTGTGATAGCTCATTTAAATGGTAGGCTAACAAGTCCGATTTATTTATTAAACCATTTACATTTTGGTGTAAAATCAATAAATAATTATACGAGAAAAAGATTAGAGCTATTTTGAGTGTTAAAATTAGAGTTATTGTTTGCATTATTATCTACAGCCATGTATACATTATCATCATTACCTAAATTATTTGCTTTAATTACCAAGTCAGTCTGAGTACAATTATTTATTACGTCTTTTTTTAATTGACTATTACAATAGATTACATCAATTTGGGTGTGTTTATTTTGTGTATTAATTGGTAAGGATTTGTGAGCATCCTTATTATATAATTCAAAGTTCAGTTTATAATCTAAATGTAATACTTCTTTTAACAATGTTTTACAAAGATTTAAGGTAAAATGTTTTCTATAGGGTAATTGCCTACTGTAACCCATATCAATAAATGACACGTTCGGGTGTCTTTTGCAAATATATCTGACTAAGTAGTTTAATTTATTTTCATTCAAACTCCTGTTATAGGGTATTTCCAACACTATAATCTTTGGTTTTGTTAATGTCTGTAAACAGTTCCCAAAAGCAACTTCAAACTGATAGGGGTCAGTATCGTTTATACCACCAATTATTACCACAATGTCATTTATAGTCAGTTCGGATAAAGACGTATTGAGTTGAAGAACGTTGTTAATTTTAGCTCCGGGCTTAAAGTAACAGGTGACTTTAAATGAAGTACCTAAAAGTCTTTGCAAGATTTGACAAACATACCGTCCTTGTTGATCTGCAAGTATAACAACATTTCGTATCTTTCTCGGTTCGTCCGGATTGGACCTAGTGTCTGGGGATGTATTTACTGCATTTTTATTTCGAATTGTGTTAATACTAGCTTTTCGTTCTAAAATTTTATCGCTATAACTTGGTAAAGGTGTTTCGCTACTTTGTGTTTTATTTCCTAGATCTTCTTGACAGGTAAATAAATTTTTGCGCTTAGGAGAAGATGTGATGGACGAATACAGTTGTTGTCCACTATTTGGAATATTATCTGTGTTATATATATTTCTAGTCTTCAATTTCCTTACTGAAGTAGGTCTAATTTCGGTGCATGCTATCTTTTTATACATGTTTATTACGTCGTAGCATTTTTGCAGATCATCTTTTAACTGTTTCATTTCACCGTGCAAGTTATCAATTTCGTTATTGGCGGATAATAGTTTGTTAGTCAGTTCTCCTATTTGTTCGCGCATTTCTTCGCAGCAACTATTAGCGCCACCTAGCGATGTATTGGTTAAACTAAACATCGTTGAGTCAAGTACAGATGACTTGGAGATATCTTGCATCGACGCTGATCGTCTATTTTTGCGAATAGTTATGTTATCCATATTGTAATAAATATACTAATTTTAATAAATCACAAAAATATGGTGTACTGGTATAGATTTGAAGACACGACTTGTTGTGTAGAACAGACAGCTTAAACCACCAGACCACGGAGTGTTTAATTAAGAGTTTGAAATTATGAAGTAGTTCTTAAGATTATACTGTTTTAGGATTTGAATAATTGTGGGTATGGCTTGTGTTCAATATTTTTTCTCAACCGTCTTTGTTGTTATTTCATAAGACTTCTTGTTTAAATTACACTTTGATACGTTTTATGCAATTAACACTGTATTCATATTTTTTTATTTTTGTTGTTTATTATCACTTCTTTGAACTTCTTTAGATTATTTCACTCACTTTAGCAATGGGTGGTAAATATTTTACTGTTTATTTTTCACTAAGTTTATATATTTATCATTCAAAACGTGTTAATTTGTTATTAGATGTGTTAATTCAAGTATTACAAAGTTTTGTATCTTATACTATTCTGTCTTTTTGTTTACTAAAGGAAGAATAACCAATATATTTTAAATAAAGTTTGTAACAGTTTTTAAGTAATTCGAATTTAATTTAAATTATAACACTAATTAATAGTTACTTTCCTGCAATTCTTATGGCGTCCAATTACTTCTTTTGATTAAATGTGGTTTTGATGCACTTTATCACTTTTTTTGCTAATAAGATACTCCCAGCTTTGTTACACAAAAATCAAAATAAGTCCGTTCACACTAATCACTTTTGCTGGACAACGTTTGTAATTTTTATTTACACAATTATAAACTAACTTAACTGTGAAACAACAAAAATAAATTACATCTATTATTTTTTAAATTGATAATACTACGGAGACGATGTTAACGTGACAGCAGCGCGCGTCGTTCGTAGTTAAATCGTAATTGTTAGTAGATTCAAGAAACATTGACGTTCTTTGTCTAAGTCTAATTCTACTATCAATTCTTCCAAAACTTTATAAGGTCCTTCATACAAACAATCTAATTTGTTACCTGTTTGGTTTTTTATTAAGATCAAATCTCCTGGCTTATATTGTACTTTATTACATTTTTGATCATACTTAATTTTTCTTAAATTTTTACTTATTAAAAAATTTTCCTTAGCATCCAACTGTGCTTTTTGTAAACGGTACTTTAACTCCTTAGGGTAATCATCGAAATTATACAGTGGGTCAACATGTGTTGATAAATTACTAGGAATATTACAAATTTTGCCGAAAACTAGTTCGTATGGAGTATATTTTGTTTTTGAATGAACGCTTGTATTGTAACAAAAACACCAAAAAGGAACCCATTCGCTCCAATCTGACTTGTTATTATTGCACTGAATTCTGAGGTAAGCGCCTAAATGTTTATGTGTATTTTCAATGCCTCCTAAGGTTTCATGATGATAAGGCTTGAATGGATTTTTTCTATATGTAGCAATTTGAAAACTTCGGACATAAGTGATGAGGTAAATTCGGTTCCCATGTCACTTAAAATTTTTCTTGGAATTCCATAACGCAAAATAAAATTATTAACGAAAGACCTAGCAACACTTTCACTATCCTTTCTAGGTAAAGGATAAGCCTCTACAAATTTGCTTAAATCACACTGGATTGTTAAAATATACTTATTATTATAGTTATCTATATCTAAAGGGCCCATAATATCTAAATTAACCTGTTCAAACGCTGAGTTAGCAGTTGAAGTGATTGTCAGAGGATCTCTAATATTTCTGTTAGTATGCTTTTGAACTTGACAACTTTTACATTTGCGGACATAGTTCATGACGTCATTGCTCATACTTGGCCAGAAATAATAATTTTTAATATTATTTAACATACGATTCATGCCTGCATGACCACTTGTTGGTAACAGGTGAAAGTCATTAAGTACCGTGGTAATTTCTTCTTTATTATTTATTCGCTTAATGTCTTTAATAATCAAAAATCGTGGTGACGCTATTTTATACATTTTTATGCTGCGCAGCAAACTCTTAATATTTTTCTCATTACTCTTGTTTTTAATTATGAGTAATTCTCTCGCTAACTCTTCTAGAGACGATAACGATCGAGAATATAGAAATATGGTCAATAACGACGGGTTATACGTGCAAAGTTTAGCGTCGGACAAAATATTATACGCATTATTCAAATGTTTTTCGTTACTATTTCCCGGAAAACGCAACTCTATTATGTCATTGGTTCGTTTTAACAACTCTACAGTAGTAGGTTGATCAGGCCTACTAACTGGAGGCTGTTTGTCTATCTGTCCAGTGTCCGTTTGGGGCTCTAACTTTTTCCTTTGAGCTCTAGTTAAAACGGATACTACTTTTTCCTGCATTTCTTTCAAATCGCGTGACGTCACCGGGAGTCGACTTAACGCATCTGCAGCTGCGTTATTTCGCCCTGGGACGTATTCTACTTCGAAATCGTATTTTTCAAGGTATAGTCGGAATTTTGTTAAACGACTAGACGGGTCTTTTAAACCGAATAAGTAAACAAGGGGTCTATGGTCCGAAAAGATTTTAAATTTTCTGCCATACAAGTAAGGCCTAAAGTGACGGACTGCCCACACGATAGCTAATAATTCTAATTCTATTATTGGATATCTAGTTTCTGCCGGGTTCAAACTCCTACTAGCGTAGGCGACAACCTTTCCGTTACTATTTGAGATTACGGCGCCTAAGCCTAACTTAGATGCGTCTGTCTGCAACTGAAATGTGTTATTTTCCGAAAAGTCGGGATAGTCCAACACTGGAGGGTTCGTTAAAGCAGATTTTAATGTAATAAACGAACTTTCGCAATCTTTAGTCCACTCAAATCTAATACCTTTTTTAGTTAATGCATTCAATGGGAACACAATATCAGCAAAACGTGGAATAAACCGACGATAATAGTTGGCGAACGCGACGAGTCGTTTTACTTCGTCAGCAGAAGTCGGGCGTGGGTAATTACGTATGGTGTCAATTTTACTGGGATCTGGGAATATTCCGTCTTGAGTAATTTTATGACCTAAATAGACTATTTCTTTTCTTAAAAATTCGCACTTAATTGGGTTTAGTTTGAGATTAACTTTTCTTAATCGATTCAATACGCTAATGAGATTTTTGTTATGAATGTCGATACTAGAACCGATTACGATGCAATCATCTAGGTATAAAAAACATTTTTCGTAATTTAGGCCTGCCATGGCTATAGTCATCAGCCGAGAAAAGACACTAGCACTTGTTTTGAGACCCATTGGGCACCGCTTCATTTGATACTGTTTTCCTGCCGTAAAAGTAGTGTACTTTCGTGACTCATTATCTAAAGAAATCTGATACATTTTATTTAATGTAAAAGAAGTATATTTACGGGGACTTGGATTTAAGGACAATTGATAATAAGATTGGGAGAGGTCTAATTTTGAAAAATAAATACTGCCTGACAATGAATCAAGTATCTCCGTTATATTGGGAAGCGGAAATTTGTCATCTTGAATTCGATCATTTAATTTCCTGTAATCTATGACCAATCTCCATTTTCTTTCGTTATTTTTATCGACCTTTTTGGGTACTAAAAGTACTGGGCTAGACCATTCCGAAACGGTTTCCTCAATGATGTCGTTTTTTAACATTTCCTGAACTTGTTTTTCTATCTCACCTTTTAACGCCTGAGGAACCCTATAAGGCTTAGAATAAACTGGGGTCACGTTATCTTTTAAAACTATGCTATGTTCCATTAAGTTCGTAACTGATAACGAATCACCTGGTAAATGGAAAACATCTGCGTATTTGGCACGAGCTCGCTCTGAAATACGGTCTCGTGGACCGAAAATTGCCGTATTACAAGTACTTGCCGGAAGCCGTGCTCGAAAATGACCGCGCCAGGCTCTACTGGGACCGGGCCATCATCACAGACAGGACTATTCTTGCGAATAAGCCTGATATTGTGCTGATGGACCGGGCATAGTCAAGGATATTTTTGATCGACATTACCATTCCGTATGACGAGAACCTCGTGAAAGCCGAAACGGATAAACGAACAAAATATCTGGACCTGGCTCACGAGGTGACCGACATGTGGGGTGGTATGCCGACCGAAATTATTCCTGTAGTCGTCTCTGCGAATGGGCTAATCCCAGTCAGCCTCTCGGGTCATCTGAGGCGACTGGGACTCCGTGACGGACCGCTCCGGGCTCAAATGCAGAAGGCGGTGCTTCTCGATACCGCCCGCATCGTCCGCCGGTTTCTTTCCCTTTCCCCCTAACCCTCGGCCGTTGGTCTCCCCTACCGAGGGCTCCCATCTGGTTGGATCTTATTTATTTATGTAGTTTTTGTATTTATTTTATTTTATTGATATTTATGTATACTTATCTTTTCATTTTAATTTATAATTATATATTTATAGCACCCAACCAGGTGAGAAAATTATATAGATACCCCATATAATAATAATCTTTATTTGCGTAAAACATGGTATAGATGTTGTTCACAGGTAGAAATCAAGCGCTCATGTTTTGCTTATTTTACGTAGCATGCAAATATTTTGAACAATGTCAAATTTTCTTTAACTCACCTCCACCTCCCTGATTTAGTTAACAAAGAGAAACAATATTAAATAATTATGATATCATCTAGTTCATTTTGCGTACTTGCTAGCGTTTCTTTCATTTCTTGTATATTTAATGTATATTTTAAGGTGTAATCAACGCTTCTTGATAGTTGATCTGGAGATGTTATGATCGATTCCTCTGATGTGTCCATTATAGTAAGGATGTGAGAATCGTTAATTTGGGACGTTAAATTCGTAGGAGTAGACACCACATTTCGGCTATATTTAGGGGACAATGGTTTTTTTCGTACTGTTATATTACTGGTTATAGAATCTGAGTTTTGTTTAACGTTTGTCTTTGATTTTGATTCGCGTATTTTACACTTCCATTTCTTTTTAGAGTCCGTATACCTTAATCGATATAACTTTTTCGAAATTCCGATGCAGTCAAAATCGTATATATTTTTACACATCGAACACGAAACTGTAGCCCTTGGGTCAAACAAATTCTTGCACTTTGGACATTTGACAAGATTCTGTACTATTCGGTGACTATCATTATTTTTTGTGGTTTTTGAAGTACTTGCTTTCTCTGACATCATAAATAATTTAAAAAATATTACTACAAATGAGATAACTTAATTAGTTGATTTGACTTGAACCACCAAACTCTTGATTATAGTGCAACGATCGTACTGCTGCGCTACGAACTCTTAATTTAGTACGACGAAATTATCGGTTCTTATGCACTTTCGTGTATTTGGTTACTGTTGTTGATAAAAGATGTCACTTTAAGCAAAAAACACATCCCATAAAATGACAAAAAGTTTATAAATCGTTAATCTCATGTATGACGCTAGATGGCGATGAAACAATGAAGTCACTATTATCACGACATACGGTTGATAATGTAATAATATTGCATCTAATTCAAATAAAGTTAACCGTCATGTTTGTGTACTAATTCAAATTTTTACTTTTTTACTATTCTTTTTTTAACCATTCACAAATTGTATTTTAATTGCTAGGTAGAATAATCTCTTTACTAAAGTTTATTTGTGATACTTGCGAATATTTGTTGTTTGTTGGATTGTTTTTCACAAACACTGTTATAAGATATTTTTATCAATTTTCCACTCAATTCGCTAATGTTTTTTAGAAATAACACTTGCACACAATATTTGGCCAACACTTTACACATTACTTATCCTAGATACTTTTAACAATCACTTTTAATTATTTAATTAATCAAAAATACGGGAGCTAATGTTTACTGTGTGACAGCGCCAGCATTACTCAGATATACGGCAATATTTAAAATAATAGTTTAAATAGATACTAGTTTTCACAAATAACCTTAGTATTATTTTTCTTCGAGTAACCTTCTGATAATTTCATGTCAATCGTCAATAAAACAAAGTTTGGAAAATCCAAAAGTGCACGACTCATAGTGCTCATATGATCGTGAAAAAATGTAGAAAAACCTCTCAATCAACAATAGATTTTTTAAATTTTACTATGTTATTATTATTGAGATTTTTTTTATTATTGTTAATTGAAAAAAATACTTTAAACGGAATTATCTTAAAAGATCTGAAATCAACTTTAATATTACTTTAATTTTTAGGTATTTGTACTCAAGCATTACCGTAAGAACTAGACTTGACCTGACTCCTTAATATTTTTTTTATCAAATGACAATTTAGTAAAAAAATTTTGAGATGAATAGATAATTATAAATATTTATTTACGTAATGTTAAATATATCTTATTCACATTAATTATAAAGACAGAATTTAGGACGAAAATTATTCATTCACAAAGAAATTAGATTGCGAATAAAAAAGTTTAGCCACTATTCAAGGAATTTCTGCTCGGTGTAACTTTGTCGATCCAACCAAAATGGTCATGTGATACAACTTGACGTAATTTATTATGCAGTTCTGAGGAAAGATTTATTTCAGATCGATATCTTTATTGCGACCTTATGTGCTATAATGTAAACTATATTACTTTAATAATGAAAAGTAAATAGTTTTATATTTGATGATGAATGCTACTCGTAATACGGGGTTGATCCTCGTCAACACTACAGAAAATAAGAATTTAGTGCTGATTTACGAGAAAAAATCTTGAGAAAATCGTTATATTCCCACACATCCTATTACAGCCTATAAAAAGTTGTTGTTGTGTCTGATGCTGAACACAGGCCTCTTCCATAGATGGCTTACAAGAGACTTTGGCATAGTTTGTGGGGGGGGGGGTATGAGCAAGTACAGTATTTTATTATTTTAATTTTTTTTTCAGAGCCCTGGTAGCTCAGATGGTTAACGCTTGCTGTAAATATAACAGAACGCGAGTAACCCGCGTTCGATCCCCGCCGGCAACAATGACATTGTTAATTGCAATTTTAAATGCTGATTTACCACGTGCGCGGCGGTGAAGGAAAACATCGTGAGTAAACCTGCATGTCTGAGGAATAAAAAAAAAATTCGAATACATGTAAAGCACGCACAAGTGTCACAGCACTTACTTTCCCTAAAACCCTCTCAGAAATGAGGGGAGGCCTGTGCCCAGCAGTGGGACGTATATAGGCTGTAACTTTTACTTGTTTTCAGAAAGGTGCTACTGTGCAGTTCCTATTTCTTTTCCCTCAGTCTCCCTTACTACACCCAAAATTTATATGGGGTTGAGTATCTTACACCACTTCTATACGGAATGAATTAGAAATTGAAAATATTTCGAACACAAGTAAGGTGCTCTAATAGCATTTGTATTTATATTAATACGTAAAAAGAAATATAAAAAGAGCAATAAAACAAAAAACTCTTGAGAGTTTTTATGGAGATGAGTAGTATATTAAACCGCTTCTATACGGCATGACTTAGAAATTGAAAATATTTCGAAACCAAGTAAAGTCCACTAATTTCATTTTTATTCATATTAATTCGAAAATAAGAAATATATAAAAAGCAAAAAAAGTATATCATTGAAAAGTTACTGTGCCACAGACGTGCACAAAAACTTATAAATTAAAGTACACACATCATGTTTCCAAAAATAAGTTTTATAAATTATAAAAGAATTTTGATCACGATCATGGCATGAAAATTTCTTTACCTTCCCTGCACGAGAAAGTATTACTAACAAAAGTAATGTAAGCAAACACCTTCGCACTACGCACGTACTTCTGCACATAATGTCGATAACTGGTAATAATAGCCGATAATATTTTTTTATTGCGGAAGAATAAAATTATGTACGAAATTACCGTTGTTATTACATACGGAGCAAAAAAGAGGGTATGCAGTTCGGCGATATATCTGGAATAAACGGCTGATAAGTCCGTGGCCTAAGGTACTTAATGAACAAAACATATGCTTTCTATTTTTTATTTTTCCATAAAATCTCCCTTAATTCTCACTGTTCGCATAAAATGCCTTTAACCAACCCGAAAATACTCTGTATCTGTTTCTTTAAAATAACGATCAACTGCAGCTTTCATTTCGTTGTTATCTGCAAATCTCTCGCCCCGTAAGTCCTTTTTTTTCCAAATTGGAAAACAGGAAAAACTCGCCAGTTGCTAGGTCTGAGCTATACGGAGGGTGGTAAATCACCGAGATCACACGAGATTTGGTGTCTTTCAGGTTTTTAAGGCGTTGTCTTTCAGATAGAGCACTCCGCGCGTCGGTTTCCCGCGTCGTTTCTGTACAATAGTTTCGCGAACCTGATTCAATAAATTGGCGTAGTATTGGTCATTCATTGTACTCGTAGTTCCCGTGGGTAGATAGTCGATAAGCAAAATTCCCTCGCTATCCTAGAAAACAGTTGCCATTAGCTAGGACGCCGACGCCTTTCTCCTTTTTTATCCCTTGCATGAACTATTGTTTGGACTTCGGATTATATTAGCGAATCCATGTTTCATTTACCGTAACTATCCGTTACCAAATGTCTTCCTTGTTATCGTCGACTAGCTCCAAAAATCTTTGCAACTTGCGAGTCGACGTTGCTTTTTGAGCGGTGTGAGAATTTTCGGTATCCAACGGGCGTTAATTTTTCTCATATTTTCATGTAAAATTCCTCCAACTCGTTTTTCACTAATCTGCAGTTCTTCAGCAATCTACTACCATTTAATTATTCTGTCGGCCAAATCGATTTTTAGACTTTTTCGACGTTTTCTACAGTCAGTACCGATAAAAAGTGGTCCGGGCGAGGTTCGTCTTCACAGCTCTGTCGTACTTGTTGAAATTTGCGGCCCATTTTTTTACCATCGTATAAAAAGGAGCGGAGTTCTGAAGAAAAGATGACATCTCTTTAAAAATGTCTTTCAGTGTATTTGCATTTTTTCAACGAATTTTATCACGGCGTAGAGTTCAAAATTCCGAGAATTTTCAAATTCGGCTGACATGGTGATGTTTGTTGTTCGATAAATGATTAAGCTTAATGAGTGATTGCTTTTACAATACTACTGAGTATTGCAACTAGTGACAGCTAATTAGTCATCGTTAAGTACCGTAGACCGCAAACTTTACAACTGCCCTGGTAATACGAGAAAGCTATGTAATGCTTTCATCTATAACAAATCGAGTCTAAAGCAAATTTATAACTTTATTTGTTGAAAATATTACGTGTAAAATTCTATAGAAGATTTATTCAGTATGCAATTTGGACAATGAACGTATATAAAGTTCATGAATAATTTGATAATAAATAAGAAAGAAATGTCCTTATCTAAAATTAAAATCGGTCCTGTAATATTTTATATACATATAATGGATATATTATTATTTTTCTATTGTTAAGAAATTTATGAGAGAACGTCACTGATTTCTAAAAAGGTTATGGAGCTATCAGTCCGCTTCGCTATTGGAATATGTGATGGGAAACTCCACAATTCCTCGATTAATTCCTTCAGAGCTGAGCAAGTAGTAAATGAGTATTTAATATTGCAAATAACATTCATAAGTACCGGAAGGGATCAAACCTGGTTCGCTCGCATACAGCAAACGATTAGCCTTTGAGCTAATGCGTTAGTTGAATAATATATAAATGAATGGGGCACATATAACAACACATTGATGCTGACACATGGTATAAATGTTAAGAATTATCCTAAACAGGGTCTCATATGAAATTTATATAGTTTAAAATACAAAAAAAATCTATACCTAGTTAAGGAGGTGACGTATATATGTGGTTGTCTGCTAACCGAAATCATTACTGTAGTTGTTTTCGCGAACGGATTAATCCTGGTTAACTTCTCGGGTTACCTGAGAAAACTGGAGCACTATGACGGCCCGCCCCATCTCAAATGTAGAATGAGGTGCTTCTTGATACAACCTTTTTCTTCGGTTCTTTCCCTATCTCCCTAATCTCTGGCCGTTCGAAAATCATACACGAGTACCTGGTATATTCGATTGTATTTTTTGTATGGTATTTATTATATTTAACGTAATAGTTATTTCTTATTTTTTATTAAATTTAATTCACATATATAAATATTTATCGGAGACAGCAGGTATAATTAAAAGTGGAAAAATAGAAGATTGGGTAGATTTTGAAACCCCTACTAGTTACAGCAATATAAAGTGCAAGGCAGAAAACTCCAAACCAGTTTCGTGTGGTGGACATGTCGAATTAGCAACGTTGCTGTTTGGTTGCTTACTTGATCTATTTACGTGTTATCATGTAATTACGTCGTTTACTCTGGTATATTTGCGGGTGTCTTTTAAACAGATTTTTTTTTTACAAAATACTTGACGAAACCCTTACTTTAGCTCAATAAGCGACTTTAAATTTCAATTAAGAATCATTTTATTTATATATTTTAAGCAATATTTTCACACTTTCATATTACAAGCGTTGTACTTGTGTATTTCTATGGTGAGGGAGACTCCTTTAGTATAAATTTACCATCATTTTGTATGCTAGTAGTTTAGTCGTTCAACGTAGTGCTAACTTTAATATGTCTAAAATAAAATTAGCTTATGAATCATACTTGAAATAATTATGGAGTGTAAATTACTCTAAACAGTAATTTCCACAGAGTACGTGCATATAAGGAAACATTAAAATGATATGTTATCTAAATTTAGCCTCCTCTGTACTCGAACTTTAATAAAACATTTATCTACGTTTGAGGTAGCAACTTAATTAAATTTAACAGAACATAAACATCGTACTTGAAATAGTTCGAAAAAGCCAAGTATATTATTACATTATGTATGTCACAATTGATTATGCATGTCACATCACACGTCGAGTATATTTAAGTCCAATACACGAAATAAATTCTTATATTTACGCAAATACTACACATTAAATAAAACTAATTTTACATATTGATCGCGTTTGATTTTAACTCTTTTAATTCCAAGTGTTTTAATTTTTTGTCTATATATGTAAACTGATCTATGCAGAACGAGCTGCAATATCTTAACGCTTATGCTTGAATTTGAATTTATTTAATTCCAGCAACCAGCCATCTCCTCTTTTTAAATTAGGATGATTTCGAATCATCCTTTGTAGAAATCCGTGTTCTTTAGTGACGATTTATGATCTACCATCATCATCATCATCATGATTACAGCCGCACAAGTCCACTGCTGAACATAGGCCCCTCCCAAAGTATGCCACAAAGCACGGTCCTGAGTCATCTGCATCCATCGACTTCCGGCATGTCGTCACTCCATCTAGTGGGGGGCCACCCTACAATTCATCTACCGGTACGAGACTGCCACTCAAGAACCCTTCTCCCCAACAGTTGTCGGTTCTTCGAGCCATATGGCTAGCCCATTGCCACTTCAGCTTACTAATCCGTTGGGCTATGTCGGTCACTCTGGTTCTACTGTGAATATCCTCATTTCTAAGTTTATTACGCAGAGAAACTCTGAGCATAGCCCTCTCCATAGCTCGCTGAGCGACTTTTAGCGTCCTTATACGGCCAGCAGTGAAGCACCACATCTAGGTTCCGTAAGTCATCACTGGCAACACGCACTGGTTGAAAAACTTAGTTTTCAGGTTTTGAGGTATCCCTGACGAGAAGATGTGTCGTAATTTCCCGTACGCTGCTCAGCCGAGTTGAATCCGTCGATTGACCTCTCGGTCGAAGTTGAACTTACCTAGTTGGACTATTTGTCCCAGGTAAACAAGCTCGTCAACAACTTTGAGCTTAGTGCTCCCAACAACTACCGGCATAGGTGTGATATGGACATTAAACATGATCTATGTTTTGTCGATGTTCATCTTAAGACCTATCCGTTGGAAGGAACTATTGAGGTCATTGAGCATAGTGCTTAAGTCCTCCAGTGATTCTGCCATAAGGACTATATCGTCGGAAAATCGAAGGTGAGTGATGTACTCGCCATTGATGTTAATACCGTATCCTTTCCAGTCCTGTAGCTTAAAGACGTCTTCCAATGCAGCGGTGAAGAGTTTCGGGGATATAACGTCACCCTGTCTTACACCTCTCAGCAGTTGGATAGGTTTCAAGCTCTGGTTCTGTACTCGGATAGTCATCGTAGCCCCACTGTATAAACACTTCAGCACTCCGATATACCGACAGTCAACTTGGCACCGCTGAAGAGACTGTAGTACCGCCCAGATTTCGATGGAATCGAAGGCTTTCTCATAGTCCACATACGCCAGGCAAAGTGACAGATTGTACTCTTTGGACTTCTGTACAATTTGCCGAAGGGTATGTATGTGGTCTATGGTATTAAGTCCTTTTCGGAAACCGGCTTGTTTGGGAGGCTAGAAGTCGTCGAGTCTGCGTGCGAGACGATTCGTAATGACTCTCGAAAACAGCACGTAGACGCGGCTCAGAAGGGATATCGGTCTGCAGTTCTTCAAGAGGGCGTTGTCAACTTTCTTGAAGAACAAGACCACCGCACTTCTGCTCCACGCCCCCGGAGTAGTGCCGCCATGGAAGACGGAATTAAAGAGCCTCTGAAGGACTTCAAGTACCGGTTTTTCACCCGATTTCAGAAGCTCTGCTGTAATTCCATCCTGGCCCGGGGACTTGCCGTTTTAAGGTGCTGGAGAGCCATTCTAATCTCGCTCAGACTGACGTCTGGGATATCTTAGAATGCATTTGGAAATCTGTCTGTTCAGTTGCCTATATGCAATCAAATCTTTTGACTATTGCAGCCTCATCTCCCGTCTAACAGCCATGAGATTAAGAGTGTGATCGGAGAGTTTTTGTGTTTTTCTGCGGCGGGTCTTGCCGAACTTAGCTCCGACCACATGTACAGTTTCCACGAGCTTGTCATTCATATCGTTCACTGCATTGCAATCTTCTAGGCACTGAAAGCGGTTACGTAACTCGAGCTGAAAAGTTTCGAGATTCTGGATTAGAGCACGAGGGGGACGGAGCGTTGACTTCATTAGACGAGACTTCTCCAACTTAACGTTTAAGTTCAGTATTCCTCTAACCATTCGGTGATCACTGCCAGTTTTTACCCTTGCGATCACTGAGACATCACTGAACAGTTGGCGTCTGGTCATCATAATGAAGTCAATCTCATTTTTTCCGTGAGCCGTTGGGGCTCGACCAGGTCCACTTCCTGTGGAGCCGCTTTTTGAAGAAAGAGTTCATCATAAAGAGTCCCTCTTTCTCCATAAATTCGGCCAGCTGCTGGCACCTACGGTTCCGTTGCCCTACTCCAAATTTCCCTAACTTCAGCTCACCACTTTATCTAGTGCCTAGTTTTGCGTTGAAGTCTCCCATCAACACCGTGTAGTGGGTTTTGGAGGAATGCATGGCTTTGGAAATATCTTCATACATATACTCCCTTCCTTATCGGGATGTGCCGAGGTTGGTGCGTAAACCCGTATGGCCTTCAGCGAATACGGTTTAGTGATTCTGAGTATCAGGTACGTGACCCTTGTCGACACACTCTCAATCTTTACAACGTTGTTGACGAGAGACTTGTGGACGATAAATCTGACACCTCCTTGGGACAGATGGTCACTCTCCCGATGATAGAACAAGTTGCCGGACTCGAGGATTACCGTGTCCTCCACCTCTCTTCGGACCTCGGATAATCCAATATTATGCCAGCGCAACTTGTCTACTTCTTCTTCCAGCTCCAGTATCTTCTCATCAGTCCTCAGCGTGTGTGCGTTATATGTTGGCAGGTCGAGTCGTCGTATGTGGAAACCGAACCTCCACCGCACCCCCTGACCCACCGTTACCATGGTCGCCACCGTAGCCAGGAATAGCGGAGCCACCGGGGACTTGGGGTCGCTTGTTTGCGTCGATATTCATAGGGGTATATTTGCCATAGTTTTCACGACGAGCGGTTCGGCAACCGCAGTTTTTTATTATATTATTGGTTTTATTAAGAAGATGCTGCTGCCCATCTCCTGCCTGTCTCCCTCTGTCGCCTCTTACGACTCCCACGGGAAGATATGGGGTAGTGGATATTCTCAACCGCCACTACAAGGCACTGATCTACCAAGTCAAATGTAATGGTTGGGACTATTCTGGAAATTTTGACGTACCTGTTGCAGATTTTTCGGACCGTTATTGCTTCAAGTCAGCCACATTTTATTTTTATATTTGTTCAGTGTCCACTATTTGACATTTGATTTCGACAGCCGGATTTCCATATAAGCGCCTGGTGTCACGAAATACTTGAAAAAACATTCTGTTAAATTTGAACTCGGTGTTTTGACATTCATTCATCAGCTTTTTGCCAAAACCTATTCAACAATTTAGCAGGATGTGAATAGGAAAGATTGATATTTGAGAAGAAATATCATATTATAGCCGACTTCTTAAACGTAGAAAGCTTACAGTAAGACTGTACGTTTTTATGTACGTTACGTGATATCGTCGTCAATTTCAAGCCAGGATTCTTTTAAAGAAATTTAATAAACTTTAGGATTGGCTATATAATGCAAAAAAAAAACATTTTGTTGTATGTCGTCAGAGCCTCTTTGACTATTTCGCAGGATTTGGTTGGTAAAGATTGATATTTGATGAGATTGATTTTATCTGATTTCTAAAAAGTAGGAGGTTTACAGTAAGACTGTTTGTTTTTTATGTGTGTTCCGCGATATTATCATATATTGTAAACCAAGATTCTTTTAAAGAAATTTAATATACCTCGGGAGTAGCATAAAAGTTTGCAGAAAAAAATAAACCTATAAGAAGTTTTGATGTAACCGTATATACAAATTCCGAGTGTGATACAACTTTTATGTAATACATTACACACTAGCGATCCACTCGGGCTCCGCAAGGGTGATCTCTGGACCTATACCTTCAACGAGACTGACGGACAGTAATATATATATATATATATATATATATATATATATATATATATATATACTCTCTCTCTCTCTTTATCTTATATTTTGTTTGAAATAAAAAGTGGGCTTTTATAAAAATCTCACTTAGCGCTTCACTCTCGCCGAGTCTATTTGTTCTGATGATGACTTGTTTGGAACAGAAATCCGTGTTGTATTATCAATGGTGGTGTGTTTGCCTAAAGTGTAGTGGTGCAATAAGTAAGGAGGGGGGGGGCGGTAGGTGCTCTTTAACTAGGTCAACTAGGTTAGCTACTCACTGGCTAACCAGGAAACATGAACTTTCTGTCTGAGATTTTCTTCACAATAAAAATTAATAATTGATGATTGGTCCGACTCAGGCGTAACCAGGGTCCAATAATCAGCAGTCGCTTTCACATCCAGTACATTAAATGAATTAATACCTCATCAATCAATTGGTGAAGTTACAATGCGACAATGATAACTTAAGGTTTAAACTACTAGTATTTTCATCTACGGTTCTTGGTTGAAGACATTTTTGCTTTCAGTTGTAAGCTTAAACTCCCTTAAACTAATTGTCTCTGTCAGATTTAGTTCTTTTTAACTTTCGTAGAGCTATTCTGCAGTTATATTAGAAGTATAGTTGTAGCACGAATGGATTGGCTCGACCGAGAAAGGATCACGCTCTCACGGAATACCAGCGTAAAATAGTAGCTTAATGCTACTATGTTTCGTATGGTGAGTGTAGAGAACTGGAGACCCTTTTAACTTGAAACGAGGCATTTCATCTTAGTCCTCACGGGTGACAACACATCCGCATTTTGATTCGTAATCGAGGATAGATGATAGATCTCTATGGGCCACAGTAATCACTTACCATCAGGAGGACTGTGTGCTCGTTTGTCACACTATCCTATAAAAAATATTATAAGCCAGTTCTTTACCACAATCCACCTGGTAAATCAAACTATCTACTTACTATTTACTCTTGCCTACGCCTAGAATGCATTTGGACAGAAATACTAACGCTGGCAATTTATCAATAGCTATCAAAATATAGTTTTGATTAAAAATATTTTTTAATAAAAATAAATTAAAGTAACCAAGGATTATTAATAGTCCGTTTTAGTAGATATATCTGAGGGGGATTACTTTGAAGGGGACAATATAAATATTGATGAATAAATAAATAGTTTTTCATAAAAATATAAAGTCACCTTACTTTTTGAACACACCTTTTATGTACCAAATAAACTTATTTCTTTCTTTCTTTTGTTTTAAAGGTTATCACGCAGAGAAACTCCGAGTATAGCGCTCTTCATAGCTTGCTGAGTGAATTTTACAGTCAACAATGAAGAATCACATCTGAGATCCATGAGTCATCACAGGCAACACGCACTGATTGTACAATCTCGTTTTCAAATTTTAAGGTACACCTGACGAGAAGATGCATCTGATTCAGCTGAGATGAATTAGTCAATTGACTTCTCGGTCTAAGTTGGACTCACCTAGTCGAACTCTTTCTCCCAGATAAACACACTCATCAACAACTTCAAGCTTATTGCTCCTCACAACTACTGGCGTAGATATGACATGGACGTTGCCCATGATTGTTGTTTTGTCCATGTCCATCTCAAGACCTATCCGTTAGTAGGCACTATCCGTTAGCAATTCTGCCATAAGAACTACATAAGCAAATCGAAGGTCAGTAATGTACTCGACATTGATATTAATACCGTATCCATTATATATTTTACAGGGGCTCGGGCTTATCATCAGAGCTTTGGCTGATCACTGCACATTTGACAGCTGCCATATAGTTCTACAGAAATTTGTACCTACCAACTGGCATTGCAACAACGTTTTATGTGATACATACATACATACTTACTTTTTGGCACTCATTACTCTCATTACTCATAAATATAATTTACATTAAAATGAGAACAAAAAACGTTATTTTATTTGTTTATTGCAAAGCAAACACTTTTAACTATCAATATCACGAACATAGATAAAAAATAATGACTTTGTGACTTAGAGTAGACGTCAATTTTGATGTATTTTGTAATTTTCTTATAATGGCAGTAATTGCGGGTATAAGCTCCTATTTTATGTATTGTGGATATTATATATAAATGCATGATAGGCCAAATTTGACCAAAATACATACATTTATCAAGCAATATATTAAGCCAGCCATATCTCACTTATGAGTCAGCCATTATAGTCTCGATATATAAGCGAAAAGGTCACAGCAAGACTGGTAAAACTACCATGGCATCACTCTGCTTAGTACTGTGAGAAAACTATATGCTAAGTTTTTAATTCAAATAGTTATGACTGCATCATCATGCAAGCTAGAGTCGATAGTGGAATATACGGACCAAGTTTTTCTATGCGCATGATCGCGGAGAAATTTCTGTCCGAATACCAAGAAAATTTTTTGTTCGTTCATGGACTTCGAATAAGTTTATCACCAAGTAGACAGGGATGTGTTACGGTAAACACTGAACTCATTTGGTTTGAGCGTTGTATTGATATATGTATTAAAGTCTCCTTATAGGGACTCAAGTGCTTGTTTTAAGATCAACGGGACATACTCGGACTGTTTTGGTGTCCGTGGATGTGTCAGACAGGGCTGTGTAAATTTCTCGTGGCTTTTAACCTACTTATGGACATTTGATTGCAAATTTTGAAAGGTGAAGAATTTGGGTTAAGAATGGGTGAGCTCACTATCAAATGCCTCTATGCCGATGATCAAGTCATTTCTACGTCGTTGGCGGTGGAATTGCAAAGGATGAATACATCAATGACCAATTCATTAAAAGAAAGGGGAACAAAATTGAAGGCAAGTAAGACGAGAGTGATGGTTTTTAAAAGAGAAAAAGGTAAAACGATATGTGAAATAATAATAGAAGGTGAGTTGGTGGAGCGATTGAATGAGTTTGTGTATTTGGGATGTGTATGAGCAGGGTTCGTAGACATGATAAAGATACAGAACGAGAAGTGAACGCAGAAAATAGAGTATATAGAGTATATGGGGCTCTTGACTCTAATATGGGGTATCAGAAAGTGTCAAAAAAGGCAAAATTATCGCGTTACAATAAATTCAGTAAAGTTAAGTCACCCAAAAAGGGTAGACAAAGAAAAAAACTTTTATACATTTTCTGCAAAACTTCACCTTATAATTTTATTTTTATTACGGCATAAACAACATAGAGCAATATATTTTAAAAGGGGAACAAGGTTTTGCTTCATGTACTGACTAAACAATAAAAGGATTTTCTTTCTTTCAAAAATGTAAAATAATCCACCAAAAACATATATATTATCATGGACAAAGGTCCTATGAATTTAGCAACCGCTTTCACCTGTTCAATTATCAACTCTGTTACTCGTATTGGCGTCGCCGACAATCTCGATTTTGTTTGGGCCGATCTAGGCCGCATTTCCACATCTGTTTTGATAGAGATATTTACAACATATATTACGCCTTTGACATTTACAAATCACATTGTTTATCGTCACTGGCATTTAGTATTTCTAAATTATTATATAATTTAGAAATACTAAATGCCAATGACGCATTAATTTATTCATTAGCAAAATGTACGCTACATTTCATTTCCCTAAGGGAAATACCGTGTGTAGGTAACTCTGGATTTCATTAAATTAATTTACAGATCGAACTAATGGAATACCATTGATATTAATATTAACATTATGTACTTTTAGAAAGGCGATTTGTCCAGATTTAACTATAAGAATACCATTGAATAAAACTACTATTTACGGATTTTATCGCGTTTAATTACTTTAATTTATTTTTATTATTATCCCGACGTTTCGGGTGCTTTACAGTACCCATGGTCACGGGGGGGGGGGGGACTGAGATGTTTGATGTCCCAATGTCATAGTTAGTCCGGCTACCTTCAGTTTTTTTAATATTAATTTTTGGTCCGATTTACGCAAAACGAGCTTATAGTATCATGAAGTCTTGCAGTGGTATGCTTGGGTTTGGGTTTAATTTTGTTAATTATAGGATCCCAAGCAGATGGTAGCACCCAACAATCTTCTCTATTGAAATTTGGATGTTTTTTTTTAATTTCAATAGCCTCGCGTATCATCCTTGGTAGGAATCGGTGTTCTTTTGCGACAATTTGTGGTTTATCAAATCTAATGTAATGGTGGGGACGATCTTGAACATGTTTGCAGACTGCAGACTTCCCGGAGCGTCGGTGCTTCACATCAGCTATATGTTCCTTCACGCGGGTTTTTATAGATCTTTGAGATCTGCGTTACGCTTTTTGCGTAATGCATTACGTATAAGAATTAACAAAAAATAATCAGAAATGATAGTACAACCACCATATTATGAATCAAACTAAGTTCACATTTGCTTACAACATGGCCAGATGCAAGTTTGAATTTTGATGCATCCTGTGATGTTACCCACAGCGACTTATACTATAAGTAAATTAGTGAAGTGACATCTATCTAACTGTTAGGATCTATAGGTTGCGCCGAGTTGACTCAGTAACTCGAGTGCGAGCGGACTCGAGTAAATTGATTTTTATCGATATTGGGCAGCAAATCTTATTGAGTGTTATATTACGAATCTACGCCTATGGAAATAATAATAATAATAGTAATAAATCTCGTCAAGCTTAACCCTCAGAAGACAACTTTTTGCATGTTTATCACTATAAAGGAAAAGAAGAACCCCTTTGACGTATCTCCTTAGTTTCAAGGCACTCCCTTTGATGCCTCAGCCAGTATTGGATTCCCTGGCGTCGACATAAGTGGTGACGTGCAGTTTCGTGGTCACTTGAAAGAGAAGGCCAAATTGGCCTCTAAAAAGCTCGGCGTGCTCAACAGAGGAGGAGAGTATTTCATGCCAGCACACTGCCTGCAACTTTACAAGGCGTAGGTTCGGCCTCACACGGAATACTGTTCCCATCTCTTGGCTGGAACTCCCGAGTGCCAGCTCCTTCCACTTAACCGCATCCAGCGCAGAGCGGCTCGAATCGTCGTCGACCGAGTGCTTTCTTATCGGCTCGATTCACTGGCGCTGCAAAGACATGTTGCATCTCTTTGTATTTCCTTTCGCATCTACCATGTTAAATGCTATGGGGAATTGTTTGAATTAATCCCAGCCGTTAAATTTCATGAATTCACCTCACGGCAAACCACCCGAAACCATCCAAGTCATCTGAATGCTTGGGGGTCAACCACTGTAAGTTTTCTTACGCTTACGACCTCTCTGTGGAATAGTTTACAACTGGTAATTTTGACCAAGGGACTTTCAGCAAAAGAGCTAACACTATTCTAAATGGCCGGCATCGCACCTGATATTACCCTGGTGTTGCAGTTGTTCATGGGCCGGCGGTAGTCCTTTAACATCAGATGAACTTTATGCTCGTTCGTCACCTCTCATATAAAAAATATACGAAGATTGTTGATACGCAAATCAAAAATATACAACCACCTGTTAAGTTAAGTACTAAAAATGTGTCGAATGGAAGAATAAATATCACGTTACTCGAGTTCATTTCGAGTTACCTGAATTTCAACAAACCCGCAGCCCTCAGTAATAACGTATTATATATATACGTTCACTGTATGCAATAATACTACTCCATTGCATATATATGTGTCCATTAGAAAATAAGTGAAGGCCTGGTAGCCCTGGAATCAAATTCAAACAAGAATAGGAACGTCAAAGACCTCGAATGACCGCCATCTATCAACTGTGACTTGAAAAGTATACCTAGGAAAGAAAATTAATTTGTTAAGAACTTATTAAGAACGTTTTTTCCGCTTTGTTTAATTAAGACTTAGTCTTATCAATACAGGTTGTCCCAAAAGTCGACGTCAAGCCAAAACTTTCCGATAGGCGAGGCATACTAGTTACCAGAAAAATATAAAAAAAAATCTGAGTCATGTATTTCAGAAATTATAGTATTTTTTTTATTTTGTCGATTAAATGTACACCATGAGACAGTTTTTTACAAATATTTACTTTCTGCCAATTTTTTTCTCCTACGTCATCCTGAATAGTGCTTCTGTAACCTGTAATCCTAAACCCTGTGCCGATCACTCCAGCTTGATAGAAAATGTAATTTTATACCGAACCAAGTTTTCAGAATTAGTTTTTCGCACTACTTCAACTGACCCTCTTGGAAAAAAATTGTACTACGCCAGTTTGTCAAGTAGGTTTAAAAGTTAGCGCATTTAATAAGGATTCTAACATGTTATAACACTTACTCCATTATTTTTTAGATCAGCCATAAAAAATTTTTGTTAAACAAAGTCAGTTTTTAACAATTTTTTGGAACTTACATTAAAACGATTCTAGTGCAACCAAAGCGTTCCTAATTACCACAGCGTGGTATAAATGAGATAGAGAGAGACATTCCGTAAAGTGTGAGCGAGACAGATAGTGACCCTTATGAGACACAGACGCAAATACAAACTAAAGTAATAAAATAATGGTTATAAAATTAAGACAGTCAGTTTCGTTTTTATGATAAAAATTTAATTTATTACTTATTTTACAAAAGATGTTCAAATTGCCCTCCTTGAGCTGCAATACAAGCCCGACATCTTCTTAAAAAAGGTCGTGAAATGAGGCGGGCGAATCTTCCATTATTAAAAAATTCAACTGCTTTCGCTATTCTCTGTCTAAGCTCTTCCACATTATCAATCGGCTTGGAACATACTTTTCCTTCCCTGCTCCTCAGTAAAAAAAATCTAGAGGATTTAAATAGGGTGAGCGGGTGGGCCACGAGATCGGACCAGCCCGCCCTGTCCATCTGTCCGGATATTCCTCGTTAAGGTCTTCTCGACCTAAGCGGTTATAATGCGCTGGACAACCATCTTGTTGGTACCACATATCTATGAAAATAATAAGCGGCAAGTCTTCCAGCAAATTGGGTAAATGATTTTGTAAAAAATCTAAATACATTTCAGCATTTAAAACTTCTGGCAACTCGAACGGTACTGTGATCTATCTTATCTTATCAATCGTGGATTTTCGTGTAGATTGTGAAGATTCATGTAGCCGTCTTTTTTAAAGGTTGATTCATCCGACCACAAAAAATTTTCTAAGAATTGTGGGTCTTCTCGGTGTTTTTAAATCATGGTTTGGCAAAACGTAACCCGAGGTTCATAATCTCGAAGTTATAATGTTTGTACTCGCTGTACATGATAAGGGTGGAGCTCATTTTAATATTCGGTGAGCTATACTTTTAGGCACACCTGTACTGGCCTCAATTCCACATACCGAACAACCTGGGTCCTCATCAACTGCTTGAAGGACTACTACCTCGTAAAGTAATGAAATTCTACCTTCACCATGCATTTGGTTTGGCATTTGGCCATCAGGGAAGAGTAGACGGTGCTCATTGTTAAAAACTCTGTGATCTGGATAGCAATCAGCATTAGGGTATCTCTCGCGATACCGTCTAGCAGCCTCACTGGCATTACATTGGCATTCCCCATAAATGAGGTGCATGTTGGCATATTCCTGTGTGGTGTACACAGCCATGGTATGGTACAAATACACAATAACACGTTAGTCCAGGGAAAAGCAAAGGTCGTCGTAAAGAGATCACAAATGTCCAAATCCAAATCCAAATCACACGCAAACAAGTCCAGTAAACGAAGCCAAAGTAGTAAGAACACAAGATATCACCAGCGAATACGAAAAGATGCGTAGTAAGCGAAGTAGCGTTGCCTACTGATTTCACAGAGTACTTGACTGATTTGTAGTGCATGTACCAATACCAATAAGAGGCGTCACTACCTGTCGTGCTCACACTTAGCATGGCTCTCTGTCTTGTTCAGTCATTTGCGTCTGTTTCTCATTAGTGTCACTATCTGTCTCGCTCACACTTTATGGAATGTCTCTCTCTATCTCATTTATACCACGCTGTGGTCATTAGGAATGCTTTGTTTGCACTAGAATCGTTTTAATGTAAGTTCTAAAAAAATGTTAAGAACTGACTTTGTTTAACAAATAATTTTCATGGCCGATCTAAAAAATAATGGAGTATGTGTTATACCACTGGTAACGCCAGTTAAGAATCTACTTTATCAACATGACTAGTGCATATTTTTTGTTTCCTTCCTTCCTTCCCTTTCCTACTGCACGTGCTTCCGCCGAGGTGAAGAAAAGGATCTCGGCGCGCGTCATTATACTAAGTGACATTACGTTCTCCGCAACGCACGGCCAGCCATCGCGTCTTATATATATTAACCGCAAACCGCGCAGGACGAACATTGAGTTCTCCTGTTTATCTTTAATACTCACCGCATCAGACATTGTGTCTTTGTAACTCATAAAAGTGTGAGAACTCCAGGAAACTGTGCCTAGAGTGCGTGTGCGCCAAACCACGTGGCGGGCCCGCTGTATAGCAGACACTCCAGGAGGAAGGCGAGGCAGCGCTCATCAGGTCAGTGCGTGCTATCTCACCTACATATTTACCCCCTTTGTCGTATGCACCAAAATTACAGTCCACTAAATCTTTATCGAAGATACCTTAAGTTACTGGCGTCTCCATTTTAATGGTCACTTCTCGCTGGATTGACATTGACTTTCCGCCCTTATTAGATCGTTATCGTAATAAGCGTTTATATAATTAATTATTTATATTTTTAATCCGACTTCGGATTAACCCCGCCCTTATTAGAACACTAAAATAGGTCCCAATAGGTGACATCCATAGTAATTTTAAAACTATATTCATAGAATGAATAAGCATATAATTATCTATATAAATTATTTTGTTGTATGTTCACATCACGTCATCAACTTTTAACTACATCTATAGACTATACAGTTAAATTACATTTATTATTTGCACATATATTTAAGCATTGTATATAAATAACTTCATAATTATTATAAAAGTTAACAATTAAAGTTCATCGTTAACAAAACTAATATTTAATAATTCAACCGCGTAGCGAGGTCGCTTAGAGACTACCCACTTATAATTTTATTTTTGCCGTATAACTTAAGCTGTAATGCCGCCTAAAAAACAAATAGCATCGAATAATAGCGATTCCTCGGATAATGAGGGCACACCTGATGCTCAGTTGGTTTCATTGTTAGCTAAACGAGATGCTTTATTTGAAATAGTGCAAAAAGTATATGATATGTCCTCGGACATCCACACGAACACTTCCACGATGGAGCGTTTTCTTGATGAAAGTTCTAATATTAATGCTTTACATATTGAGTTTAAACAGGTCTTAGATAATTATAATTCACATTTATTAAAAATAACCCTATTGCTAAACCTGATAATAACAGCCTCATTGCGTTTGAGTCTCTTTGCGGTAGAATAAATGTGCTTTATTTACAATATTCGCAATCTAATTCACAAAGTACTAGTACACCATCTAAAGCCAGATTCACACTTCCGCCTATCGAACTTATGACATTTTTGGGTGACATTCGCTCATGGCCTTTATTATATGCTAGCTTTAAATCAACCGTCCATGACAACCCATCGCTCACCGACGCTGAAAAGTTATACAATTTGCTAGGCTGTAAACTAAGGGGCCCTATATGTATGCTCAGGTATAACTCCTTGCGCTGAAAATTATAAAATTTTATTGCAAGCACTCGTTGACAAATATGAAGACCGGCGTATGCTAGCATCTACATATATTAATCAGATGTTCGAATTTAAGCCATTGCAATCGGCCACCGCAAATAATTTTGATTTATTTACTGATAACTTTATAAGTGCAGTGCGCGCTTTACAAAACTTAAAGTTAGATAATCTCGCGGACTTAGTTGTTATTCATATCGCACTTAAGAAGCTGGACCCGGATACCATTCGCTCTTTCGAATACAGTCATAACTCGATAGTACCTACCTTTGATGATTTAGTAAATTTACTTTTATTTATATTTATTTGATGATCTAGTACAAATTTTAATAGCGCACCAAACAATCAACGAGGTAACGGCAATAAGTATCAGGCGCCGAAGAATCAGGCGTACGTAAGCACGACGACTAGTTGCTCAAAGTGTCTGTGCGATAATATTGTGCATCAACACCTATTTAAGTGTGCAGACTTTAATAAAATGACGCCGCAGGAACGATTTAAATGCGTAAAGAGTAACAATGCATGTGTGAATTGTCTCAGTTTAAGTCATCGAGTGTCTAGTTGCTCTTCAATTTATAGTTGTCGAGTTTGTAAATTTAAACATCACACATTGCTGCACTTCCACCGCAGAAGCGATAGTGCTTCCCCTGCGCTGGCGCATTCTCCACCGCCTCAGCCAGTTACACTAAAGTTTACAGCCCCCGCGTCCGCACACTCACCCCCCTTACCGCAGGTGCGCGTTCAGACGTCGCGCTGTGTACTTCGTTCAAGAATGTTTCTTAACGTTCACCACCTCCCGCGCGCGCAAGAAGTTCGCAGAGAACTGTTTTATTATCAACCGCTCAAGTTTTGCATACGATGCTAAGGGAGAGAAACAAACTATTCGTATATTATTAGACTCCACGGCTCAAAGCCATTTTATTACTAAAGAGTGCTGTCATCGTTTAGGCGTTCAACAACACGATACCGAATGTACTGTAGTAAAGTCATTCAGTGGAGTTGAAAAAATTGTAAAATCGAAATCGATTGATATTAAAATTTTCTCACTATTCAACTCGAATATTAACTTCAATATTTCAACGCTAGTTGTTGATCGAATCACCGACCTTTTGCCCACCGCTGTGGTAGACACATCTATCTTATTACACTTCCATTGCATAAGGCTCGCTGGTGAATGTTATAGCATGCCTAATAAAATTGATGTTTTGATAGGCGCATCCCTTTTCCCGCACTTACTGCGTCCAGACGTAATTTATTCGTCTAACGACTTGTCCTGGCCCTCAGCTTTGAATACGGTATTTGGTTACGTTATTATGGGCTCAGTGCCGATACTTCAGGTAAATCATTCCTTAACGTGCTGCTCAGTTCTAGAGTCTCCTACCGTTGACAAATTAGTGCAACGATTTTGGGAGCTTGAACAGCCACCCTCCGCACCGCCCATTCAGTGTCTTTCAGACTTTGAATGTGAAGAGATTTATAAATCTACGACATCCCGCGATCCTTTTACTGGTAGATATATTGTCGGCCTGCCATTTAAAGATGACGTTTACTCTCTCGGGGATTCTTATGAAAACTCTCGACGACGATTCATGTGCTTGGAGAGGAAACTTCAAGCCTCGCCTACATTAAGGTTAGCATATGATGACGTCATAAAGGAATACTTAGCCAAAAATTACATATTCCCCGCACCGCCGTATGACTCTCATGAACCCGCTCCAATATATGTCATACTGCATCATGGAGTCTTACGCGAAGATAAGAAGTCAACACGTCTGCGCATCGTCCTGAATGCTAGCAGTAAGACTAGCACTGGGTGAGCATTAAATGATATCCTGCATTCAGGACCTAACCCCCTGTGGCTCCATGGGCCTCAGTGGACCTCGTTAGATCCATCTCAATGGCCTCTTCGTACTTAAGACAATGAGGTTATTGCAAATATGCCTGAGAAGAAGATTTTGTCACACAATGTGTGCACATCCGTCTGTAATTCTGCGATTTATGAGCTCGCACTCCGCATCTCTTCTTGGAATAAACTTCTACGTATAATTGCGCACGTGTGTAAGTTTGCTAAATTATTGCCCCGCCGCAGCACTACTATAGTGACTGCTGATGATCTCAGTTTCTCTGAGGTTATAACGCTCCGCGCCCTGCAAAAACAGCATTTTGCAGTGGAATATTTAAATATTGAAGGTAACAAAGCCTGCTCGCCCGCTTTCAATCGTTTAAAGCCTTTTATTAAGAATGGTTTAATCCGCATTGGTGGTCGTCTTTCTAACTCCGCATTAGATTACACGCAAAGACATCCAATTATACGCCCGCGCAGTGATCATGTAGCATGCAAACATGATCATTGACTATTATCATATTAAAAATTTACACGCTGGGCCTGAATTATTATTGTCATTGCTCCGTCAAAAATTTTGGATCCTTTCCGCACGCTGCACTGTGAGAAGCAGAGTCCACAAGTGTTATATACGTTTACGGCTTAGACCCCGTCCAACTTACCCTTTGATGGCTGATCTTCCCCATGGTCGTGTAAGACAAGCTATTAAGGCATTTACACACACGGGCTGCGATTATGCCGGTCCTATCGCATACACTCCTGTACGTCGTCGTGGTGTACGCAGCGAGAAGGCGTACTTATGCGTTTTCACATGCCTCACGACTCGAGCTGTGCATATAGAAATCGCTACAGATCTTAGTATTTCTAGTTTCCTCGCCGCGCTTAAACGTTTCCTCTCTAGACGAGGGCCGATTCAGTTTTTATATTCGGATAGTGGAACGAATTTTAAAGGTGCCGCGTAAAAACGCATCTGTTCCGAGTTATCGGACATCATTTACTTTCATACGAAGAGCTTAATACTGTTCTTGCGTAAATTGAGTGCTTGCTAAACTCGCGGCCCTTGACAGTATTAAGTCCTAATCCCTTCAGCTCTTACTCCGAGTCATTTTTTGAATACCGCACATTTATTGTCATTACCCGCACCCGAAGTCAAATCTGACTCTACCAGTCTGTTACACAGGCATTCTTTACTGGATAAATTAGTTCAGTCGTTTTGGGATCGGTGAAGGACGGAATACCTTCACGGATTACAAGTTCGTCAGAAGTGGAACACCCCGTCTACGGTTATCGTACCAGACATGGTTGTAATTGTGATAAATGATAACGAACCGCCCCTTGCTTGGCCATTAGCGATTTTCGAGTCTGTTCATCCTTCGAAGGATGGCGTAGTTCGAGTAGTGACCGTGAGAACTACTAAGGGAACATACCTCCGTCCTGTTGCTCGTATTTGCCCTCTCCCAAGACAGTAAATCACTTTTATAATTACACACACGATTATAATTATTTATCTAAATTGGGAATTAAGTTTATATTTATATATATTAAAAAAGTATTAAACCGCAATATTATATTTATGTATACATTTTCTCGCTTACCAAGTAAGGTTAGTAGATGAGACATGCGCATTGAGCGCATCCTCTCACTTTAGATGCTTATTTATTTGTTTTCTTTTTCCTTTTTATATTACGGTTGTCTTTTAAAGGTGACACTTTAAGGGCGGGAGGAAATGGTAACGCCAGTTAACAATCTACTTTATCAACATGACTAGTGCATATTTTTTGTTTCCTTCCTTCCTTCCCTTTCCTACCGCACGCGCTGCCGCCGAGGTGAAGAAAAGGATCTCGGCGCGCGTCATTATACTAAGTGACATTACGTTCTCTGCAACGCACGGCCAGCCGTCGCGTCTTATATATATTAACCGCAAACCGCGCAGGACGAACATTGAGTTCTCCTGTTTATCTTTAATACTCACCGCATCAGACATTGTGTCTTTGTAACTCATAAAAGTGTGAGATGCCCCCGTAAGGGCAAAGGTCGAGAGTGTTGGACTTCAGGAAACTGTGCCTAGAGTGCGTGTGCGCCGAACCACGTGGCGGGCCCGCTGTATAGCAGGCACTCCAGGAGGAAGGTGAGGCAGCCCTCATCAGGTCAGTGCGTGCTATCCCACCTACTTATTTACCCCCGTTCTAACTCACTAAATCTTTATCGAAGATACCTTAAGTTACTGGCGTCTCCAACCACGTTAGAATCCTTATTAAATGCGCTAGCTTTTAAAGCTACTTGCCAAACTGGCGTAGTAAAATTTTTTTCCAGGACGGTCAGTTGAAGTAGTGCGAAAAACTAATTCTGAAAACTTGGTTCGGTATAAAATTACATTTTCTTTCAAGCTGGAGTGATCGGCACAGGGTTTAGGATTACAGGTTACAGAAGCACTATTCAGGATGACGTAAGAGAAAAAAAATGGCAAAAAATAAATATTTGTAGCAACAGTAATCAAAAAACTGTCTCATGATGTACATTTTATCGAAAAAATAAAAATTACTATAATTTTTGAAATACATGACTTAGATTTTTTTTATATTTTTCTGGTAATTATCTTGACGTCGACTTCTGGGACATCCGATATATCATTGTTATTTGTTAATTTTAAATAATGATTTTATTTAGTCGTAGGAATATTTTAAAAAGTTGTTATGAGGAAAACCGCAGTGATGCTAATAATGAAAATTATAACTTAGTACTCAGACATTGAAAGAGGGATGAGCAATATTGAAATGCTAGATTTAGATTAATACTTTTCATTAGTTAGTACACGTTCAGAGTTCTTTTGTAAATAAATGTATTTCAAAAATATCTGTTTTGCTTACTTTACCGAACTGGTTTGAATTGACAGTTATGACGTCACAATAGGGCGCCGGATCAGTTCTACTATTATTTTAATCGCATCATAAAGACATTGATTCTGCACCTGATCTCACTGCGTGAGACTTACAGTCGTAATTTAAATTCTAATATTCAGATTCTATTTAGTATTTTACTCGCTACAAAATTCTCTCTCCGCGAATTCTGCACCCTAAAATTTATATAATATTGCAGGTACTGTCAATTTATTCTCGTTTAATTATTGATATTTGATGAAGCTTCATATAATGTGTAATTAATTTTACATTACTCAAAACTCAAATTATTTCATCATTATCATCATTATTATTGCCTGTGGCAGTCAACTGCTGGCGTTAAGGCGCGCTTTTAGTCCTATCTTTGTCTTCACGCATCCAATCGCTGATGGAGCTGCCATATTGCGCCAGGCCGTAACCCTAACTAGCCAAAAATACAGTTAAATTGAAATTATATTTATTTTTTTCTAATTTATCATAATTATCATGGATGCAAAAATATATGGCGTGCGCTATCTTTGCCTAACAATATTCAATACTACTTCAGGCAACACCATTATTCGATTGGTAAAATGGGAGTTGCTCTCAAACTTGCTTAGTTTTCTCATCTTAAGCAATGTATTTTATATTCTCAATATTTTCAAAGACTTTCATTAAACTCTATAAACATTCGATACAATTGTTATGTAGTACCCCACAAGATGGTAAACTTGGCAATGATTGTCTATTGAATAATATTTATTTTACCGTGATGTTAAGAATACCTTCTACCGCATATTACCCCGTGAGTGTCGTTAGTAGCGACAGAGGGAAATAAATCAGAAGATGGACATCAGGGTCTTCCTAATAATGACTAACATAAAAACTGCTGTAGCCAATCTGCTTTCCCTGTTAATGTCTTTATATCCCCCTATGGGACAATCTATAAGGGACCCCTATGTTCAACAGTGGACTTTACCGTTATTGTTAAAGTTTATAAGGGTCCACTGCTAAACAGGGCCTGTGTTATATATTTATTGCCTGATAGTGTTGGCAACCGCAGTTTTAGTGGACTATAATAGGCTGTTATAGTAATGGAGCTATATTCAAATAATACTACTCTGTGTAAAAAGTATCGGGAATATGTCAATAAAAAGACCCGCGTAAAAGAGGTCGTTCTATTTTTTTTACTGCATGTTGGTAGCACTGTAATGATTTAGCGCGCAATGTTTGAGCGGGATCTGTCATTTAATTTGTTTTAAACTACACTTTTTGTTGGTCATAGTTTTGAGTTCTCGGCGATTTTTACAGTGGAAAATATTGTTGAACAAAGAGTGTGCCTTAAATTTTATATTTCGAATGATATTTCATGTGGTGAATCACTAAAAATGTTGCGAAATACCTACGGCGAATCGTGTATATCGAAAACAAGGGCTTATGAATGGTATAAGGCTTTTAAAGAAGGCCGAGAAGTAGCAGTAGACTTGCCTCGTTCTGGTAGACCTTCAACCGCTACGACCAAAGAAAACATCGACAAAATCAAGAAGCTAGTGCTCGAAAATCGACGTATGAGTCTGAGAGAGTTGGCTAGTGAGGTGAACATATCTTTTAAGTCCTTCCACAACATTCTCACTGACATTTTAGGCATGAAACGCGTCGTCGCTCGACTAGTTCCAAAAGAGCTCAATTTTGTTCAAAGAGCGCAGCGAAAGCATGTCGCTGAATACATGGTTTCCCGAGCTTCTACGAATCCGACCTGGTAACGCCAGTTAACAATCTACTTTATCAACATTACATTACATATCGCATTGATATCGTCCTAAGTTATATCTACTTTATCAACATGACTAGTGCATATTTTTTGTTTCCTTCCTTCCTTCCTTTTCCTACCGCACGCGCTGCCGCCTAGGTGAAAAAGAGGATCTCGGCGCGCGTCATTATACTAAGTGATATTACGCCATCCGCAACGCTCGGCCACCCGTCGCGTCTTATGTACATTAACTGCAAACCGCGCAGGATGAACATTGAGTTCTCCTGTTTATGTTAATATTCACCGCATCAGACATTGTGTCTTTGTAACTCATAAAAGTGTGAGACGCCCCCGTAAGGGCAAACGTGGAGAGTGTGGGACTTCACGAGACTGTTCCGAGAGTGCGTGTGCGCCGAACCACGTGGCGAGCTCGCTGCATAGCAGACACTCCAGGAGGAAGGCGCGGCAGCCCTCATCAGGTCAGTGCGTGCTATCCCACCTATTTATTTTCCCCTTTGCCGTATGCACCAAAATTACAGTCCACTAAATCTTTATTGAAGATACCTTAAGTTACTGGCGTCTCCATTTTTAATGGTCCTTCTCGCTGGATTGACCTTGACTTTCCATTTTTAATGGTCCTTCTCGCTGGATTGACCTTGACTTTCCATTTTTAATGGTCACTTCTCGCTGGATTGACCTTGACTTTCCGCCCTTATTAGATCGTTATCGTAATAAGCGTTTATATAATTAATTATTTATATTTTAATCCGACTTCGGATTAACCCCGCCCTTATTAGAACACTAGAATAGGTCCTAATAGGTGACATTCATAGTAATTTTAAAACTATATTCATAGAATGAATAAGCATATAATTATCTATATAAATTATTTGTTGTATGTTCACATCACGTCATCAACTTTTAACTACATCTATAGATTATACTGTTAAATTACATTTATTATTTGCACATATATTTAAGCATTATATTCGTTATAAATAACTTCATAATTATTATAAAAGTTAACAATTAAAGTTCATCGTTAACAAAACTAATATTCAATAATTCAACCGCGTAGCGAGGTCGCTTACAGACTACCCGCTTATAATTATATTATTTTTGCCGCATAACTTAAATTGTAATGCCGCCTAAAAAACAAATAGCATCGAATAATAGCGATTCCTCGGATAATGAGGGCACACCTGATGCTGAGTTGGTTTTATTGTTAGCTAAACGAGATGCTTTATTCGAAATAGTGCAAAAAATATATGATATGTCCTCGGACATCCACACAAACACTTCCACGATGGAGCGTTTTCTTGATGGAAGTTCTAATATTAATGCTTTACGTATTGAGTTTAAACAGGTCTTAGATAACTATAATTCACATTTATTAAAAATAAATCCTATTGCTAAACCTGATTATAACAGCCTCATTGCGTTTGAGTCTCTTTGCGGTAGAATAAATAGGCTTTATTTACAATATTCGCAATCTAATTCACAAAGTACTAGTATACCATCTAAAGCCAAATTCACACTTCCGCCTATCGAACTTATGCCATTTTCGGGTGACATTCGCTCATGGCCTTTATTTTATGCTAGCTTTAAATCAACCGTCCATGACAACACATCGCTTACCGACGCTGAAAAGTTATACTATTTGCTAGGTAAACTAACGGGCAAAGCCCTATCTGTATGCTCAGGTATAACTCCTTGCGCTGAAAATTATAAAATTTTATTGCAAGCACTCGTTGACAGATATGAAGACCGGCGTATGCTAGCATCTACATATATTAATCAGATGTTCGAATTTAAGCCGTTGCAATCGGCCACCGCAAATAATTTTGATTTATTTACTGATAACTTTATAAGTGCAGTGCGCGCTTTACAAAACTTAAAGTTAGATAATCTCGCGGACTTAATTGTTCTTCATATCGCGCTTAAGAAGCTGGACCCGGATACCATTCGCTCTTTCGAATATAGTCATAACTCGATGGTACCTACCTTTGATGATTTAGTAAATTTTATTAAGACCCGCTCCAAAGTTTTGCAACGCACCGATTCTAGTACAAATTCTAATAGCGCACCAAACAATCGACGAGGTAACGGTAATAATCGTCGCTGTAATAATACTTCGTCGCCGAAGTATCAGGCGTACGTAAGCACGACGACTAGTTGCTCAAAGTGTCTGTGCGATAATATTGTGCATCAACACCTATTTAAGTGTGCAGACTTTAATAAAATGACGCCGCAGGAACGATTTAAATGCGTAAAGAGTAACAATGCATGTGTGAATTGTCTCAGTTTAAGTCATCGAGTGTCTAGTTGCTCTTCAAATTATAGTTGTCGAGTTTGTAAATTTAAACATCACACATTGTTGCACTTCCACCGCAGAAGCGATAATGCTTCCCCTGCGCTGGCGCGTTCTCCACCGCTTCAGCCAGTTCCACTGAAGTCTACAACCCCCGCGCCCGCACACTCGCCACCCCTCACCGCAGGTGCGCGTTCAGACGTCGCGCTGTGTACTTCGTTCAAGAATGTTTCTCAACGTTCACCGCCTCCCGCGCGCGCAAGTCGTTCGCAGAGAACTGTTTTATTATCAACCGCTCAAGTATTTGCTTACGATGCTAAGGGAGAGAAACAAATTATTCGTATATTATTAGACTCCGCGGCTCAAAGCCATTTTATGACTAAAGAGTGCTGTCATCGTTTAGGCGTTCAACAACACGATACCGAATGTACTGTAGTAAAGGGATTCGGTGGAGTTGAAAAAATTGTAAAATCGAAATCGATTGATATTAAAATTTTCTCACGATTCGACTCGAATATTAACTTCAATATTTCAACGCTAGTTGTTGATCAAATCACCGACCTTTTGCCCACCGCTGTGGTAGACACATCTGTCTTATCACACTTCCATGGCATAAGACTCGCTGATGAATGTTATAGCATGCCTAATAAAATTGATGTTTTGATAGGCGCATCCCTTTTCCCGCACTTACTATGTCCAGACGTAATTTATTCGTCTAACGACTTGTCCGGGCCCTCGGCTTTGAATACGGTATTTGGTTACGTTATTATGGGCTCAGTGCCGACACTTCAGGTAAATCATTCTTTAACGTGCTGCTCAGTCCTAGAGTCTCCTATCGTTGACAAATTAGTGCAACGATTTTGGGAGCTTGAACGGCCACCCTCCGCACCGCCCATTCAGTGTCCTTCAGACATTGAATGTGAAGAGTTTTATAAATCTACGACATCCCGCGATCCTTTTACTGGTAGATATATTGTTGGCCTGCCATTTAAAGATGACGTTTACTCTCTCGGAGATTCTTATGAAACCTCTCGACGACGATTCATGTGCTTGGAGAGGAAACTTCAAGCCTCGCCTACATTAAGGTTAGCATATGATGACGTCATAAAGGAATACTTAGCTAAAAATTATATATCCCCCGCACCGCCGTATGACTCTCATGAACCCGCTCCAATATATGTCATACCGCATCATGGAGTCTTACGCGAAGATAAGAAGTCAACGCGTCTGCGCATCGTCCTGGATGCTAGCAGTAAGACTAGCACTGGGCGATCATTAAATGATATTCTTCATTCAGGACCAAATTTGCAAGGCGACTTGTTCAATATAATTTTAACTTTCCGCTTACATCCAATCGCTATGACAGCCGACTGTCGCCAACAATTTCTGCAAATAGTTGTTCGCGATTCTGATCGTCGTTACCAATGCTTCCTATACCGCTTCCGTCCACAAGACCCACTTGTGTTATACCACTTCAATCGCGTGTGCTTCGGTTTAACTTCGAGTCCATACCATGCATTGCGCACGGTAAGACAGCTCATTGATGACGACGGCGCAAAGTATCCGCTTGCGAGTCGTATCGCATTTACTTCGCTATATATGGACGACATCGCGTTCTCTATGCCCAGTGAATCCGAGGCCAGTGAGACCTCTCGGCAGCTGATAGACTTATTCAAGGGTGCCCAATGGGACCTGATAAAATGGCATAGCAACCGTCGATCTGTTTTAGATGACCTCCCTACTTCCCATAAAATTACAGGAGAAGTAGAGTTCGATAAATCAATGCCACATAAAATACTAGGCTTGCATTGGTCTACCGATAGTGACGCCTTTTATTTTAAGATATCTGTTCCCGCTGATGTGACGTGCACTAAGCGCGCCATCTTATCTACTGTCGCTCGCCTGTGGGACATAATGGGTTTCGTTGCTCCCACAGTCACGTACGCCAAATTGTTAATAAAGCAGCTTTGGCAACTTAATTTAGATTGGGACGACATACCACCACCGCCAATTATTAAGATGTGGAGGCAATTCTGTGCTGAATTACCAGCTCTTAATGATTTACGTATCCCGCGACATGTTGGTGTATCCAAAAACTGTACTGCGTCACTCCTGGGGTTTTCCGACGCCAGCGAGCACGCATACGGTGCCGTAGTCTACATACATGTAAAGAGCGTCAATGGTAACACCGTCCAGTTGATTTGTGCAAAGACTAAAGTCGCACCGACGAAACCACTATCTATTGCACGCCTTGAGCTTTGTGGAGCGGTTTTACTCTCAAAATTGCTTCGCAGAGTACTTGACAATTATTCTCTTGACCTTGCAATATCAGTCTATGCCTTTGTAGATTCAAAAGTAGCTCTGTACTGGATAAAGAGTTCGCCACACAAGTGGCAGACCTTTGTTGCAAACCGCGTTGTTCAGATTACCGACAATATTCGCGCTGATAACTTTTATCATGTCGCAGGTACTGAGAATCCCGCTGACATACTTTCACGTGGCGTTACGCCAAATAAATTAGTTTCAAACCCCCTGTGGCTCCATGGGCCTCAGTGGACTTCGTTAGATCCATCTCAATGGCCTCTTCGTACTTTAGACAATGAGGTTATTGCAAATATGCCTGAGAAGAAGATTTTGTCGCACACTGTGTGCACATCCGTCTGTAATTCTGCGATTTATGAGCTCGCACTCCGCATCTCTTCTTGGAGTAAACTTCTACGTATAATTGCGTACGTGTGTAAGTTTGCTAAATTATTGCCCCGCCGCAGCACTACTGTAGTGACTGCTGATGATCTCAGTTTCTCTGAGGTTATAATCCTCCGCGCCCTGCAAAAACAGCATTTTGCAGTGGAATATTTAAATATTGAAGGTAACAAACCTTGCTCGCCCGCTTTCAATCGTTTAAGGCCTTTTATTGAGAATGGTTTAATCCGCATTGGTGGTCGTCTTTCGAACTCCGCATTAGATTACACGCAAAAACATCTAATTATACTCCCGCGCAGTGATCATGTAGTGAACATGATCATTGACTATTATCATATTAAAAATTTACACGCTGGGCTTGAATTGTTATTGTCATTGCTCCGTCAAAAATTTTGGATACTTTCAGCACGCCGCACTGTGAGAAGCAGAGTCTACAAATGTAATATATGTTTCCGGCTTAGACCCCGTCCAACTTACCCTTTGATGGCTGATCTTCCCCATAGTCGTGTAAGACAAGCTATTAAGGCATTTACACACACGGGCTGCGATTATGCCGGTCCTATCGCATACACTCCTGTACGTCGTCGTGTTGTACGCAGCGAGAAGGCGTACTTATGTGTTTTCACATGCCTCACGACTCGAGCCGTACATATAGAAATCGCTACAGATCTTAGTAGTTCTAGTTTCCTCGCTGCGCTTAAACGTTTCCTCTCTAGACGAGGGCCGATTCAGTTTTTATATTCGGATAATGGAACGAATTTTAAAGGTGCCGCTTCGTATCTTCGCGATCTCTATAAATTTCTAAACGTTGAATACCGCCCAAAGCTTGAGCAAGAGTGTGCTGAGAATCGTATAACATGGAAGTTCATCTGTCCCAACTCTCCTCATTTTGGAGGCGCCTGGGAGAGTATGATCAAAGTCGTAAAAACGCATCTGTTCCGAGTTATCGGACATCAGTTACTTTCATACGAAGAGCTTAATACTGTTCTTGCGCAAATTGAGTGCTTGCTAAACTCGCGGCCCTTGACAGTATTGAGTTCTGATCCTGCATGACTCCGAGTCATTTTTTGAATACCGCACCTTTATTGTCATTACCCGCACCCAAAGTCAAATCTGACTCTACCAGTCTGTTACACAGGCACTCTTTACTGGATAAATTAGTTCAGTCGTTTTGGGACCGGTGGAGGACGGAATACCTTCACGGATTACAAGTTCGTCAGAAGTGGAACACCCCGTCTACGGCTATCGTACCAGGCATGGTTGTAATTGTGATAAATGATAATGAACCGCCCCTTGCTTGGCCATTAGCGATTGTCGAGTCTGTTCATCCTTCGAAGGATGGCGTAGTTCGAGTAGTGACCGTGAGAACTACTAAGGGAACATATCTCCGTCCTGTTGCTCGTATTTGCCCTCTCCCAAGACAATAAATCACGATTATTTTGATTATAATTATTTATCTAAATTAGGAATTAAGTTTATATTTATATATATTAAAAAAGTATGAAACCGCAATATTATATTTATGTATACATTTTCTCGCTTACCAAGTAAGGTTAGTAGATGAGACATGCGCATTGAGCGCATCCTCTCACTTTATATACCGCTTATTTATTTGTTTTCCTTTTACTTTTTATATTAAGGTTGTCTTTTAAAGGTGACCCTTTAAGGGCGGGAGGAAATGGTAACGCCAGTTAACAATCTACTTTATCAACATTACATTACATATCGCATTGATATCGTCCTAAGTTATATCTACTTTATCAACATGACTAGTGCATATTTTTTGTTTCCTTCCTTCCTTCCCTTTCCTACCGCACGCGCTGCCGCCGAGGTGAAAAAGAGGATCTCGGCGCGCGTCATTATACTAAGTGATATTACGCCATCCGCAACGCTCGGCCACCCGTCGCGTCTTATGTACATTAACTGCAAACCGCGCAGGATGAACATTGAGTTCTCCTGTTTATGTTTAATATTCACCGCATCAGACATTGTGTCTTTGTAACTCATAAAAGTGTGAGACGCCCCCGTAAGGGCAAAGGTGGAGAGTGTGGGACTTCACGAGACTGTTCCGAGAGTGCGTGTGCGCCGAACCACGTGGCGAGCTCGCTGCATAGCAGACACTCCAGGAGGAAGGCGCGGCAGCCCTCATCAGGTCAGTGCGTGCTATCCCACCTATTTATTTTCCCCTTTGCCGTATGCACCAAAATTACAGTCCACTAAATCTTTATCGAAGATACCTTAAGTTACTGGCGTCTCCACGACCTTTATGAAACGTATAATAACTGGCGACGAGACATGGGTATATGAGTACGACATGCAAACAAGCCAACAGTCTTCAGAATGGCGTCTCGAAAACGAGCCGAAACCCAAAAAACCGCGGCAAAGTCGCTCCAAAATCAAGGTGATGCTGACAGTTTTTTTTGACTACCGTGGTGTGGTTCACTCCGAATTCCTTCCAAAGGGAGAAACAGTGAATAAAGAATATTATTTAGGCGTTATGAAGCGTTTGCGTGAGAGTATCCGCCGAAAACGTCCAGATTTGCGGCAACACAACTCATGGATGCTACACCATGATAATGCACCATCACACACAGCCATTATAGTGAAAGAGTTTTTAGCGAAAAATTCAACAAAAGTTCTCGACCAAGCACCGTATTCACCTGATATGGCTCCGTCTGACTTTTTTTTATTTCCCAAGTTAAAATTACCACTTCGAGGAAAACGTTTTGAGTCGATAGAAGCCATAACAAAAAATTCGCTGAATGAGCTAAAGGCCATACCGCAAATAGCCTATGAAAAATGTATGGGAGACTGGGTGAAGCGTTGGAGATGTTGTATTGCAAGCGATGGGGCCTACTTTGAAGGCTATAAAATAAATTTAGATGAATAATTTGTATTTTTTGTTTTATTGACAAATTCCCGATATTTAGTACACAGAAGGTATAGTCAACATTTGAATATAAGTCCATTGGTCTGGTCCCTGGTCTTTCAGAATTTGTAAATTAACTATTGGGTACCTGTAAGACACTTCACAGAACGATAAGACTCTAAGCCAGTCCATACACCTATAATTCAGATGGACTGTTTATCACTTCAGTTTTATATTAAAAATTGTAATGATATCCCACTCACTATCACCAAGAAAATGGTACATAATCACAAACTTTTAAATAAAATAAGAAGTGAAGTGAAGAAGGATCAAATGAAATACGACTCACGTTTTCGTGTCTAATTTAGGATAAAAACTTTAGCCACGGTAAGCTTGCGTAAGACACGTTGAAAGATTGTGGCTACAATCCCAAGCCTGATTTTTATGAAAATGTTATAATTTTACTTACTTACGTAATTTGTTCATATTTTTAAAAATACATACCGATAGTAAGAGACAAGAGGTCTGTTCAATAAAAGGAATTCACATGACCATCTTGTCGGTTGGAGCCATGCTGCAGTTATATTATACTTGTAGCACGAAAAGACATCTATGGTAAATAGTATCCACTTACTATCAGGTGGGCTGTGTGCTATGTGCTGTGGCACTTGTAACCCTTTTAGTAAAAAAAACCATAACTTAAATCAGCTTTTTGAAAAGGTTTAAGTTACAAAAATTACCGTTATTTTTTCTGGACAGCCTCAGAAAGAGAATAATATTTTTGGTGTGTATGTATTTAAAGTGAATGTACGTCTATTTCTTTGGCAAGCTATGTATCCTAACGGCTGGAATGATTCCTTAATTGTTTTTAATAAATAAAAAATAGATTTACCTTTATAACCGAAGAATTGATGCACCAAAACCAATTTAGTGTAGGTCCCTTAAAACATGCTGAAATTTACAAAAATGGCACTGGCGAAATTAAGCTTGCATTCGTCAAATACATATTTGAAGCCCTATTAGTTGTTCTTCCCACAATAATGTTCAAAATGCTTCCCTTTATAACATTGGTCTTAAAGCCATTGGGGATTGAGACATATAGATTTCTCGAGTTGCTAACCTGCGTCAAAACAAGATACTGGCCTTGCATTTAGTTGAATATGGTTACCGTTCAACGAAACCCCACTGAAAACTTTGTCTACTTTTAAGAATCAGGTACAATATACTATAACTAAGAAAGCAACACAAATATTACAAATGAACTACTGATCTTTATTATTTAGAAAGAGGTCGGTAAACAAGCACGTAGTCCGGTTTATAGGAAGTAATTGCTGTGGCTCATTGACATCTATCTTTGATTAAAAATCAAGAAGCGGACCCGCTACCACTGAGGACTAAGATTGAATGCCTCGTTTGCAATATAAAAGGTCGCCGGTATCAAATTGGTTTCCGGGTGGACAATAGTGACTGTCTATCCTCTTCTATTATTAAGGGTTATACCATGGTGGTTTGAAAAGCTTTCGTCGCTTGAGTGAGTCGATGAAAAAATTGAGTATCGAGCTGTAATTAAAGTTCTGTTTTTGAAAGCCTACGTAAACATCTACGTTAATCGGAAATAAGTTGGATTATGTGTATGAAAACTCTGCATCATCATTTACCACAGTGATATTTTGAGCAGCTGAACTTAAACGTGGGCGTGAGAGCTTGGGAAACGATGGAAGTTAATGACGTCCAAAAATTGCAACTCCTAACGACAATATCGCTAACGTTTACCAAATGGTGCTAGATGACCAACGAATTAAAGTGTAGGAGAAAGAGAGTGTTTGTTACATATTAAATCAAGATTTAGGTATGAGAAAGCCGTCCGCATGTTGAGTGCCAGGTTTACTCACGTTAGATCAAAACGTCTATGAATAAACATTTCCTACGCTCTGTTTTTGCAGGTTAGGTACAATAAATCAGAGTTTTGGTGCTAATTAATTACTGTAGATAAAAATTGGGTATTCCATTATCCACCTGAAAACAAAATACAGTCAAAACAGTGGACTGTTTTTTCGGTTGAGGAACGTGATGGTGACTATTTTTTGGGATATTCATGGAGTTATCTTAATCTATCGTCTTCATAAAAGAAACATCATTACAAGAGCGTACTAGGTATTATTATTAGACAAACCGAAGGCAGAAGTTACAGAAAAATGGCCACATTTGCAGATAAATAAAATCCTGTTTAACCATGACAACGCACCGTCATACCTCGATGGTTGCCACGGCGAAATTCCACGAATTAAGATTTTGACTGCATAATCACCCGCTTTACTTAACATATCTAGAACAACGCGAATTCGTTTTGTTCTCTCAACTAAACTTACGCTCGGAGGACAGAGATTTTTGTCAATTGATTAGGGCAGATTCGTCAACAACTAGTTTGCAGAGAAAAATACCGAGTATTATTATAACGGGTTAGAGAGATTGGAGCATCGCTGGGAGAATCGCTGGGAGAATCGCGAGTTATAAGGAGACTATGTTGAAAAATAAAAATAAACTATAAGAAAAAATCTTAAAATTTTTTTTTATTGTATCTTTGTTAGGGTAAACTTTTCAGACCACCCACGTAATAAAGTCATAATATGGTGGCTCAGAACCTTGTTAGGTGGCAATCCCTAAGGCATATTTATGTTCAACAGTGGACTTGTAGAGGGCTGTAGTGATGATGATAGTGAAATTAGATTACTAATATAATTATTGTTATAAATCATCCGTAAACAGTCATCTGTTAGACATATCTCTTATTAGGAGATCTGCTCTGCCTGTCACGTATGTAATAAGATATCAATTCCAAACATTATTTCATAACTATACGTTTATTAATCATTTTAATAAATTATTTATAATTTGTTTCAAACTCATGAAAGTACACTCGTAATTATACCGTGTAGTGCACCACCACTATATCGACCAAGTCATTATATTATCTTGTGGACGTTGTAAGAGGGATAGATGTAAATTAAACTAGGAAATTTCCAGCATCGTCTTTCTGATAACAGCTGAATAAAAATAAAAATAAAATATCAATGGTTACGAACTCTCTTCTCAAATGAAAAAAAAAACTATTTTACAATTAAAAATTGTAATTATTGCATTAAAATGAAAACTATTTGCTATTCATTCTTAAATTATTTCAATTGAATTTTATGGAGAAAATCTTTGTAAATAAATATAGTAGTATATCTATTTATACGTTGTTTTGAAAATTTTACTGTAATCAAACTAATGTACGGTACTAAATATGTAGAAATGATCTCATTGAATGATAAAATTAGGAATGAATGACCGAACTTACCCTTAACCTTAGGAACTTTTTTATTTAATAAGAAATATAGGGAAAAACTATTTTTGTTTTCAAATACTCGTTTGGTACCTTATGAAAACTCTGAGAAAAATAAATGAAAGTCTGGATTATAACACAGTTATTCATTTATTTTGTTGTTATTATATTGACAAAATGCTGCCCATCTCCTGGTTCGTTTCCCCAAGTTGATTCTTACTACACCCTTTTGCCAAATACGAATTTGTTTACGCTGTAACGCTCTCCCTTTCTTATTTATATTATATATTATTTCAACTTTACGAGTATAAATAAAATTATATCCATATGTAACCAGGATAAATACATACGTTTAGTCATAGGCCGTTTGCAATATTTATGCCGTCAACATCTTAGTTAGGTCACATATTTACGTTGCGTTTGTTTTGTAACTTAGTTATTTAAGGTAATTTTTGGAAGAATAAATATTCACTAGAGCAATTGAAAGCCATTGGTGGTGCCTTATAAGCTAAGTGAACCCCGTTCACGAAGACGGGGCTCGAGAAAGTTTAAGAACATAAAACGTCCCCATTCCACTTTTATCAGACTTAGATTATTAATTTGTTATTAATTATCCCTTCCCGCTTGGGAAAGGCTCACTATATATATATATATATATATATATATATATATATATATATATATATATATATATTTTATTTTAAAAAATGTGGGGGAGACACACGGCTCCTCGTGTCGACGATGTCACACGCCGTGCGCGCTGTATGCCAACCAACGCGCTCCCCCCGAAGGGAACTTAAAGCTGGGAACTGGACCGTAGTCAACAGCAAAATAACTGATATACAATAAATGTTAATTATTTTTTTTTTTTGATAAATAGCTTATCGATTAATACAAATGTTTAAAAATAATTAAATCGCGCTAATTAAAGTAGTAGGACTGTTTAAAGTCGAAATCGGCACTAAAAGACTGGTACTTGGGCATCCACCCTACAAAGCTTGAATATAAAATTTAAATCAGATGTGTGTAATCACTCTGGGAGCTTGTAGCAAACTAAACGCGCGCCCAACGTGTGGACACGGCGACCAAACTCTGCCAACAATCCTTTGATATTTTGTAAAAAAACCGACACCACACGGATCTCGCGCCAACTTGTGGACCATCGATCCAATACATACCAATGAAGCCCAAACACCCGCTATATACGTTGGCCAATGCTATTGGCCACTACATTCGCCACTGTGTTGGCCAACGTGTAGAGGCACCGTTAAGTAAATAGATACACTGGCCATAACCCTCCGTAAGCGCCACCACCTCCCAGACCGCCGCTCCTGTAGACGAGCTGAAAGTGGTATGGTATCACCACCGGTTGCATGGACAGAACGGCTACCAGCCGCAGAGCGTGTCGTGTCTACCGTTCGCCTTACCTTGAGTAGATTTCAGCCGCAGTGTTGAGAGTCTCCATAGATCCTCCCTCCAGGTACCACCCGCATGATGTCGATACATATGTTCCACCAACCAATACAACGGCAGATATAGCCAAAAGGCTATATAATATATTATGTGGTATTAGTAGTATATTCTCATCTGGTTGGGCTGAATAAATATTTATTATCATTATTAATTAAAACTTTTATAAATTAAAATTATTGCTTAATGCTGCTGTGTATAGTGTGGTGAATATAGAAAACAGGCAACCCTCTATACTGGAAACTAGGCATTTTATCTTAGTCCTCAGGGGTGGCAAATTTTGATTCTCAATCAAGGAATAACCAATGTATTTATTGGAAACTATATGTCTGTGGGCTGTATTATCAAATTACTATGAGGTTGACGGTGTGGTCGTTTATCACTCCCTATTAAATGAACACTTACGTATTACATTAAAATGTTAAGGCTTTGGAAGTTTATTACATTACGTTCATATGGTAAGGAAAATAGCCTAAACCTTTGTAAAAGTCCGACCTTCCCGTTTTAAATTAATATGGGTGACTGTGATCAATTTCCATCAGTTGAGTGATATGCTCGTTTACCTGTTATTTGAAAAAAAATGAAGGCAAAAATCAATCGATATTAAGCTGTATTAAAAATGCAACGAAACATTTTTGCTACAAAAACAGGCAAGCGCCCACTTCTAGCCCCTTATCCGGCTAAAATGATTTATTCACAGAGCATTCAAGATGTAAAATATGCAGGATTCTCGACAAGCCTGCTGCTCATTTAAGTTTAATCGAATTAATACATTTAACGCCGAGTTTCAGAACATTTAATGAGATTTTTACTACATACACGAGGTGCTGCATTTTGTTTCTTTTATCAGTTAAATTTTTACAATTTTGTAGTTGTCGTAGTTGTTTTATACAGTAGTCCTATTATTATTAAACATAGGTCTCTTAAAACTTAGATAGAATGGCCAAAAATATTAAATTTTATTGAACAATTTATTTATTTAAATGAGTTTTATATAAACGAGTACATTTGAATCTAGGTCTAGAATAATGGATTTTTAGAAAAGGAAACGATGGTAGATTATCAACCACTGGGTTTATGTGAATAAATTTAAAATATTGTAGCGTTAAAAGATGTCAGAACTTTTTGACTGAATATATTTATACAATTCTTCAGAACAATCTTAGTTTTAATTGACGACATTTTTATACTGATTGATTAGTTCTGTTTACATTTATATTGATTGATTAGTAAGTAAAAATCCTAAACATTATTAATGCCAAAATAACTTGAATCAGACGGACATTTTCTATGATAAATGAATTTGAAATAAGATTTTAGTATCTATTGACTACATTTGCATATTTCTTTTATAATTTTGTACATGCCTACGGGCGGTTCTACAAGCTTTCAGCCTGCAAAGCATACATATTTATTATAAGCGATCCACCTGAAAAAAGTTAATGAATATTGCAAAGATAGTCTGCTGTAAATAAAAAAAGACTTGTGGCACTCGGGGACTGCCGCGGTAAAGCTATTGCATAGCCTTTTGTATCAACTTATGCAATTATAATTATTTATTTATTTTATTTATGCAGTATTTCTTTTTCTTTGATATTAATTCAAGTTACACTTTTTGAGCGTGGTGACCGAGAAGAAAACAAATTTTTTCTTTAATTAAATAAATAAATAATAAATGCACTTTGTTCATTCATATTCAAAACACTTTATACACAATTTTTTTTTAACTTTATACATAATTTTCACTTTATACATAATGCCGGCTGTACACGCTCGTCGAGACACCACGAGACAGGTCTAGAGGCGAGCGTTATTTAACATTGTTCTTAATTTTTTTTATAAATATTATAACATGTATAGTTTTCTTTGTGAATAAACATTTAAAGTGTATATAAATATTTAGTGTGTATAAACAGACATATAATTGGTGTAAATAAATAATAAATATTTTTGTATTAAGTTAATTTTTGTGTATTATGTGGATCATAAAAATTATGTGATGTGATGGAAAATAATACTTAAATACTTACATATTTTGTGACCGTATAAAATTGTACAAAGGTACTAATATTGACAATATCGCGCACATGTTATAATACCTATAACCTGTTACGTATTCGTAATCATAACATAACACAGTTAAACTAATGTTATAATACCTACCTATAATATGTTAATATTTTCGTAACTATAACATAACACAAACGCAAAACTAACCTACGCTATACTGTATATATATGTAACTAATTACAAAAATAAGCAGTTTTGAAACTAGTTACTCATATCCACGAAACTACGTACAACCGATTACGCCCAAAAGACGTTACGACCCATGTCTAGACAGGGCGAGTACGAGTGTGTACAGGATGCTCTCGTCGCGTCGCGTCGCGTCTCGTGGCCCTCGTGCGCTCTCGGAAACGTGTCGGTTTTTTGCGCTCGAGTCAAAGGGTCTCGTAGGTATCACGATGAAAACCGAGACCGAATGATGATATTACTAGTACTTAACGTGTATAACATGTATAATCACGCAGAAAAATGCAAACTGTATTATGACATTTTAATATGTAAAACGTCAAAAGTCGACATTATAACTACACATCAAAGTCTCTACGAAAACGTCCTTATATATAATCGTTAGGTTTTAATTGCTGCTAAATAATATTCTGTATTTTGTGTACACTTAGTTAAAGAGGTAAAATATTTTGTATTTGTAATTTCTGTTTTGTCTCAAGACGACATACGTGATTTTATTGTTAATAAGCTTTTTTGGTGATAATGTATAAAGAAGTGTAATACACTGTTAGAAAGTTTATTAAATACAGTGTTTAATGATATTATTGATTTTTTAATTTCATTTAAAATATGTACTTAAATTTATGAAGAAACATGTGTTTTTTCCGGGACTAGTTGAAACTCTCTTTTTCTTTACATAATTACATTCATATTTCAATAGATCCTGCTAAGTTTTACAAATCTCAAAAAATATTTCATACTCTTAATACCGATATCAATATTTAAGTCTTAAGTGCCAGGTTTATTGAATAACTATTTACTTTATTAATATATATATATATATATATATATATATATATATATATATATATATATATATATATATATATATATATTTTAAATATTGTATAACAGGTAGTAGCTAACACTTTCGAAATCGATAGTACGCAAGACGACACAAGTATGTGCGCGGGTGACTGGACGCAGGGAGACAATACTTGGGGCTAGCGCGTCGCCCGTTGCTATGGTTTCGCTTCCCCGTATGTCATACCGCACCGCACTGTTCATCTTTCGTGGCGCAAGCCGCAAGCTATACACTATTCTATTCACCGTACATGGTACTGTTACGGTAAATTAATAGAAACTGTCCACCATCTTCTTCTTAGCAATGGGTTATTAATTTTATTTTTAGTAAATGTGTAAAAAATATAATAGTTCAAAGGCAAAACGCAGCAACAGTTTTATCTAGGGGGCATATGGAGTTCAAACTTCAAATGATACAACGAGTGTGAACATGGTGTGTTCTCGTCTCGAGCCTTTACGTGATGAGAGGCACACGAGGCGACGAGACGAGCGTGTTCAGCCGCCATGAGCTACATACATCTAGGGTTTCCAGGTCTTTAAACCAAGAAGCTGAACAGACCATCCAGATTAGCTGGACATTTCGGTAAAAAGGCTGGACACCCTTAATTATTCAGTCTTAGTATAACACGATAATATATTTTTTAAAGTAAAACAATGCTAACCTTATATCATTTACCATAAAATCTTAAATTAAAAGAATCAGTGTTCTTTATCATTAATCATTCAATATTCATTACAATATTAGTTTCAATAATTGCAATAGTATGTATTTAAGTACATGAAAAATGTAAAAATATGGTCAAATATAAAAAGCCTGACAAATGCCGGACAGGCCCGGACACCATCTAGTTTGGCCGGACACGCAAACAAAAAGCCTGACTGTGTCCGGCTTTATCCGGACGCCTGGCAACGCTACATACATCTGTATACAATACAGTATAGCGTAGGTTAGTTTTGTGTTTGTGTTAGGTTATGACTACGAAAATATTAACAGGTTATAGGTATTATAACATTAGTTTAACTGTGTTATGTTATGATTATGATTACGAATATATAACATTTCATAGGTGTTATAATTATAATATGCGCGTGACATCGTCAATATTAGTACTTTTGTACAATTTTATAGTCACAAAATATGTAAGTGCCTAAGTATTATTGTCCATCACATCACATAATTTTTATGATCCACATCTTGCGTGTAAGCCATTAACTATCCCGAAGGGACTCTTTACTCTCGTTGTGCGAGTCGTATATCGTGTTACGTACCTACCAATATTCATCTTAATAATAAACTGTTCAAAACGAAACGCTTACGTGAGCGACGGTCGTGGTGTGTGTCAACTGCGTACGTAAAATAATCATTACATTTTGTCCACAAAACTGGGTATACGATTATCAAGCTCGTAAGCAGTTTTTGAAACCGATTATGTTAAATAATGCTCACCTCTAGGCATGTCTCGTGGTGTCTCGACGAGCGTGTACAGCCGGCATTACAAGTACAGCTATTCACTGTTGTACATAAATACCTATACACCTATATACTTTCTCATAAACAGCTGCTTACGTATTCGTCCGATTTCGGAGCAGCTCGTCTCGATTCGTGCGAGCTTCGTAGAGTCGTACAATACGTCTAGTTGCACGCACACAAACACCGTGTCGAAGACTGCCGAAAAGAAACGACGTTAGTAGACATGTGTAAATCACTCATTTCTAGCGACCGAATCATTCTGGTACATTTCGTCACGCGTACCGGTACATTTGGGTCGATCATTCAAATGGATCATTCCTGGCTCCAGTACTCTGTGTCTGTAAGATCCATTGGGAACAAATGGGAAAAAAATCTTTACGAATTTGTAATGCTATCGTCGCCATCTACTGCATGTTATAGGTAATAAAGCATTTTATCGAACAAAAATTTATGGATTTCCAAGGTGGTAAGTCCAAAAGATGCTAGATGGCATAAACACAAAAACTTCAATTGATTTGATTTAATTGATAACTTTATTAAAGATTATTATTATATATTTTATTGATTTAAATAAATGAAATTTAAAAATAAATAAATTTGTTTATTTTCAATTTTCACTCTTAACTATACTTAATTTCATCGATTCTTATAAATTTACTTTGCGTTTAGGCCATCTAGCATCTATTGAGCGTACCACCTTGAGTGTCATCCATTTTGGTTTGATTTCGATAAAATGAGAAATGACTTCAACTATAGATCGTATAAGATGGCGCTATTTATTACAAAGCAAAGCATTGAAAGCAATTTTAGTGAAAAGAAGATATTGTTTTCATTTAATATTATAACATAGAAGAATAACACCTAGGTGTGGTGCTATTATTCTATGTATTATAAAATTTAGGCACACATGTCTAAAAATAAGGATTGTAATGTTTATTTTCTACAAAGTACTTAATATGATGATTTTCTTATAAGAATATAAGATAAACTTTTATCTTATAAGAAAATCATCATAATAAATATATAAACTGCCATGAAATCTTTTGAAGTGTTATTTTTAGTAAACCCCACGAAACTAAGGTGTTTTTAAAGTCCTTTTTTATACGCCTTTGCAACGAAATGATATTTTAACTCATAGATGCAACAATCGAATATAATAAATAATTAAATGTAAAATATTTTTTTATTTTACTTATATAATAATAAAAAACCCTTATATAATAAATACTCTTGATACCACCTGATACTCAGCTACTTATAGGTAATCACCTATCGAACTAAAATGTATTAACTTTCAAGGTGGTAGGACCAATCGACGCTAGATGGCATAAACACAAAAACCTCAAGTTATCATATATTTTAAATATTTATAAAATTGGTTTATTCTTAAATTTCACTCCTAACAATACACAATATCATCTTACTTTATATGACTGAAAATAGGGATTGTAACATTTATATGCTACGAAATTAAACTTTTACCTAACTTATATAATAAGATGGTTGAAAATTACCATTAAATAAATCATTTATCATCAAAACTTTTGAAGGGTTATTTTTAGTAAACTCTACTAAATAATATTTTTAACTCACAGATTTAGCAAATAAATATAATAAAATGTAAAATGATTTTTAATTTAGGTAACAATATTATAATAAAAAACCCTTAAATAATAAATACTCCCGATACTCTGCAGTTTCCGTATATATTCTCCGCTAGGAGTAATTGTTCTGTGTATATATTACTCTACTCTATGTACTGCAGTCCGCATTGTTAATTTTATTCGCCCGTTTATTCAGATCGTGATTCGGTCGGTTTACGGCTCATTCATAATTCAAACAAATCATGGGTTAAAAGGGTACCGTCGATTGTTTGTGATTGGTTGTACTGGTACATTCAAAAACAAATGAATGAACCATAAATACTTTCAAGTGTACCAGCTCAAACGAACGAATCATGCATGATTGTCACATGTCTAGACGTTAGACAATGCACGGCCTTCAAGCCACACCTCCGTGCCCGTCGGAGTGGGGAGCGTGAGGTTCTTTCGTTACGGAATAAATTTCTGGATTCGGTCCCCGCGCTCAAGGCCCGCGATAGAAGCTCTGCAATAGCTTAATAATACAGAAAATTTTTTTTTCCTCATTTATTGCTTTTGAATGTTAATGTTTGTATTGATGCAGTAGTAATTTATATTCCAAATAATTTTAACGACAATTCATTTATGATATATTTAGGAATCAGAAGGACATTTCCAATAATAAGAGATATGAGATAAAATTGTTGCCTTCAGTATCAATAAACTATATATTTCCAGAGCTCTGTTAAAATTTTGTTATTTAAAATGTTGTTATCAGCCTCTATGTTAAATAAAAAAGATATTATTATTAAAAAGAACATCAATAATCAGCTCCAGTTGATCAAATTCAGAGTAGTAATTATGGGTTTACATACAACAATATTTGACTACGTAAAAGTTCTCAGATTTTTTATTTTAATTGGGATCATGTTAGAGAAAAATATATTATTTTATATGAAGTAACTAATGACACATGACCAAAAAACATTAAAACTTTTAAACGTGGTAGAGCCATGCTATAGTTATATTAATAGTATATTTCTAGCACAAAGAGGTTGGCTCAACCGGAGAGGGAACACTCCTTCAGAGAATACCATCGTAAAATAGTAGCTTAATACTGGTGTGTTTCGTATGGTAAGTGTAGAGAACCAGAGATCCTTTTGAGTGGAAATAAGGCATTTCATGTTAGTCGTCACAGATGACAACGCACCTTCATATTAATTTGTAGTCAAGGATAGATGTAGATGTCTATGGGCCACAGCAACCACTTACCATCGGGTGGACTATGTGCTCATTTGTCACCCTATCCTATGAAAAATATTCCTTCCTCCAGGGTTAACAACAAAGCAGTCGTAAGGATAATAGAAGCACCTAAATCTGTCACAGTATATGGTCGAAAAACATCAATGATATAACCAATACTCAAGTAAATATGGCCTAACTATGTTACGATACTTATGCAAAAATATATGGCAAAATAATATTCGTTTCCGCAGAGTAAACAACACAGCAGTCTTAGGATCATATAAGCATCTGTTTCAATCACAGGGTATGGTCCAAAAATATCACCATTACACTATGTTATTATGAAAATTTATATACAATATTAAATTATTATTGAAACTGTATATTTGCTTAGTTTACAAATAATCACTATTTTTTACTCTTAAATATATTGCACAATAATATTCCTTTCTTCATAGTTAACAAAAAGAGCAGTCTAAGCATAATAGAAGCATCGGATTCTATCTCAGGATATGGTCCAAAAAATCAAGGATATAACCATTACACTATATTATAATGAAAACCTATATGCTATAATATACTATTATTCAAACTGTATATTACGTGGTAGAGCCATGCTGCAGTATACGTGGTAGAGCCATGCTGCAGTTATATTAGTAGTTTAGTTGTAGCACGAATGGGTCGGCTCGACCGGGGAAGGACCACGCTCTCACAGAATACCAGCGTGAAATAGTAGCTTAATGCTGCTGTATTTAGTATGGTGAGTGTAGAGAACCGGAGACCCTTTTTACTGGAAACGAGGCATTCCATCTTAGTCCTCACGGGTGACAACGCATCTGCATTTTGATTTGTAATCGAGGATAGATGTAGATGTCTATGGGCCGCAGCAACCACTTACCATCAGGTGGACTGTGTGCTCGTTTGTCACCCGATCCTATAAAAAAAAATATTTACTTCTGGTACAAATAATTACTATTTTTTACACATAAAATATACGTACCACCTATATTGTCTATTTACTATGGCTGGTATAAATCCGGGATCCATGTCTGGCTTACCAAATAAGCCATTTAGTATTAAGCAACTTGCTGATTACATGAGGTACCTATTTGTATATAAATGCAGTTAAATATTTGCAAGCCGACGAAGCAGCATCAAATAGAAAAACTTCCTTAAATCACTCGTATCAAAGATTCTACTTTCTATTTATTTCTTATGCTCTTTTTAATATACACAAAAACTTCTTTGTGTATATTTTATGTGATTATAAGTATATAAGTCATCATTTACAATAAATCATTCAACATCTATTATTCAATTAAGATTATACTAATAACATAAATCTTAAAAGTTTTAAAACCTATGTTTGTCATTTGTTCTAGATAATTCAACATAAGTTATAGGTTTTTCAAAACTAGGTGGAAAAGCAATATCTTTTTTTTACATCAAATACATTAAAGTAGTTTAAATCTTTTAGTATTACTTATATAACCTTATGCTTATTAATTAAACGTCGAATTCACCGTTCCACCACAAAAAATAAAACGAAGATATTGGATATTAATATTTAACTTTCTGTATGATAATTATTAACATAATGTTTAACATTTGTGCATCGATTAGACAATACATATTGTCTCATGCTTTTCTTTTGTAACGTTGGGAACCATTAATTTCAAATTGGAATTTTTTCAAACTTTAACAAAAACTTCGCTTATAATATCATATTAACAATAATTTCATATTTAATTAAATCATAGCAATGATATATTAATATAATCATGTTACTTAAATTACTTTAATATATGATATTATGAACTAATATTATATCAAATCACTGTAATTTAATAATTAAATATTGAACAGAAAAGTTAGGTATATAAATTTTTTAATTTAGCTACCAAAAAGTGTTGGTATCGATCCGAAATTGATTAATCGAAAAATCAATAGTTTATGTGTAAAATAATGATAAAATATTACATTTCAGTACAATTAATGTTAATGTGAGAGGTGACGGAAGTATGGTAGCAATATGGGTACAAAAGAGTAAGATAAAAATAAATTAGTGGAAATGGTGTGCATGCGAGAAAGATTGTTGTAATTATATAAGTAGCTCGAGGTGGAAAATAGATCATTACATGTAATGACGACATGTGCAACATTTCTATCCTACATAGCACTCAGCGAAAAATAAGTATTTAATTAATATTCACCTCTCGAATATTCTGAAAACGTTTAGTGCCGTTTATATTAAAAGTTTTTGGATGGAACCGCGTATAAGGTTCGGAAATTAACGGTTCATTTACTTCAATTCGGCTAGGTATATATATAGACGCCAACTTGCCAACCCTCGAACCACGCCACGAGGCAGGTATAAAGTATTTGAAAATATAATAGATATTAACTTTCTGTTGAATAAGCTCATAATGATTGAAAGTTAATAACAAACATAACATTGGAATCCACAAAGTCGGTAAATTTGTAAAAATTTACTATACATGTTTGAAAATACCGTGATTAATCGGAAATCGATCTTTTAATGTCCGATTTAATCAGTTATCGATTGTAGTATGGTCGATGTAATTCAAGTGATATGATATTAGCTAACACTTTAAGAAATAGCAATAAACGTAAAGTTCTCTGTGGCATTTTTTTTAGTAATAAATATATTATATTATGCAATTAAGTTTACAAACAAAACTTATTATATGATTATAATTAGTTATCTTTGTGAAGAAAATATATTTTAATCAAAACTGCAATATGATTCAATACACTAATTTTTTCTATCTATACTAAATCTATCACTAAATTTATAGGCTATTTACTTTTATAATTTGATAATTTTTTGTGTTTAATGCGATTACGTGTCGTTAATATTTCTAGTGGATCCAAAAATAATTGTCTCCTTTAAATTAAAAAAAATTAAAACTATTAAAAATTTACTTTGAAGACCAATAATATCACGGTGATTTATTACATGAACTTTAAATCCGATTTTGAATTTTTTATAGGAGAAGGGGCAAACAAGCATACGGCTTACCTGATGTTAAGTAACTACCACCACCCATGAACAACTGCAACACAAGGGGAATTGCAGGTGCGTTGCCGGCCTTTTAGAAAAATAGCCGGTGGTAAACTATTCCACAGAGAGATTGTACGCGGAAGAAAACTCCTTTTGAAACGTACAGTGGTGGACCGCCGAACATCCAGATGGTGTGGGGACGTTTGTCGCGTAGTGCGTTCTTGAAATTTAGCGACTGAGATTAATTCGAACAATTCCTCAGAGCACTCCCCATGGTATATGCGAAAGAAAATGCAAAGAGATGCAACATATCTTCGCAGCGCCAGTAAATTGAGCCGATTAGAAAACACTCAGTCGACGACGATTCGAGCCGTTCCGCGCTGGATGCGGTTAAGTGGAAGGAGCTGGCACTCGGGAGACTCAGAGATAGGAACAGTATTCCATGTGAGGCCGAACCTGTGCCTTGTAAAGTTGCAGGCGGTGTGCAGGCATGAAGTACTGTCCCGCTCTGCTGAGCACGCCAATCTTTTAGAGGCTAATTTGGCTTTCTATTCCAAGTGACCACGAAAATGCACGTCATTCCGAGTGTACTGGCATAGGGCAGCAAGGGGAGTGCCTTGAAACTGACCTAAATCAAGCCATACGGCGTGGTGGGCGTTAAAATCGCCGAGGATCACTTTCTGTGCGGACATTTTCTGCTGTTGTACGGAATCTGTCGCTATTTCAACGTGGTCGATGAATCTGTCTGTTTCGGCATTACCGCTTTTGGACCTATAGAAGCTAACGTGGAAGCACGGATGTTCGTCGCTTTCTACGCGTAGCCAAAGGATGGACAGGACAGGACAGAAGACGCCGAGGCGTCGAGAGCAGATGTCCTCTCTGACGTATACGCAAACTACAGCCTGAGGTAAAAAAGGAGTGTTCTATTTTATACCCCGGGTAAGAGAGATACGAAGTATCATCCGGAGAGGATACCTACGTCTCGGTCTGAATGAGCAAAGCCACCTTCGGTGTCAAGAGATGGTAGTGGACGGTGATAAGATTTGAGTGAAGTTTCTTGTAAATTAAAAGTAAAGTTACAGCCTATACACGTCCCACGGCTGGGCACAGGCCTACCCTCATTTATAAGAGAGTTTTAGGGCAAGGAAGTGTCCGCCGCGCTGCCCCAATGTGTGTTGTTGGCGAACTTCACATCTCTTCGAAATATTTTTTCTTATTTCTAAGATATGCAGGTCTCCTCACGTTATTTTCTTTCACCGCCAATCACGTGATAAAACAGCACTCAAAATTGCAATTAACAAATTCATTGGTGCCGGCGGGAATCGAACGGGACGGTTTGTGGTGGTGGATATTCTTACACCTGCACTGCAAGGTTTACGTACCGTGTATGGTGCTCAGTTTTAATTCCGTCTATTTTGCATGTAAAACTTACGGTATTGGTGAATTGTGTGTGAACTTTGAATTTTTATGACTAGACGAAAATAAAAATTACATTCAATCCAATTAAATGAAAATTTTTATTTATCATTGAGAGAAATGAAAATTTCGTTTTTCAAACATCGGTGTTTTCTAAAATTCTATCGTTTTATTACGCGATACGTATGGGTAAATTTTAATTTTGTTATTAGCCTAGAAAAACTCCAATTATTCCTCCTTTGAAAAGTCCCAAATTATAGCATTTAGGGAAGATGTAGTAAGCAAAGAATTCCAATCGCCCGCTATTTGCACCAAAAACAATGAAACAATACGCTTTGTCTCTTCCAAGACACGTCAACAATGCAAGTATAAAATTCAACCACACGTCTAATCGTTGGATGGAAAATAGTAATGAAGGAATCAAAGAGTTTTATCAATAAAATCAACAAGATTAAACTTATTAAATAAACTTAGTTTCACGGATTTTATCGCGTATGTTAACTGATTTCCTATTTTCGACGTTTCGAGCCCTTTACAGCACTCATCTACACGGCGGAAATTAGGTATTTGACATCCCAGTGTCATAGTTAACCACGGCTTAAGCTAAACTAAGATTAAACTTTCAGAAACACTTAAAATCTCCTTCCAAGTACAAAAGAGAATATAATCATTCATGCCTCTTGTAGACGAACATATGTGCAGGAAGTCGATGGATACAGATGGCTTAGGACGGTGGCATGTGCCTTTCCTTCGGAAAGGCCTATGTTCAGCAGTATTTTCATGGCGATCCACTACTGTGCAATTTACTATGAGTTTACTCGCATGACTTTTTGTCAAATTGGTTTTTATTGAATTGTTGAAGGCATCATTAATTTTTCCGGACCGATACGACTTCGGATTGTTAATGGCCGGCGGTTAATACTTACTATCGCGTGAGACGCATAATCGTTTGCCCTCTCTTCTGTAAAAAAAGTAGACTTGAAATAGGTGGTCATGATGATTAAGAAGTCATGCAAAAGCCTTGAAAAATTAAAGAGTTTAATAAGGATCTCACTGATCCCCTCATCACAGCTTGATCAAATTTATATGATATCACCCCTAAGGTACCCTTTTTCTAACAAAAACCGTGGTAAGGATTATCGCGAATATACATAAAAATTTATTAAACATATCCAATGATGAACCTACTCCATAATTTTAGTCGTTAATAAAATGCATTTCATGAAGAAAATATTAAGGGAAATAAAAACATATCGTTGATAACAATCCTAGGTATAATTAATTTGTAGTTTTTTTTTAATGTAATTTAAATAGTACAAAAATTCACTCATTTTGAATTTTGACTAAACATAACGAGAGTAAAGCCATTTAATTGGTCACACTGTATTAAAACATTTTTCATTTCACATTTAGTAACAAAATGAATGAGTCACACGTGACACTATGTAATTTTATTCTACAATTTCAGACGATAAAATCCTTTCGACGATAAAATTCGAGTTAGCAAATACGTTCGGCAAATATGATAAAATGTTAAAGCGAAAACATTTTCTTGGTGATAAAATCGATTTTTGGACTAAACGGGTGCAAATTTATCGGCTACTGGTTTTTATATAATTCTCTAAAACAACTTTCGTTTTAGAGAATTTTTATTTATATATGACACAACATTACAGTTCCTCACAAGTCTACTGCTTAATATAGAAGTATCCCGCAACAAATGCCACAAAGCGCGCTCCTGAGCCACCTTTAAGAATCGAATTACTGCGTTTTTTACCAGGTTATCAAATAATCTCATAGGGAGCCACCCTATACTTCAGCTCTTATATGAGGCTGTCATTGGAGAACTTTTCTTCCTCCTCAGTTGTCATTTCAGGATATATAGCAAGCCATTTGCCACTTCAGCTTATAGATCCGTTTTATTGTTTTTGATTTAGTACACAAAAACAACACATTGCATAATATTATGTTACAAAATGTCTATTCTAAAGTAATTGAATCTAATTTTCCTAATTATACCACGACATGCATCAAGTACTATTTTTAAATAGCAATCACAAATATATTTTAATGGTGTATGTAATTATGTGATTTACGAACTTTACTTTATTAAGTAATTATTATCATAAATTCATGTACGACGTTCTCCGCGCAACTTAACTACAAAATGATGAATGATCACGGGTCTATGCGACTTCTATTGACTTGAAATAATACTAGTTTTTACGGAATTTATCGCGTACATTTAACTTTTTAATACCCGATGTTTCGAGAGCTTTACAGCACCCAAGGTCACGGGAAGGACTGAGATGTTTAACGTCCAGATGTCATAGTTAACCGCGGTTACCATAGATTAAAATTTAAATTTTGTTCCGATCTACACAGTATGAACTTATGGTATCATGAAGTCTTGCAGTTGTATGCTTGGGTTGGGATTTAATTTTATTTATTATAGGATCCAAAGCAGATCGTAGCACCCAGCCATCTTCTATATTGAAATTAGGATGTTTTTGGATTTCAACAGCCTCGCGAATCATCCTTGGAAGGAATCGGTGTTCTTTAGCGAGGATTTGTGGTCTATCAAATCTGATGTAGTGACGGGGGCGATCCTGTACATGTTCACAGACTGCAGACTTCCCGGAGCGTCGATTCTTCACATCAGCTATATGTTCTTTGACGCGGGTTTTAATTGATCTTTTAGTTTGTCCTATGTAGGAGAGACCACATTCACAATCAAGCTTGTACCTTTACCTTTACCTTTAGATAAAGTAACTGCATTTTAGATCATCTTAACTCTATAAAGTCTAAAATTCAGTTCACAATGGAGTTAGAGGCAAACAATTCCTTAGCTTTTCTAGATGTGTTAGTAATTCGGAATCCTGATAACACCTTGAGCCATACTGTGTATAGAAAAAAGACCCATACAGATAGATATTTAAACGGTGATTCTCACCACCATCCTTCACAATTAGCTACCGTGGGTAAATCTTTGTTTCAGAGAGCACGAGGGATCTGTGACAGTAAACACCTAGCTGCCGAGCTCCAACACGTCAAGCAAGTTTTGCATGACAACAAGCTTCGGGTCCCGTGCCTACGTCACAGAGAACAAGTGAGGCCGGCCACAGTCGAGCGTGTACTTGCTGTACTGCCATATGTTAGAGGAGTCACTGACAAGATTGGCTACATCTTGAAGCGCGCTTCCATCAAAACATACTTCAAGCCGCCGAAGAAGATTGGTCAGTTTTTACCATCAGTCAAGTGTAACGTCCCTCTGCAAGATGCAGGAGTGTACAAGCTTGATTGTGAATGTGGTCTCTCCTACATAGGACAAACTAAAAGATTAATTAAAACCCGCGTCAAAGAACATATAGCTGATGTGAAGAATCGACGCTCCGGTAAATCTGCAGTCTGTGAACATGTACAGGATCGCCCCCGTCACTACATCGGATTTGATAGACCACAAATCCTCGCTAAGGAACACCGATTCCTTCCAATAGTGATTCGCGAGGCTATTGAAATCAAAAAACATCGTAATTTCAATAGAGAAGATGGCTGGGTGCTACGATCTGCTTGGGATCCTATAATAAATAAAATTAAATCCCAACACAAGCAACAACTTCATGATACCATAAGTTCATACTGTGTAGATCGGAACAAAAGTTAAATTTTAATCTATGGTAACCGCGGTTAACTATGACATCTGGACGTTAAACATCTCAGTCCTTCCCGTGACCATGGGTGCTGTAAAGCTTTCAAGACGTCGGGTATTAAAAAGTTAAATATACGCGATAAATTCCGTAAAAACTAGTATTATTTCAATGTGTAGTGTTCGCGTAAATATAAGAAATCATTCTATTGACTTATTACTACAATTTCTGTGGTTCTGACCTTAGACGACGTATATGCATGAGTGCTACTGGGCCTGGACTGACTCATCCACGCCCCGGGTTGAAAGCACCAGCGCTCTAAAAAAGAAGTTTAATTCCGACTTCAGGTACTTCAGGATATCTATGTGCTCTGACTTTCCCTTGTCAATGACTGCCAAAGCGAAGTCAGGGCACATAGACAGAATTGGAGAGAAACTAGTTCGCTTTCCTTCTGGAATCCATGCATTCTGGACTCTTGCCAAGGCTGTCCAAGAAAATTTTTGTCGGCCATCTCTTCCATCTCGGCACAGGGAGGACAACACACTGGTCCATGCCATAAAAGAGAAATCCGTACTTTTAGGTTTTTTTTTTGCATCCAACTCAAATCTCGATGACTAGGAGAGCACATTGCTGACCATCCCGTGATTTGAGTGCTTCATGGCAGATGTGCGATTCACACAGCGCTCGGTTCACAAATCACTCCTCTACCTGGACATCCATAAGTCAAGTGGGCCTGATGGAATCCCACAACTGAAGACGTGTTCTCCAGTGTTGGCACCGGTTCTAACACATCTTTTTCGGTACTCCTACTCCCTAGGCGTAGTCGCAAAATCATGGAAGACGGTTTTCGTCCACATGATCCCTAAATAAGGCGACTGTTCAGATCCATCAAACTACAGGCTTATCGCCATCACCTCCTTCTTCGTCAAGTTATTGGAATCCATTATAAACTACCATCTCGTGCGGTACCTTGAGGACTACCAGCTGATTTTAACCGCCAATGCGGTTTTCGTTGGAGTAGATCAGCTGGTGATATTTTGCTCTGACTGAGTCATCGATTGACGGATGCAGTAGAGTCTAAAAGGGAGGCATTGGCCGGTAATTTAAACATTGTGAAGGCTTTTGATCGGGTTGGCACAAAACGCTTCTTTCGTAGCTTTCTTCCTATGGGCTTCCTGAAAAATTGTGCAATTGGATCAATATTTTTTTTGCAAATAACTACTTTATAAACTATAAAAAGTCACCGAGCGGGCAACGGAAACAGCTATGCTCGAAGTTTCTTTGGTGGATAAAATTCGTAATGAACAAATCCGCCAAAGTACCAGGATCACCGACATAGCTTTCCGTGTTTGTAAACTGTGAAGACGCATTGAGCTGGTCACATTTTTTGCAAATGTGAAAACCGTTTAAGTAAACGCGTTGTTGAGTGAGACCGTTCTTAACCCGCAGATGGTCCTTGTCCTTTTCCTTCTTTCTTTGACTTCGAATTTTTACGTGAATTTCAAATGGAACTTGCCTTATTTAGCTTGACTTACAGTATGACCCACGCGCCCCAAATTAACAAGGTTTTAAATATACATTATTCCAGTTTAGCCACAAATTAATTTTTGAGGGTAGCGAAACTAATTTCGCTACCCCGCAGAAATTATTAACACATTAAAATTGCACAAGTGGTAAGCACTCAACATACGAATCACAGCAGCATTAAGCTACTACTTTACGCTGGTATTCTTTGAGAGCGTGGACCTTCCCCGGTCGAGCCAACACATTTTTGCTACAACTATACTATTAATATAACTGCAGCCTGGCTCTACCACGTATAAAATATTACGTGACTAACTTGTTGGTCTAGTGGTTTTAGTAGTGCGACTACTGATCATAAGGTTCTGGGTTGAATCCCGGGTCGGGCCTAAAAATTAATTATTGGGTTTTTCCGTCAATAAATTCTCAATTGTTACCCGGAGTCAGGAAGTTGGCGGTGTCTCACCCCCATGCCTCGGAAAGCACGTAAAGCCGTTGGTCCTGCGCCTGATCTCTCTCCGGTCATGTCGGTTTACCGTCCCATAGGATTATGAGAGTGAAGGAGTAGAGAGTGCACCTATGCTTGCGCATACACTTGAGCACTATAATCCTGATCTGCGCCGATGGCTAGCCTCCGTTGAGGCAGGCCGTCATGGCTGGAATTCAGTCTGGAGGACATTATTAAAATATTACGCTTAAGTAGTACTTACTGTTATGTTGTAGCAGTGAGAGAGAATCAACTATCTCAAATCATCCCGTGGATGTCGCAAAACGGTTACAGAGTGAAATAAAAGACGAGGTGGGCACCAGCGATTTCCTTATAAAAACTTAAAATAAGAAATATTTGGAGCTAAACTGTGGTACATTCCTCTCCATGAAGCAATGTATGGGGGAAACCTATGATCAGCAGTAGACTTTGATAGGCGATAATGATGTTGATGTTCACTATCGGGGTCATGAGCTCGTTGAAGCTTCTTCCTAATAATCCATTACACCAACCACGGGGATGAAATACGATGATGTACTCCCTCAATATTTTTGCTGTATGGTATAGGAGAGTTCATGGCCTTTATTAGCTCGGGGTTCCCGCATGTGAAGTTAGATCAAATTCTGCGAAGAATTTTATTTTAGTAGTCTTGAGTGATATCTGTAGCTTTCTTCGTTTAAATTTTCGGCATTTTTGCATTTCTGTTACTTAGCTCTAACTACAAAGGTATTTTTTCATAATACTATAAAAATTGCGTTTTGCTGTTAATATTTTCGAAAAATATAGCACTGCAATATTGCCAGCAATAATTTTGGTGCAATATTATAATTCATCGCCGTGAAATTGAGTTCGTAAACGTGAATTCATATTGGGGATGTAGGCCAATGACTTTTAACACTAATAGGCTAAGGAACATGATTACGCGATTTAGCAAGCAACTTAACAACTATAATATTGCAGCTGGAAATTTCCACAAAAGTAACGTGTATTAGCACTTTTATAATTTATTTATCATTTATTGTAACTGACATATAACACTTATCACCGAATTGAAAAGAAATGACTTGGAATTATGAAAAAGTACAATCTCTCACATTCTGGCAACCCAAAGACTATAACAACCGTCGGAGGGATTTTTTTTTTTTTTTTTTTAGTTAGGACTTTTGGCGGGAACTCCAAACGAGGCGGTCAATTTAATAATTTTTACTGTTTTTCGTTAAAAATATCCTGTGTGAATATTACCAAAACTTATTTTAGTCAGTGTAAATAATTGTACATTGTGTGAATTATCAAAATGAATGAACCGGAGGACCCAGGTGGAACTCCGAAACGATCCAAAATTGTTCGTAAAAGAGGTACGAAGGAATGTGGACCTGAAGTAGGCGGCGGTGAGGATGACTTTATTCCGTTTTTTAAGCCAGGTTATCTGAGACTTTATCCTGAACATTGTACAAATACGGACTTCAAAGTTTTTGTTGAAAGCCGGGACCAACAGGTTAAAATTGGAAATAAAAGCCCAGTTTACTTAAATCATATTTTTACTTCGGAGGTGAAAGGTGTGGTAGCTTTACATAGAGTCAATGCCAATAAAATTGCGGTTGTCTTTAAACAATACAACACTGCAAATAATTTCATCACAAATACAGACTTTTTAACAAATCACAACTTGAAGGCACATATTCCTGCAGCGCAGATAGAAAAAACTGGAATCATTAGATATGTGCCTACTAGCATTTCGAACAAGGATTTATATACGAAACTGTCTTCGATCTATGAAATTATTTCAGTGAGAAGATTCACGAAAAAAGTCGGTCAAAGTACTGTAGGTCTCGAGACTGTCAGTATAACTTTCCTGTCAAATATTCTGCCCGATAACGTCCAATATGACCTATTTTCGTTCAGGGTGTTTGAATATGTCCCGCCGTTACAGCAATGCTTCCGGTGCTTCAGGTTCAACCACCCTGCGAAAATTTGTAATGGTAAACAACGTTGCTCGATATGTGCTGGGGAGCATAATTTCAGAGACTGCGATAAAAAAGGGAACCTGTGTTGTGTCAATTGCAGTGGCCCTCACCTGGCTATTTCCAAATCTTGCCCAATAAAAATGAAAAAAATACTTGAAAAAAAGGGTAAAATTACTTATGCCTCTGTGGCAAATACAATTACGTCATCTGATTTTCCGTCTTTACCGGCACAGTCGAGCAGCATTGTTAAGAGCCTACCATGAATAAGCCAAAATGTACATAAATTAAATAAAAATGTAAAAATTGTAAATAATGTAAATAAAACAGTGCCTGAACCCAACTTGAATGAAACTCAACTTAAGGCTCAAATTGCAAACAATAAGAATATTCTGATGGCAATGGTTCAAACTTTAGTTGAATTGGGTAATAAAACAGATAATGAACCTGTGACTACTCTGTTCATTAAAGACTTACTTTTAAAAAATCTGTCACAGTAATGGACGGTACAGTACAGAACATACAGCAGTTATGTATAGCTCAGTACAATATTCAAAGTATACATAGGAAAAAACCCTTACTGTCTAAATTTTTAGCTGAACAAAATGTTGACATATGTCTACTCAATGAAACTTGGCTTAAAGATACTCAGCATTTTAAAATTTCGGGATATAATTCCCACTATCATAATGCTCAAAATGAGCATGGTGGAGTAGCAATTTTGATCAAACCGTATTTTAAATATAATATTATTCAAACCAGATTTTACCAAGATATTCAGACTACAGCATTATCGTTATATGTAAGTGGTAAACACTTAACGATTCTATTTGTATACTGCCCTCCCTCGAATGGTAACTTCAGAATAAGTAAACTGCGTAATATAATTAGAGATTTGTCTAAGCCAATATACGTGGCTGGAGATTTCAACGCTCATCATGTGGCATTTGGGTGTATGACCACGAAAAGTCGGGGTCATCAATTATACGATTTAATTGATGAATTTGATCTGTGTGTCCTTAACAATGGAAGCTTCACTACTATTAATTATCCTAACCGAAATCCTTCGGCTATTGATGTCAGCTTTTGTAGTGCTCCAATCACTCCACTATGCGAATGGTGGATGCATGATGATTGTATGGGTAGCTACCATTTTCCTACGCTTACTCGTGTTTTATTGTCCGTTGATAGATACCAAATTAATCCTCCCATTGAAAAATTCTTATACAACAAGACAAACTGGACGAAATACAATGAGCTGTCTATAACTGCTTTTTCTAATTTTGAAGTAAATAATGAGAATCCATTACAGTCATATGACGAATTTATCGAAAGGCTTGATACACTTAAGAGGGATATGGTACCAAAGTTTGTCAAAGCAAATAATTATCGTTGCAAACCTCCAGCACCTTGGTGGAGCGACATATGTGAACAGAGTGTTATTAAAACTTATGAAGCTTTAAAACTGTACAGAAGGGATCCAACCATTGATAATTATATTAATTACAAAAGACTTAATGCTGTTAAGAAAAAGATTATTTCAGAACATAAACGCAATGGTTGGGTGAACATCTGTAATACTTTTAACAGAACTACACCTGTTAATATTATTTGGAAATACATCAAGTTATTTAAACGAATAAAATGTAATAATAGAACATATAAAGATGAATTTGTTGTCCCTCTCTTAGAAAAATTATCTCAAAATGGATGTAGGGTTATTGATAATCTAGAAAGTTATTTTCAAATTAATGATAGCCTTCAGAAGTCCAGTTTCCTCATAGAACCCTTTACTTGGAGTGAGTTTTGTACAAGTTTACAATCCTGACGAAACACAACCCCTGGTTTAGATGATTGTCCATACATTTTGATTAAAAACCTAAATCAGTCCGTTCAAAAAAAAACTATTAGCTAATCTTAATGCTCTTTGGCTCCTAAAAAAAATTCCTGAATCTTGAAAAACACAGTGTGTAATCCCTCTACTTAAGCCTGACAAGCCACCTGAAGATCCTAACTCATATCGTCCCATATCATTGTCATCTTGTGTTGGAAAGCTTAATGAAAACATGATAAAGATGCGTATTGAGTATTATGTAGAGGCGAACAACATCATTCCACATGTTCAATATGGCTTCCGGAGAGGGCGAAGTTGTGCTGACAGCTTCTTCTCTCTCTTGTCAGATCTGAAATATGCCAATAATAATAATAAGTCCAGTGTTTGTGTTTTTCTGGATGTTCAAGGTGCATTTGATAATGTTGACCATGGCATTTTGGTTCAAGTTCTTTCTGACATTGGTATACCAGGCATGCTTTGTCATTCGTTATTTAATTTTTTAACAGATAGAACTTTGTATATAAGATATAATAATATTCTCCATGGTCCCAGAAAGGTCTCCAAAGGTACAATGCAGGGGGCTACATTATCTCCATTGCTATACAATATATATACTAGTCAAATTCTTAATTTTGTAAATATAGAAGGTGTAAATATTCTACAATTTGCGGATGATCTTGTAATATATTGTACAGACCATAATACCATAATGTAGATAGAGCTGTAAATAATATCAATAATGCTTTAGACCAATTGTACATTTATTACAATGACAGGTTGGCTCTAAAGATTAACCCCAACAAAAGCAAGGCCATGATTTTTAGTAAAGATTTCCCCTCTAATGGCATACTCTACAATAATCATCCAATTTCAGTTGTACCTAACCATAAATTCTTGGGTGTTGTCATTGATAACAAACTTTGTTTTGATTTACATATCAATCACATTATAACTAACTCTCTTAAGGGTTTAAATATTATAAGATGTTTAGCTGGTGTGACTTGGGGTGCAGACTCCAAAGTTTTAAGTATGCTGTATAAATCTATAGTCAGAAGCCACTTCGACTACAGTTGTTTAGCCTACACAAATAGTAGTAGTGTAAAAAAACTAGACATAATTCAAAACAAAGCTCTGCGAATTATTACTGGGGCTATGTGTTCAACTCCCATACGAGCTATGGAAGTTGAAACCAAAATAATGCCATTGTGTCTCAGAAGACTTCTACTAATAGAGAGATACTTACTAAAGCTGTTATCTGGTAATGATAATGTTCTCAAAAAAATAATACCTTTTCCTGTACAATCCTCGGCACAGCAGACTTCGGGAGGTGAGCTTTTACGAGGTTATTTCCCAGTATTGCCTCTCTTTGTACTACAAATGAATGAAATTTTTAAAAATGTAATTAAACAATCAAAGTGGACATGCTACTCTTACCCATATTCCTGTATTATATTTGAGACCAATATTGTTACTAAAAAAATTTTGACGTGACAACGTCTTATAAATTGGTTTGCCGGGTGACACTTCAAGAAACTGCGTTACGCTCCGCTCACGTTATGCGCTCACAATGAGAGCGAGTGAGAGGCACGCGTCCCTTCCACTCGGGCATGGTTAGCCCGCCTAAGAGCGAGAGAGACAGACATAAAAAGTGTTATTTCATCCTTCTTCCTACTATACGAATGAATATTCACATTAAAATTATTTTACCACTCAAAGTCGTTGTCACGTAAAACTTTCGCCCGTATACCGACTTTACAGGCAACCAATTTTTTAATAACTGTGAATTATTAAGTTTTCTTTCCGATAATAACTACTATACTTTGTATACAGATGGTAGCAAAAGTGAGCTCTTTGTGCGCAGTGCTGTCTATTATCCCCAATCCAAGATTGGTCAAAGTTTTCTTTTGGATCCTAAATGCAGTGTTTTTACTGCAGAGGTATATGCGGCCCTCGAGGCCCTGAAGAGGATCGCACATATAAATAGTTTTAATAATTTTTTAATTTTAACAGACAGTTTAAGTATGGTCCAAAGTTTAACCAATCTTAGATTTGACTTTAAAAAAAACTATATTTTGTATAATATTAAAAAGTTGTTATTTAGTTATGCACAAAAGGGTATACAGGTCTCTTTCATGTAGATTCCATCACATAGGGGCATAACAGTAAATGAGATAGTAGATAAAATTGCACGTGATGGAACCAACATGTTGGATGTTAGCTCCATAGTAAAAGTACCTTTGACCGACTGTTATGAATCTATTGACAACCAGGTCAATAGCTTATGGGTCGAATTTTGGAAACAAGACCAAGAACAAAAGGGTAAATGGTATGGAAATGTTCAAGAAAATCTGCCTGTAACACCATGGTATAACAAACTGAAAATGACCAGTCGGGACTTTATTACGACTATAAACAGGCTGCGTTTTGGTCACTCCACGTTCCGGCCCACCTGGCTCGGTTGGGCATAATGGAGAGCAGCTACTGCACCTACTGTAATAATTCTGTTGGTGATATCGAACATTTCATATTTATATGTGAGTGATTTTCATTTGACAGATTGATTCTTGTCAGTGAAATAAGTGACATAGTGCAAAATCAAGTGACAATGCAAGATCCCTCCCGCCGCCTGAGTGATATGTTAAAAAATAGATCCTATTACGTGCCTCTATATAAATTTATCAAAAATACAGTGGGGAAATTATAATAAACTGAATAAAAATACTCAAGACCTGGCCTAAAGGTCTAGATACCAGGCCATAAACTCCAAAAAAAAACCGTCGGAGGAAGTTCTTAGAGTTGTTCAAAGAAATAAAGTGCTCGCTCCTTTATTTCTTTTTTTTTTCTTGATTTATTTGGTTACAATAAAATGATCGGTATTATTTAATAAGAAAACAGCTCGATACGAATTTTAAATCTTTATATCAACCGTTGAGAACTTATTTTTTAAAATATCATTCTCCTTTATTCCTCATAAAATGCTTCATTAATCGTCAGATATCTTGCACTTGGCTTTGCTTTCGTCACCCATCTGAGAATTTTACGTCTGACCTTAACGTGATTATAATAGCCCCATCTCTTGGAAGCCATAAACATATTATTATACAGTCAACACTTACGATACCTCCGCGACGAAATGGGTTGTATCGAAAATGAAGCGAAATCTTATATAGTATTAATAATAAAACGAGGTGGTGATAATAATGATAGGCATAGGGAAGTGATAAACCCATCGCCTGCTGATAGACTAGTTAAGTGACAAAATACTACGTCGGCGCTGTAAGTCAGCGCCTGGCCAAGATGTGTGAGGGTCATGTCTCGGCTGATTTGAGGGTGCAAAGGCCCGTTTTTGCTTATGGCCGCACTATGATGCGATGCTGTGTCTAGTTCTGTGACATTAATTTACAGCCATTTTATGGATGATGGATATAAAAAAAAAACGCGTAAAGGGCCACTGCCTGGGGATCACCGGGGACGCGAGAGCATGCGGGCCGCCAGCCAAGTGCGGGGTACTGCATGACCAACTAGCAGTCCCGTGCATCCATCATCTCCACCAGATGGCTTTGTTTTGGCAAGGTCCTCGAAAATCAATTGCTACTCCCGCGAATACCCCTTAGCAAGTGAAATCGGGATATAGTGAGGTCCCTGAACCCATTACTGGCAGCCTAATTTAAAACCAGCCGAGGTCTTAGCAATAAGGACTCGATACTATTTGGCGCTTCTTTGGCAGTTTACCGCAATATGGGTGCCAAACTTAACACGCCTGGACGCGATACTTGGTAAAGTACCGCTATCCTAGCCCGGATAAAAATAATTGAGTAGCGTATCGCAAAGGCAAGGGCCCTCGTTGGCAGACTGATAAGCTGCAGTTCGGGCAATAATACACCGAAAGTTGTGAGTACCGTCGGGGTAGCGTTTGTTTCGACAAATATCCTGTCAACTGCGGACGTCTAACACTTGGACACGAAAATATCTCCGTTGACTGCGGGTGTCCAAGTACTGGACATTTTTTACCCGCTCTTTTAATGTCGAAATAAAGCATTACGCACTATGTCTAACTTATTCTACCATATGTCGATGTGTACAGGATAAAAAAGATTACCAAAAAAACCCCACAGCTTATACATACACATTAGTAGGATTTTTTATATATACCATCTTAATGCCGCATCTGGTCCGAACTACATTCTACATCTGTGTAAGTTGATTGTTGGTTCTTGTAAGCTTACTATTAAAGCGTTTTATGATAAAAAATCGTATTGTAGCCTATGGTTTTGCGCATAAAATACTGTAAACAATAGATTTAAAATTAAATGAAAATAAAATCGAAGTATTAAAAAAACTTTGTTTCATCGAGAAATATGACAATTTTGTCTTTATTCAATATTTACTTACACTTATTACTTTGGGACTTTATTTAATTTATGTACTCGTTTATAGGAAATTTCATAGAGAATTCAGAAATGTATACATATTATAGTATTTGATATACCAAAATAAAGAAATTTGCGTTTAAACGGATGGCGCCCAATGCGCCGTCAATTTTATTAAACAGCTCCGCAGTCAACGGAGTATGACGGTTAGAGTCTCCGCAGCTGAAAGGATATCAGTTTGTTCCAGCAGGATATAACGCAAAAACTGACGGAACGTATAGATGAGATGATTTGAAGCAGAGAATTACTGTTTGGGGAAAGCGGATTAAGAAATATACTGACAAGTCGACACGATATTTGATTAAAAAAGGCTCAACAAATCATTGGATCGGCCAATAGTACGTGGATCGGAACCCATAACCCACAGTGAGAGCCCTTGGACAGAATATGAGCCGAGTAAGTGCGCGAATGTTATGCACATCGACCCCGTAATTATAACGCCGGACTACGTGGATGAGGTGGTCCGAAGTGCCCCGAACTGGAAAAGTCCTGGGCTTAACGGACTGAACGGGCTGAAGGGGTTCGTGGTGGGTCAGCTGTGCCCGCCCAATACTTTCAAGAGGCCCTCGATCAGAAGTCGCTTCCCAGTGTCTTCATTACTGGGATCATTCATTTGGTTACCATAAACCAAGATACCATAGACCCAAGCTAGTACCTCCCCCCATAATCTGTCTACCCACTAAACATAAGATACTAGCAGCCGTTCTGAGCGCGAGAATTGCTCATCACCTATACTCAAATGAATGACGTCACGTCATGCGCTCAAAATTGATTTCAGGGTGGGGCTCGTGGAAGCAAAGAACCACTCCTAATTGACGTGATCATCGGCAGGGTGGTTAAACGCAATCGTCTGGACTTCTGTGCCACTTGGTTAGACTATAGGAAAGCATTCGATTCGGTGCCTCAAACATAGCTGAAGGAGGTCCTCAAGCTGTACAAGGTAGAATGTCCCGTAAAAGACTTCCTCAAGCAAAGTATGGGACAGTGTAGTATGATCCTTTGTCATCTGGGTGAACGGAAGACGGCTGCTGAGAGCCGCGTAAGGATAAGAAGGGGTCTTATCCAGGGTGATTGCCTGAGTTTAGTCTAGATATGGCTCTCCCGGAACTCACTCAATACCTTACTGGAGAGCTCAAGAAGGGGATTTCAGGTTCGAAAGTAAGGAACAAAAGTGTCCCACCTTTTTTAGATAAACGATCTTAAGCTATTCACCTTCAGTAGCTTCCAACATATGGAATTGCTAAACGTCACTTGTAAGTTTATCAACTCAATCAGAATGGAGCTGGGGACTGTAAGAGATTATTGTGATAGTGTAGAGTAAATATGATAAAATCAGTCTCGATTTCGGTGTTTGATTGTTACGTGCCCGTGTACAAATGGTGCAGTCAGTGGGATAAATAAATTTATTAAGTATATTACAAGTTAATTTGAATATTTTTATGGAAGGTGTCTTAAGTCCACCAAAACCATTTTGTTTCGATGGGAGCTCAGGTTACGCAAGTTTGAGTGCCAGTTGGACAAAATGGAGGAATAGCTATGAAATTTATACAAAGGCATGTGAAATAATGAATAAAGCGGCAAGTGTACAGATTTATATATTATTGCACGAACTGGTTGATCAGTGCCGAGACATTCTAGACCAAAACAAAGATTCACTTTTAAAATGCACTACTGCGGAAGCTGTGTTACAAATATTGGATGGACATTTTAATATAAAACCTAATGTTATAGGGGAATGACACCGAGTTTTTACAAGAAACCAGAAGAAAAATGAGACCATAGAACAATATGTTTTCGACTTGCGGAAATTGGCCCAAACATGCGAATTCAGAGCTTTAAACGACGGTCTTATAAAAGATAGGCTGATATGTGGCGTATCCAATTCCGCTATTTGGAAACGACAACTAATGGAGGACGATCTTAGTTTAAGTAAAGCATTAGAAATAATGTCGAGTCGCAATAGTATCGAGGGTGTATGCGGATAACATTAACCTTATGGTAAGTGATCACCTTATGGTAAGTGATCACCTCCGTTCATGAACATCTGCAATACCAGGGGAATTTTTTATACGATTTAACGTAGTCGTGAAAGTAATTTCTTGTTAGAAACATAGTGTTGACTGCAAACCATCGAGACAATGTATGTGATATTTAGAGTTTTATTTCAGTGTATAGATAAGTAGGAGAAATTGCGAAAGTTGTTAGTAATATTTAATAATATTTAGTTAATGGGCATAATTTTTTCCTTTTATTCGAGTTTCTACGCGAGTAACGGTTACCGACGAGAGGTGTGCAAGTTGTTTGAAGTAAGAAAATGCAGTAGGTGGCCAGCTTACCAACATAACACCCCTTTAAATCGGACCACCAACGATTACGTGCACTTACAATATAATCCTTTTTTTTTCACTGTACACTTTTAAGTAAAAATTATTATACCGTCCACTAATATTTATATCCATAACTAATAATTATATCCATAACTTATATTTATAAGTCAACTTAGATATCTAATTTCATTAGAATCCATCCAGCTGTTCAAAAGTGATTAAAACATCCAAACAAACAGACTTTCAAATGTTTAGTAATACTATTTTTTGTCACTAGATAGTGAAAAATTTTTACTTAGGAGTTAAATACTTGCTGTGTGAAATTTTTAAGAAATAAACTAAATAGATTCAACAGAAATATTGCGCCATACTAGAAAAGAATGTGTCTAGTAAGCTGAATCTAGTAAATCTCGTGACGGCGGGTTTAATTAATGTTGCGTTTCCTCGATATTTACCTTGAACTTAAAGCTGAAGGTATACCTAATTAACCATCGTTTTGAAGAAATGTTTTCAATTAGTATACACACTCTTCGTCAGAATCTTCGTTTCACCTCTGAATGTTTTAAAGTACTACGCACACAATTTTCTTCTTTCTTTTTATAACTGCCGTGAAATCATTCGCCGGAGGCATATATGCACCTACAACCATGTTGTTGCATTCAAGTGATTTCAGATGTATATTTAGATGTATATGTGAGTGTGAATGCGTCTATATATGCCGCAATAAGTTAAGCGTGATTTTGGCTTGGTTTCAGCGTCACTTAAAATTTACGTAGTGCTCCGTCTACCTTTCTTTGCTACGCTGTGATATTAGAGTGTCAAAAAACTGGCGTCACATTTCAGATTGTGAAATACAGTATTATTTTTAGGTAGATCACACACATATTTTATCAGAGAATCATGTTTAAAAGCTATATTTTCTGTGTCATCTGTTACGGTTCACTACTAAAAATTGGCCTCTCTTATTCTCGGTAGCATTTTCTTTAATCAGATAATTAAGTAACAAAACTATTTAAATCATAAGCTCTAGTAAGATTTAAAAATTGCTCATGCGAATAGCTAAACGTTAATACATGATTTTACCTTATATTGATAGCTCGAAAAAGAGATGGGAATTGTATGTGATCCCGGCTTTTAAGCAGAGATGTTCATTTCTTCGTTTTTTTTCATTCATTTCAACAAAAAAAAATATTACCATTATTATCCAATACCATGTGATTGATGATTATTTTTGTAATAAAATAGGTTAAACTTTAGTGGCGGTCCCGTGTAAATTTGTAAAAAAATACCTTAATGTTGTAAAACTAGAAAATATTTTATACAAACCAGATCTTTAAAATCGGATATTACTTTTTGTTAAAGGTTTTTTTTCTATATTCTATATAATTTCACTACTAGACAACATATTCTTATGTAATTGTAGTGAGGTGCCATGCTTAATAGGCTGTAGTGATCACAGCACTTTTCATGTGTCGTCGCTCCTCTTCGCTGGTCTAAATTTTTTACGGTTCCAACGTTTAATTAATCTTTATATAATAATTAAAAATGTCGCCATTCTTATTTTTAGTAAATTATAAATGAGTTGATGTCGCAGAGCTATCAACGCAACAAAAATTTTACAACACTACGCTGTGAACGTTTGTGTGGTGCTCATATTGGTTACTAACGGTTATTGCTCTCTTTTTATTAACTACATTAGATTTAATCTGCAGTAGGAAAAGAAATCGCATTTCGGTTAAGCTGTTTGCTTCAAATCCTAGCTTTTCAAAGGGACAGTAAATAAATAGTTGGCGAAGTCGTAAGTTATAAAATTTTTGAATGTTTTTTTTTGCGAGAGTTGAATTGTATTTCTAAGCTTAACTGAAGAAACTGAACTCAATTCTCCAAATTAACTATATAGTGCATACTTATATAAATCGTTTAGTAGCGATGTAAACATATCCACTACAACAAAAATGCCGTAGGTGTTGTAACAGGCGACAGAGGGAAACAAATAAAAACTGCGATTGTCAAAACGATTTCTCACTATGGAACATATCTCTCCTATCATACGTGGTAGAGCCATGCTGCACTAATATTAGTTGTATAGTTTTAGCACGAATGGGTCTGCTCGACCGGGGAAGGACCACGCTCTCACAGAATACCAGCGAGAAATAGTAGCTTAATGCTGCTGTATTTCGTATGGTGAGTTTAAAAAACCGGAGACCCTTTTTACTGGAAACGAGGCATTCCATCTCGGTCCTCACGGGTGACAACGCATCTGCATTTTGATTTTTAATGGAGGATAGATGTAGATGTCTATGCGCCGCGGCAACCACTTACCATCAGATGTACTGTGTGCTCGTTTGTCACCCTATTCTATATAAAAATAAATAAATATCAGGGAGTAATTTATACCTATTGGGCAATCTACAGGGGATGCCTATGTTCAGTAGTGGGCTTTGTAGACTGTAACGGTAACGGTATATATAATATAATTTTGGTGCATCCGATAATTGTGTAACTGATGAAACTGACCTATTAAAACATTATATTAATTTTGTTAAGACAATGTTTCTTCGCTTAGAAAAAAATTTAATATAATATTTTAATTTAAGTGAAGAATTGAGGCTCCGGGAAGTCTGCAGTCTGTGAACACGCACAGGATCGCCCCCGTCACTACATCAGATTTGATAGATCACAAATCCTCGCTAAAGAACACCGATTCCTTCCAAGGATGATTCGCGAGGCTATTGAAATCAAAAAACATCCTAATTTCAATAGAGAAGCTGGCTGGGTGCTACCATCTGCTTGGGATCCTATAATAAATAAAATTAAATCCCAACCCAAGTATACAACTGCAAGACTTCAAGATACCATAAGTTCATACTGTGTAGATCGGAACAAAAGTTAAATAATTTATCTATGGTAACCGCTGTTAACTATGACATTTGGACGTTGAACATCTCAGTCCTCCCCGTGACCATGGGTGATGTAAAGCGCTCGAAACGTCGGGTATTTATAGTTAAATATACACGATAAAATCCGTAAAAACTAGTATTATTTCAGAATCGTTTAATTTAATAGATCAAATAATTATAAAATATTAAAGAAAACATTTAGAGACTTAGGAGATAATAATGTCGGGCTAAAATAATTTATTTAGCTTTTCTGCTAAGCTATTCTAAGTTACCTGTGCTTGCGCATACAGTCGGGCACTAGAGTTCTGTTTGAGACTTGCCGCCGTGACAAAAATTCAATCTGGAGGACATTATTATTTCATGTTTAATGTATTGTGCCTAATATCTGAATTTATACCCTCGAAATATATATATAAGGGGAAGCTATCTAAACGGACCTTATATAGATTTTACTCCGTTTGATTCTAAAAAAAAATTTAAGTTACCCTAAAGTCACTCCTAAAGAAGTTTTATTTCAAATAGGTACATTAAAAGTAAAAGTGACTACATATTTTTCTAGTACATATACTAAATAACAAATCGACTTGTGATAGAAAAACCTAAAACTTTGCTTGTACCATTTTTAGTCCCCTTGGAGTTCATGTGATCTCATTTAACGAATTTCCTTTTATAAGTTGCCTCCAAACAAAGTTTTCGTAAAATACTTTGTAGTTTCATGGAGGGTTTAAGAACTCCGCATCTTGTTAGGTCCAGAATCGGATGGAAGGTTTAGTTTGTGTCATGTAACTTGATTTTCAGTTGTCCGATGGTTGGGTTGTAAAATAAATTAACGTTCAAGCAATAAAAAATCTAACAATAAAATTCAAAATTAAACAAAGCAACAAAAATTACGTTAAGATGTGAGATAGATTTTTCTCAAGTTATTTGAGATCGTTGATAGAAAACATTACATGTGTTTAAAACTTATTTGACATCTTAAACAAAGTTACCAAGTGGAAACTGTCACTAACGCAATTATTTTTTACTTTATATTTTTTTCATTTATTCTTAGATTGAGGGTCAAATTCAAGGCAGATGTATTAAAATATGATTAAATTATTGTTAATTTCTATTATACAGGTTGGTTTGTGGTTGCAAACGTGGGTGTGTACATAGCCATAGTAATTTATTTATAAATTAAATAATCTTACTTAGTCTTATCAAAAGTTAATCAAATTCGTCTGAATAGAACTTAAATAAAAACTTGCTGTGTTTCAACTTAGCTTTTTATGATTTGAGCTTGAAAAATATCTGCAAGGGAAATGTTTAAAATAAAATAATTAAGATTTCTTTATAGATATAAAGATTTTTTTTATAGCATAGGGTGAAGAGCACACAGTCCACCTGATGGTAAGTGGTTGCTGCGGCCCATATATATCTACATCTATTTTCGATTACAAATCAAAATGCAGATGCGTTGGCACCCGTGATAACTAAGATGGAATGCCTTGTTTCCAGTAAAAAGGGCCTCCGGTTCTCTACACTCACCGTACTAAACACAGCAGCATCAAGCTACTATTTCACGCTGGTATTCTATGAAAGCGTGGTCCTTCCCCGGTCGAGCCAACCCATTCGTGCTACAGCTATACTACTAATATAACTGCAGCATGGCTCTACCACGTATAAACGATAGACAAAAAGATAGAGTCAAAAGGTATCAAAGTAGTAGTTAAGTTTTTTGACGTTCACGTTTTGATGTCCATGAAGCATTATGATTCATATTCATAGACGCATGACACACAAAATAATATTACTGCAACCGCTGATCAAGAAAGAGTGATGTTTAAGAAAAACGGAGGTTTCAAATGAACCTGCAATCCTTCTGATGGTAAGTTGCTACTGCCGTCCATGGAACACCAGTAGCCAATTTAAAACAAGCAACGCTACAGGTACTTTATCACCACTGAGGACTAAGATGGAATGCTGCGTAGCCTGTATATATACTGGCTCCCTTCAGAGCGTAAGACTGTAGTGTAGGCACTGTTATTTGGTGCTAGAAAAAGGTGTTGTATTTACCCAGACAGACTCATGAGCAGAAAAGAAGAAGTATCATATACCAGTTGAAAATTTGATTTATGTAAGCGTATTTTCAGTTACAACTAAACAAGAAAATATGAGATAAAATTCTAATAGATTCCTATAACTTTCCATATACGCTAAAAATCTCGTTCGGTGGGCGCGGGTTCTGTTGAACTTATTTTTCGTGTTGTATTGTCGTAACCCGTATTTACTACGTTTAACAAGCAGCCTGTTGAGCAGTACTGGACGTTATTTACTCAGTAATTATATGAAATATGAAAAAACAACATGCATTAATCACGAGCTATGATGATCCTGATAATTATTTTATTTTATCTTGTTCCTGATCAGGAGAACATAGCAAGGATACTAGAAAAAACATTAAATAATTGAAGACGTAAGTGGATGAAAGTGATAACTCGCGTTCTACTAATTTTGAGTAAATCAAGGTTGAAGTTTCACTTTTGTTTTTTGAGATAAGTTGTTAGAAAATTGGTTTTCGATTTAAACTGTAATACAAATTTGAGTAAACAAACTTAAGAAATTAGGCTACGTGAGCAATTAAACACTTTTAATACTTAATTGTATATAATTTCGAAAAAAAACTGAACATAACTCTTTCTTTTACTTACATTTTTTAAACATTTTGGCATTTTAGCTATTTCAAATTAGGTTTTAAGTAACATTATGTATTTAATGCGAAATGGTAAACATTACTTAAATATTACTTAAAACATTATAAATAAAAACGTAAGCTAATAAAACAGAGATCAGTCTTGACAATAAAATAAAACAGATCAAAATAATACTATTTTTCAATTAAAATCGACCCATAGAAGTACTGATATTCCGGCTTTACGTACTTAAGTTGGTTTCGGAGATTTTCTTTCTTTTTCGCTGATACGGTATTGGTTTCGGAGATTTTTTTTTCACTGATATGGTACCGTATCTTCCGTTCGTATGCGGAATCTTCACAGAATTGCGCAACTGAGATCTTTTTACAATATTCAACTTTTTGAAGGGTGTCATTTCATCGTATGTTTCTTTATATAGGTAAGAACCATATTCATCTACGCGTATTCGTTTAATACCGTCCCTAAAACTTAGTTTGTCATTATTTACATCTTTTTTCTGTTAAACAAATTAAGTGTTTCCTGTAACTCACTAAATGACACTGAAATGTGCGCTCATATCAATGACTGTATTATTTCGGGAAACTTTACATATAATATTCCTGTATTGTTCAAGAACGTAAACTGTATCGTGGTTCTTAAGGACTTTTTCTATCGTTTGTATCAGTTGATCGAGCAAGTAGATGAGTTTGTATATTTGGTATGCATATTTAGCAGGAATGTGATATATGATAAGAATATAGAACGATGAATGAGCGCAGGAAATAGAATAAATGGGGCCTTACACTCTACTTTGAAGATATCAAAAAAGGCACGTTTGGCAATTCGCAATGCTGTGTTGGTCCCTACTTGAACGTATGGTAGTGAAATTTGGGTGTGGCAGAAGAAGCAGGAGAGTAGAATAAACGCAGTAGAAATGCGGTCGTTAAGGAATATGTTAGGGCTGAATCTGAATGAAAATGTGAGGAATTGTGTCATAAGAGAAAAGTGTGGTTTGCAAGATGATGTTTTGACCAGGATTAAGAAAGGAATACTTCGGTGGTTTTGTTATGTGGAAAGAATGAATAACGAAAGAGTGACAAAGAAAATGTATGTTGCAGAAGTGAACGGAAGAGTCGGAAAGGGACGTCCTAGGTGAAAGTTTATCGACCAAATTGGCGATATATTGAAAACGGGCAAAATTGGGAGTACCCTTAAACCAACGACTACGTATGCGTAGGTATATGGATGTGGAGAAAGCGAAAGAGGTGTGTCAGGATCGTGCCAAATGAAAGTCTGTAGTCTCTGCCTACCTCTCTCTGTGACAGGAGTGAATGTTTATGGTTATGTTTTTTTTTATCCGAGTCTTAATAACTATGGCCAACCTCAGGGAACTTGTGGTCTATTACTTTAAAATATCTCTTTAATATAAGGTATTGTAGATACAGTGCAATCATGTCAAAGTTTTTGTTCTATCCGGCACATGAATCCGACCAGATTAATAAATGATCATTGTTTTTGAAAACCTCCAAAAATTTTAGAAGTGCGCTTCCAAATTCAACACTTCCGCGATCCGCTATTATAGTGTAACGATTCCCCCCCCCCTCTCTATGTAGTAATAAATAATATTATATTAAATATTATAAATTCCCCTTTATAATAAAATTTATATATATTTGACCAGGATTAATAAACTACGTTTAGATCTTTCTAAATGATCTTTCTAAAGGTTTAATAATAGGCCGTTTGAAATATTTTGGCGTGATCGCCTTAGTTAGGACCATTATTTACGTTGTGTTTGTTTAGTAACTTAGTTCTTTTAGGTGTCCTTTGGAAGAATGAATATTCACTAGAGCAATTGAAAGCTGTTGGTAGTGCCTTATAAGCTAAGTGAACCCCGTTCACGAAGACAGGGCTCGAAAAAGGTTAAGAACATAAAACGTCCCTATTCCGCTTGTATCAGGTTTACATTATTAATTATCCCTTCCCGCTCGGAAAAGGCTCAAAATATATTTATACAAAAATACCCGATACAAGGGCTTCGCTCTCCTACATTTATTTAAAAAAATGTAGGGGAGGTACACGGCCCCACACACGCCGTGCACGTTGAGCGCCAACCATTTTGATGCACTCCCCCCGCAGGGAACGCTAATTCGGGAACTGGTCCGTAGTCCACAGCAAAATAACTGGCGAACCAGTAAAAGAGGCTTGGCCCCTTGTTAGTGCGTAAGCACAAACATCGACCGAAGTCGCGCATGTCAATGCGTGTAAACGTCATACAGAGTACGAACGAATCCAGCCACAGTGCATGTACGTCACACGGTTTAGGCAAATAGGCACACTGGTCTAAAACCCTCCGTGAGCGCCACCATCTGCCAGACCGCCGCTCCTGCAGACGTGATGTAAGTGTATGGCATCACCACCAATTGCATGATCAGCACGGCTACTAGCCGCAGAGCGTGTCATGAGTCTACCGCTCACCTCAAGGGAATGGGGTCCCACGTTGTGCGGCTTTCGGCCGCAGCCTTGAGAGTCTCCTCAGATCCTCCCGCCAGCTACCACCCGCATGAGGTCGACACATATGCTCCACCAACCAATACAATGGCAGATATAGCCAAAAGGCGGTTATAAGATAAGAGTAATAATTCGTCATCAGAAAGGGTTTTTGTCACTGACGTTGAGTAAATGCATTTTCGATCATGTTTGTCTCACCCACCAACAAGTTGCCTTCAATCATTCAAAGGTGGGAAAGTTACAGAGATATAATATTATGTTGTTATATAAAACATCGTGGAGGGCAGACAGTCTGCAGCCCCGCAATGAAGGGACGCGACTTGGGCAAAGCTACTTAGGTGTGAGTCAAACCAAGACGCAGAGAGCGCCATTGAGAATAGCGTCCCACCAAACAACCATCGCAGAGACGCAATGCTGCAGAACGCAACAAGCATCAATACGACTATCGTCGGGCTTACACCATTCCAAGGTCCCCCATACATCCCAGCAGTCATCACCACCCGTATACCTCCATCGACCAGAACCACAAGAGAGCGTCGAATCAGGCGCAGCACACCCGCAGATCCATCACAAGACGCAATACCGCAAGTAGCAGTAAGCATCAATGCAACCATCATACGGGTGGCGCCCCCTCACAACACCCCCACATGACTCCTATCGACTTTGGCAACAAAGTTGGTATTGTTGTTATATAAAAAATATCACCAACGTATCATAGTAGCACGCTACTAAGACGCCAATGAACAAAACTCCACGTATCATAGCGCTAATGCACTAAGACATGAAGCTGAGTATGCCTGTTACACTTAAAAATGCTACCAAACACACTCATCATCCCAATCCGAAATATAGACGAGGCATCGCTATGCACTACTACGCCGCCCACAAACGTTATGGGTGTGCGATGTCCACGGGAAAGCCTTATTGCTACAACAAACCCGCTTACCACCGGCACTAAGATGATATGTCTAGGACACATCGGTTAGCGAGTCCAAGTTTACCTCGGACCAATTGCTCGTGAAGCAGCACACACGCCACCATAATATTCCTTTTCAAGTCCCTAATGGAGACCTCCTATAATATTGCTTTTGTATCATAGACCTTACTTTCATAAGTCATGTATATATAGGATTCGAACCCATGACCCTACTATTGTAATGCATATTAATCATAGAGACCTTCTATAGTATTGCTTTTGAATCATAGACCTTACTTTCATAAGTCATTCATATATAGGATTCGAACCCACGACCCTACTATTGTAATGCATATTAATCATAGAGACCTTCTTTAGTATTGCTTTTGTATCATTGACCTTACTTTCATAAGTCATTAATATATAGGGTTCGAACCCACGACCCTACTATTGTAATGTAAATTCATCATGGAGACCTTCTATAGTATTGCTTTTGTATCATTGAGTTTAACATCATAAGTCCCTAATATAGAACTAGTCACTGTGCTACAGTACTTCAGGCAGTCGGGCTCCCTACCATCCCATATATATGTACTGCAGGAATGTATCTCCGGCAGCTCATCCATACAAGACATCTATACATGAACACCTTCAATAACAGGAAAATTTTCTTTTATACGTGAACTCCTTCCACAACTTAGGAAATTTCTTTTATACATGAACACCTCCCATGACTTAAACAATTTTTAACAAATTTTCTAATTATCTTATAAACGTTATTTAACTTAATTTTATAATATTTTTTGACCTGTATTTCTATTATTTATCTTATTTTAAATATTTTTTTTCAAGTTTTTAAATAAATTTATTTATTACGAAAAACAATAATTTTGCCTTTAATTTACTATGTTATTGGGATAATGTCTGAAATATATTAACTTTATGTTTTTTAATTTAACTTAATTGCTTAATATATATATCTTTTAAGACTATTTTTGACGCCCCTTTATATTGAACTTAATTATTAATAATAATATTGGGCCGTCACAATAGGATGACCGAAAGCTGCTTCCAGTATTAATTTTGCGCTTGCTTTGCATCCTGCCATTACTTTTCCACCTTGCCAACGTAAATTCACTATTATAAATAATATTTTTGTACACAACACACGCTACAATACGCGCTCTGTTAGAAAGCCCGCGAGAATATAATTTTAAGGTCAGAATGAAAATCAAAACAATTGACTCACGTGAACGAATTAAGGTGTTATGTATAAGTGATGTCCTGTCATTCGATTATCGTTCGCTTAGTGGAAGAAAGTGTTATGTTCGTACATATCACTTTCTTCCACGACAAAAAACTTTTATTCTATTTATCAAGAAGGTAAGTGATATGGGCTCATTCCTCTTTCATCCAGTACCATTTTCAAACTTAACTACACATAACACCTTTATTAACTTTCTGTTTTTAAAATACGTCTTAAATTGATAGTTTTAGGGTCTAAAATTATTTTATATCGACATATCATCACCTTTATCTATGCAAAAAAAACCTGAAAATGCGACATATCACCTTCATCCAATTATGTCTTCAATTATATTAATATCGTTCTTTGATACAAGTACAAATCAATTTAATATAAGATGTGGCAAGGGGTGAAGTAATAAGTGATATGCTGTTGCCATTTTTATATATTTTCAATATTTATTTTTTATAATATATATAATATTATTTTTAGTTAACGCATCAAGGAAGGACAAAGAAATAAACATACACACTTTCTCATTTATAATATTATTAATTTATTTATTATACACTTTATTGCACTCTAAAAAGTGTTACAGATTCGTACACAATAAAAATACAAAGCATAACAGGCGACCTTATTGCTAAAAAGCAATCTCTCCCATGCAACCTTAGGGTGAAAGTGAATCAATCTTGGATAAGCGGAACAGCACAAACTATGTAAAATCAAGGAATAGAAGTAAGGAATATTAATAAGGATTTATTATAATATTTATTATTCATTGTCACTGTATACGATCGGTTCTATTCCGTCCATTAGATCGTCCTCACTTTCACTCTCTGAGCTGGATTCTTCCTCTTCGAGGGATATAATTAATTCTCTCTGTTGGATTTCTCCAAGTCTATCACTCACCCAGTATTCATTTTCTAATCTTTCGATATGGTTAATTTCTTTCTTCCAATCGGAAGCCGTTATAGACTGTATTGCGTCTCTTGTCAAACCCTCTATTTCCCTTTCAAACTGGTTAACATTTTTAGCTGCCACCCTTTGTTTTATTAAGTTCCATATATATTCGATAGGGTTCAAATCACAATGGTAGGGTGGCAGCCGTAATACCTCGTGTCCATGCTCCCTCATTAGTTCGTCCACTATATATTTTTTCGGTGGTTTATTGATCAGTATTATATGGTACAGTTCCGGTTTCGTCATTTTTTCATCAAAAGGAATGTTGTTTTTCCGAAGCCAACTCTGCATCTCACCTTCCAGGGACGAGCTCACGGGTGGTTTTTCACACTGCGTTGAGTGGTAGGGAGCATTGTCTATAACGACGAGACTGTTTTGAGGTAAGTTTGGGATTAGTTTTTCTGTCAACCACTTTTTAAAGTTTTTACTATCCATTTCGTGATGGTAGTCCCCGGCATTACCTTTGCATTTGTAAAGCAATTCGGCACCAGGGATAAAGCCGTTTTCACCGCCAGCGTGCACCAATATCCACCGCTGTCCTGGATTATCATTTTTTCTAATGCTTGCGTCATTGTTATTTTGCCAGCATTTGCGCACGGTACAGTGGGAGTGAATCCATGTTTCGTCTAAATAAGTTACGGGTTTTTTGTCCACCCCAAGTTCATTGTTTTCTTTCTTCCTTCGTAAATAACGGGCTCTCCAGGCAGCAATGTCTGGCTTTTGTATTAAGACTTGTCTTGCGTTCTTACATTTTTTAAATTTTTACCCCAAGTAGTCAACGAGTATTCGTTGTAACGTGGTTTTTTCACCTGTAAAATAAAGATTTTATTTTTAATTTTTAGTTATCGCGTGGTATTTTTTCAAAAAATAATTTAAAATTAAATATCTCAGAAATGGTTCACTTTTGCATATGGGTGCCCATACACAAAATTGTTGCAAATTACCAGTTCTAGCACCCCTAACAAGATTATGCTTGAATTAATTGTCACCTTATATATGGTATGACCTAAAGTATGATATATAATACATATAAAAAATGTCAATAAATATGGGTACGTACCTGGAAAATTTAAATCTGCTTTTGTAGCCGTTAAAATCTTTTTCAATGTTGGAATTTCTTTCCGTACTGTACAGAAACTGTTGACAAGGTTTCTTAGAGCACACAGATCAAAATTTTCGAGTTCAATTTTTTTTGAGCTCTGTTTCCTTTGTTTTCCTGGAGTTGATAGTTTAAGTTCTGGTCTTGCTTGAGAAGTACATGGTTCCGATACTACTGTCATATCATCATTTTGGTCTTGAGAAATTGACTGAACTTTTTTCGCCTCGTTTTTCATTCTTAGTAGTGTTGCCTTTGATATGCCTGTTGCTACACAAGCCCTCTTTAAAGCTTGGTCCACAGGAATAAGAAACTTTTTTTTGATTTTTCATCTTCGAAAAATTTTAAAACTTTTAGAGCAAGTGTCCGTGCTTGGCTATGTATTGTCTTTCCTCCCATCTTTTTTTAAAAATAAAAAAGGCGGAGTAACTCCTAAGCGTCACAAGAAAACGGCACAACACAACGTCCAAACTTAACAATAAAACAACGCAATTAACAACAAACAGATAAAATAACGGTCAAGTATAACAAAAACAAACAAAAGTCTAAACCAAACAACAAACAATTATCAAAAATATCGAACTAGAGTCGAGACGCGTATACGTAACAAAAATGCTATCGGTACTGAGCGCGCACGGCCAGCGCGGGACGCGGTGCGGGGAGTCGGGAAGGGGTCGCATTCCAGCGGAGTCTCAAGTTAATTCGTACGTGTTGTAGGTTGGTCCAACTTGAGAGATAGGATAGTTTTTTTGCCCATGAGTGATCCACAATTTTTTTTTTGCGAATTCAAGGATTTTTAATAGGACATGACAAAGGGTCGTCGAAAAGGGCAGAACAACGTCTGCCTGGCAAGCTAGTATAAGATATAATTTAATATATATATATATATATATATATATATACATTAAAAGATGCCGTTGTATGGATAGATAGATATACGCGAAAAAATACCATAAAATCGTGCTAAAAACTACATTATTATCTTATAAGTAATTTTGATGGACATGTTTCAGGTCAAAAGCTTTTTGATTTTACGAACTGGTTATTCAAAGTGGATAGCGGTTGACTGCGTTGTTAGCCAAATGATTTTGTGTAAACGCTTGTTTTAAGTTACGCTATTTTTAGTTTGGGTCAAGTAAAGATAATTGACACTAAATAAGTAATTGAGTCGGTTCAAACTCAAAACTTAACAATTTAAGGCTGTCGTCATAAAGTTACACTAAACCGAAACTATTTTCTCTTCGTCTGTGTGTTCATTTGATACACTTATTCTAAAAAAAAACATTCGGTTCAAATTTCGTGTTATGTTGCAATCAAACTTATGTTAACCTTATTTTATTAACGTCTACCCTATTAGATGAATGTTTACGTAATCATTTCCAAAAGCTTTCTTATATTATCATGAACTTAAAGATACAGTTGACAGCTCCTTAGCGCAGTGAATTATCAATGATAGGGCTGTCGATAACTAAAAACAGCACCAAAGTATCATAGTAGCACGCTAATAATACACCAGTAACAAAAAATCCACGTATCATAGCACTATTGCAATAAGACATGGAGTTTAGTATGCTTGCTGCACATAAAACTACTACCAAACACAACATTATACCTAACCCGAAAGATAAGCGACGTATCATAACACTGTGCGCCAAGACCCCGTCATTAATCAATGCATGCGATGTCTACGGACAAATCGTATTGCTACAGCAAACCCGCTTACCACCGGCACCAAAATGATATGCCTAGGACATATGGGTTAGCAAGTCGAATAATCCTTTTAAAGTCCTATGTTATGCCTATTTATGCGTATATAATGCTTTTACATATTTTAGACCTTTCGCATGTCTGCTTTATTTCACAGAAGTTACTGTTATCTGTCTATATGGGACTTCAATTTACAATGCTTAAAGATCTTCTATGTTAAATGCTTTTGTATCATAGACGTTACTATCATAAGTCGCTTATATAGGACTATACATTGTACAACAGTACTTTAGTAGTCAGACACTTGACCATCCCAACTAATTTTTTGACCAATTTTCCAATTGTATTTTAAATATTACTTATCTTAATTATTGTAATAGGATCGACTTGTATTTTTATAATTTATTTCATTTTGAATATTTTAAGTTGTTCTAATAAATTTAATAAATTTTGTAGTACAACATCAAACCTTTTCTTTATTATAATACCTAATGTTCGAAATTAACGTATTTTAAATTTGAATGAATGAGGGAATAAAATTATTTTCGAACATTTTTTATTTCTGATATTCTTTTTAAAAACCCTATTTTATAAAAAAAAGACTATATTATGCATTGTATTATATTTTTATAATCATCATTATCATTATTACAGCCCGACACAAGCTCCGTACTGAACACAAGCTTCCTTCTAGTAATGTCAAATTGCTCGGCCTTAAACCGACTGCCAACTTCACAAACAATGTCTTAGCGGTGTGTTTTTAAATTTTTTTTACACATTTTTACTTCTGTTTTAATTTTGCTCTTTTAAGTTTATCCGTAGTGTGCTTTATCTGTTTTTTATTTACTGAATGCAATATGTAACTAATATTTCAAAACTAAACATTTATTTTTATATTTTTCTAACAGTTGTCACTTCCGCGAGATGAAATATTTGAGAGATTTATGAGATATGTCAGATATATCATCACCTCATATTAAGGTGGTGCCGCCCTGGTAGCGGAATAAGTCGTGAAATATCTGATTATTTGAATTGGATAAATTATATGTTAATAAACATTAAGTTTACAAAGCCGAAGAGTAGGATTCACTTTGACAAAGCTCGCTGTTTATCTTTTAGGCACATTCATCCAAATAAATAGGATATAAGAGAAGTCTACTCGCAAACGGTGCTATTATTATCTGTTAAAGTTTAACACTAACTTTGTGACACTTGAAAGTGGATTGGGACTATCTAGATAGTTTAGAACTAGAAAACTGCAAGTTACAGGTTGTTCGCAATTTCGTTTATCTATCTCACTGTTGTTGTTATTCATCTAAACGAATACGTTTTACATAGAAATAAAAACGAAATATATGAGTAGCAAAAATCATTTAAATAAAACTAGTTTTTATGGATTCCCGACGTTTCGAGCACTTTACAGCACCCATGGCCACGGGGTTGAGGTGTTCGAAGTTTCGGTGTCATATTTGACCGCCGTTACCAACAGATTAAAATTATTAATTTTTGTTCGATCTACACACTATGAACTTTTAGTATGCAAAGTACTAGCCACCTTCTCTACTGAAATTTGGATGTTTTATGATTTCAATAGCCCCGCGAATCATCCTTGGAAGGAATCGGTGTTCTTTAGCGAGGATTTGTGGTCTATCAAATCTGATGTAGTGGTGGCGGCGATCCCGTACTTGTTCACACACTGCAGACTTCCCAGAGCGTTGATTCTTCACATCAGCTCTATATTTTTAACGCGGGTTTTAATTAATATTTTAGTTTGTCCTATGCAAGAGGGACCACTTTCACAATCTGAGTTTTTAGTCTCCATAACTTCAGCGTCAATTATTTTAATTATTTTAATCCTCAGATTAAATTCCGCAAAGCTCCCAGACCACTTTAAAGTATCTAGTAAGCCGACAAAAGGCATATTCGTTAGATTTAATGCTCGTGACATGTTTATAATTGATTTAAAACCACAACCGGGACTTTGTTTTACTGTCAGAAAAAGAGATCAGGCAGAAAATAATGTGACGTTTTCATTCAACAATTAATTATTTTCTTATTAATATTACTAATATTTTCTAATAAAAACCCTGTTTTTTTCTTTTAAAGTACGAATGAACATGGAATCTCATTTAGTAGAAGTTATACTTTATATTTCTGTGACCAATACTTTGTAGTAAGTACAATATGTTATGAAGATACTACGACAGGATTTTTTCATAAATTTTTCGAATGTTTTGGGTGGTAAGAAGCACCTCGTTTATATTTAAGGCGTAAAATACCCAGACAATGAGCAGCAACGGCAAAAGTACCATAAATATGTTATAGCAATCGCGAATATAAATGTCATCCGTGACGATTAGTAATAAAAACTTTTACGGGCTGATAAAGAAAAATAATTAATTTCCCTGCAAGTGGCGGCGATTTTTTTGAGTATAAAGATTTCTTATACCTTATATTTAACTATTTCCGATAGCAGCTACGCATCCACTGTTTTATTCAGGTTTGATTTTTTTAATTCAGTATGATTACAGGCTGTGATACACAGGTAATAATAAATACTTTTATAGAAACATGGTGTTAAACGAGCACAGATTCCACTTTATGGTAAGTGGATGCTGTGGCCAATAGATATCTACATCGATCTTCTATTAAAAATCTAAATTCAAATACATTGTGACCGTAACGAACTTCGATGCAATGCCTAATTTCCAATTAAATGTTTCTTAATACTCACCAACTTGACTGCACTTTGGCACACTTTAATAGAAGTTGGTTAGCATGTTACCATGACTGTTCAGTTTTTACTAAATAGTCAATTGAATGCCTAAAAAATATTTTAAAAACACATTTAAAGCACTTTTAGTTCTCCGCTACTCATTTTACTTAATATAGCTCGGGTATTTCTCTTAAACGGCACTAATTTTTGAAACTCTCCTTCGGCAATACAACTTTTGCCACGATCGTTAGAAAGTTACAAAACCTGCGGTCAACAATCAATTAACGCTTTTCACGTCGTAATTATGGTAATAAGATTTTAAATTACTTTTTTTTTTTGATATAACACGTTTCTTCATAATTTTGCTCAACATAGGCTTTACCCATGAAATGATACAAAAACTGTCCTGCACCTGCATCTATCGACTACATGAATGTGTTACCAGGTCGTCACTCTATAGTAGGAGCCCGACCTATACCAATTGTCATTTCAGCTCACTGATTAGTTGGGCTATGTCCTACATCATATTATAACAACTTTTATAAAAAAAAGATTTACTTTGTGCAGGAACAAGCGTTTACATTGATGAGTTTCGAAAGTTTCTAGTCTTTCCTGTTGGCGGTGATCCTTCCAACGTAACGGGCGAGAAATATCCGAATAATTTTTGACAATATTTTTATGATGATGATCAGCATCACTATCGTTAAGGTCTATCACGAGCAAAAGGTAAACAAGCCTCCCCCAAGACTCCTCCTTGGCGGAAATAAAAACTGCGTCAAAACAATTTGACTGCGTTTTAGCTAAAATTATGTCGAACTACTTGTACGAGTGTCCATAAGGGAGTATCCTTGAACCTTTAATGTTTCTTATATACATTAATGATTTACTTAATAACATACGACATCGTATGATATTATGTATTTTCTGTATTTTTTCTATGGCAATAGACAAAGAAGGATATTTTTTTAATAAAATTGCCTATATTATCAAAATAATCATAGTATCGAACTCATGAGGACTAACAAAGAATGCCTTCTTTCCAGTAAAAATAGTTTCCGGTTCTTTACACTCACCAAACAAAACACAGCAGCGTTAAGCTGCTATTTTATGCTGGTATTCAGCATCGCTGGAGAACCTAAGCACTATACTCAATGACCTCAATAGTGTCTTCCAACGGATAGGTCTTAAGATGAACATAAAGAAAACAAAAATAATGTTCATATTACACCTACGCCGGCGGTTGTTGAGAGAAATAAGCTCGAAGTTGTTGATGTTTACATGGGACATGTATTCCAACTAGGTAGGTCCAACATCGACCAAGAGGTCAATAAACTGTTTCAACTCGGCTGGGCAGCATTCAGGAGATTACGACACATCTTCTCGTCATGCATACCTCGAAACCTCAAAACAAGATTGTAAAACCAATACGTATTGCCAGTGATGACTTATGGATCTGAGATGTTGTCCTCCACAGCCGACTGCATGAAGAAGCTCAAAGTCTTTCAGCAATCAGTGGAGAGGGATATGCTCGGAATTTCTCTGCGGGATAATATTGTTAGTGTACCATGTGAAACAGCACTATAACGACAAAGTATATTAGGGATGGTTCCTTTTATCTACAATCATTTGTCTAACAATATTAAAGAATATTAAATACAAGTCTTTGAAAAAAAAATTAAAGCACTATTCGTTGAAAACGTTTACTACTCAGTGCAAGAATTTATTCATGAAATATTTAGATTTTTTTTGTATTTTATTTACAAAATTATTCTTTCGCTTGATGGCTTTTTTATTATTTTTTAAATTATACAATAATAATTTGATGATTGACCTTAAAATTGGTAATAGTTTGACATTTCAATTAGTAGGACAATTTTGTCGTCATTTAAATATTTGTATGCCAATTAATGGTGGATCATATAGGACACAATTAGTAATTGTCAAAATCTTTTAATGTATTCTTTAAAGTAAAGTAAAGTAAAGTTACAGCATATATACGTCCCACTGCTGGGCACAGGCCTCCCCTCATTTATGAGAGGGTTTTAGGGCAAGGAAGTGTCCGCCGCGATGCCCCAATGCGTGTTGGCGAACTTCACATGTCTTCGAAATATTTTTTTCTTATTCCTCAGACATGCAGGTTTCCTCACGATTTTTTCCTTCACCGCTGAGCACGTGGTAAATCACCACTTAAAATTGCTATTAATAATTTCATTGGTGGCGGTGGGGATCGAACCCGGGTTACTCGCGTTCTGTTATGTTTACAGCGAGTGTTAACCATCTGAGCTACCACGGCTGCATGAGACCAAATTTAATCAAATTTAGCGCTTGTTCTCAACAAGCGCTAAATTTTGTTTACTCTGCAAGACATAATGTGTTCATGATTTTAATCAATTTTAAAACATTGGAATCTGAATAATTTAGACTAAGCGAATACTAGTAAATATTATAATTATAATATTTAAATACCAATAATTAAAAAAATTAAATTAACCTTTGTTTCTTTTGTTTGGTACATAACCTAGACTTAACCTCTACGCTCTGACAGCGCGCGACATGTTACACTCCCGTTCACTCGGGACCTTTTTGGCGGGAAAATTTCTAGGTTAGGAAATTTTTTGCAATATTGCAAATTTTGCTATATTTTCACTTTGAGACAATATTTATGGATAAAACTTACAGGAAGTCTTGTTGAATGTATAAACTATCGAATAAAATTATTTTTGGTTGCTAGAAATTGTAATAAAGTATATAAATTACACTGTATAGCATAATAGTAGTATAAACTTCAATTTTAGTGACAAAATTACTACTAATTTGAATTCTACACCTTTGTTTTTGGAGAAATTTATATGAAATTGTTTGGAAATATGTATATTTTATGTTTTATGTGTTTCCATTCGTTACTCATACCAAAATATTAAAATATAAAAAAATTAAAAAAAAAAAAATAAAATAATATTTTATCTGTGACATTTCGAACAATATTTCTAAAATATGTTCGTGTGAATTTGAAATAAATACAACGTCATGTTATTTCAAAATATGTAGGAAAACTATTTTTACTTACATTTTACACTAAAAATAAATGAGAATTTGAAAAATAACACATTTATAACCCGCCCGCCAAAACAGGCCTTTCGGAATTTGAAGTACTTTTGGCAATTTACTTTTCACTTTTTATACCACAAATTATATATCTACGTGTTGACTATATTACAAGAAATGTAAAAAGTATAATACTTTCGTTTTTAGTCCAGACACAAATATAAAATTCTATAAAAAAGACAGAGCAACTTCATCAAAGTGACACGTGGAACGCCGGAAGTTCAGAGTGATTTCTTTTTTTTTTTTTCTAAAAAACATTGCCAGGTTATGGTTTAAAATAAAAGAGCATATCTTTGTCTTTGATACTAATATCTATTGCATAGTGTCTTTGGTTTTGTTTAAAACGAAAAAATAGTTTTTTCATAGGTAGACATGTTTACATAATTCTGATCTAATTCGATCACTACTTGGCGGGCGTAAGGTTGGTATTGCGCGATCGAAAGTGAGCATGGCGTGGCGTTCAGATTAAAATAAAAATGCCAGTAAAGAGTTTTCTCATCATTTAAAAGATACGTCATCATAGTAGGTAAAAATTGTGGTACGCCTGGTTTTTATACAAATCGTTATTTACGCGATATTTATTTAAGAGGGGGCTAACGAGCAAGCAGTTCAGCCGATGGCAAGTTATCGAACTTGCTGGGTTTCTTGGTGATTCTTTATGGAACATTAATTTTTCTATTTCAGTAGTGAAATAAAGAATTATTTTGAAGTCTGTAAACACATACATATATTAAATAACAATTATTCTGTTCCAATATTTTGTCTTTCTTTTTCATTACTCTTAACTAATTAAATAAGAAATATATTTTTAATAATTTACTTTAAAAAACAAACAACGGTAAAATCTATTACAACTGTGTAACGTTGTACTGGAAACAGTATTTTTTTATAATATTTTTGCAATAAAAAAGAATATTAACAATTCTATAAACATTACTAACATTCCCCTAACCACTCGTGGTAAGCTTAAATTGCTTATGTTACGAGTGGTTCACGCCAGTAGTCGAATGGTGGATTCGGATGGACGTTTTTGAGTTCGCGGTCCGCGCCCTGCCATTAGGCTATTGTCGCTTAAGTATGTATATATTTGCATTATTATATATATTTGCAACATACCCTTAAAATATATATACGCAGTAGTATATATTTTCCATATGCCTTTCCATTTCGTATCGTACTAAAATTAATTTATTTTATTTAAAGCAACATAAAAAATACAGACCCAATTTTTAATAAAGATCATTAATTAAAACAGTATCGTACTTTAAAATAATCGACTTTTCATTTCAGCGATTATTTTCGGCTCGTTAAACAAAGCTGGAAATTGAAGGTAATGTTTTATTCTTTGAAAAGGAAATTTTAACGGCAGTATTAATATTTTGCTTCCTTTAATATTTAAATTAGTTTTACTTTGTTATATGAGCCGTGGTAGCTTAGAAGTCAGGCGCTGCAAAATTTTACAATACGCGAACAACGCGGGTTTGGATCCCGCCGATATCAATGATATTGTTAACATCAACAAGTATTACGGCAAAAGTCTTCAGTCTCTCACTCTCTCAAAAATTTAGATACGTAATAAATGTAACAATAAAAAGTAAACAGTCTGTTTGTGACTGATTTTATGCACGCTTGACCGAAATGCTTAACAGCCTTTTGTCCGATGTGAATAAGATACGCTCTTATTAACACCGGTTAACGGTTGCGTCATGCCCGTCCTCATGTATACCCTTGACATACTCAGGTGGACTCAGACTGAACTTAACGCCCTGGATAGAAAAGTCCACACTACCATGACGTCTCATAGAATTATGGGACGTCATGGTAGTGTGGACTTTGCATTTTTCATCAGATTCATCTGAGATCGTCGGTAATGAGGCTGTACTTGCCGCGAAAGCAAGGTGGGTGTGGCTTTTTAAGCACGCTCGCCATGCATAATCATGAAGTGTGCATCCTCCATAATCACTTCCTTCTTTTTGTCACGACCCCAAGGATTCTGATACTAGTTGAGGAAACAAGGGGAGTGCTTTGAAACCGAGGGGATACGACAAAGGAATTCTTTTGAACGGTAAACGTACAAACTTGTGTCTTCTGGGAATTAAACTAGATTTAATCGCGCCCAGTGCGAGATTTTGTTTAACAAAGTTTCGACTTCAGACAAAAGTTTGTCCCGGTACTCGGCAACGTTTTACCAAGAAATATTGGCATGGCCGGTGTGTAAAGCATCACCAGTGCTGTCGTTTGCATAACAATGAATGTAACCAGTTTGCCACATGTCATTGATAAGCAGAAGAAACAGCGTTGGTGATAGCACGCAGCCTTATAAAACACTAGCGTCAATGGGCTAGTAATTAGATCATGCACCGTCTACTACGACCTTGATCCTTTGATCAGCAAGAAAACTGATGATCCAATTGCACAAATTCTCAGAAAGCCCGGAGAAGAAAGCTTCGTGAGAAGCGCTTTATTCCAAACCCGATCGAAGGCCTTCGCTGTATCCAAACTGACGGCCAATACCTCCCCTTGAACTACTTCTTCCGCCCATTTATGAGTTAGTTAGCCCATAAGATCACAAGCCGAGTGACCATGAAGAAATCGTACTGGCGGTCACTAATCAACTTGTGATCTACAAGGTACTGCCTGAGCTGGCTGTAAATAATGGACTCCATTATTTCAAGAAGGTGATGGCGATAGACCTATAGTTGGATGGATCATAACGGTTACCATTTTTAAGGATCGGGTGCAATAAGGCTGTCTTCTATGATTTCGGGACTACGCCTAGGTAGTAGGAGTGCCGGAAAAGACGTGTTAAAACTGATACCAACCTTAGAGCACACATCTTTAGCATAATAAAAGGCTGCCACTAGGCCCACTCGACTTGTTTATGTCCAGGGAAAGGAGTGCTCTGCGCACCGAGCGTTGTGTAAACAGCAGATCTTGCATGGAGCACTCACACCGCGGAATGGTCAGCGCTGTGTTCCCTCTGTCAATAAGAGTCGAGTTGGAGGCAAACAAAGAGCCCAGTAGTTACTTTTGTCCGGTGTGAATAAGACACAAGCATATAACGGTTGGGTGATGCCCGTACTCATGTACACCTTCGGTATACTTACGTGGACTCAAACTAAACTTATCGCCCTGGATAGAACAGTTCACACTCCTATGACAACCCATAGGATGCATCATCTGAGATCGTCAGTTATGAGACTGTAGTTGCCGCGGAAATATGATAAGCATGGCTTTTTAAGCGCACTTACCGTTAATAATTGCGAAGTGTCCAGCCTCCGTAGTTACTTTGTGATGAGATCGGATTATCCATTCTATAGGAATGTCATGTCTAGTGATAAAGGGCCTACTCCTCTATCCTTAGTCAAAGAGCATTGTCAAAACCCGGCAGTACAGAGCATTTCCGACAGGGAGACCGTATTCAAGGAGAAGAATCTCCACGGGAGGTTTTAAAACACTCTACATGAGCCTTTCGTAAACATAGTTGCCTCCCTCTATTGGCTACGGTTTGGTGACCTCTTTGGGGAAATCGATGGTTTTTTCTGTGCGGTACAGAATCAGGTTATTAAGACCAACAACTATGGGAGATACATTCTAAGGGATGGCACCGTCGACATCTGTCCAGCTTGTCGCTATCCCAATGACTCACAAAGGCATCTTATCTGCGGTTGTTCGGTACTTGCACTTGCACGCAATTGTTGACATTCTGATTTAGGTATTATTATACCTATTATATTTCTGTTACTACCCGTGCGGTTAAAGAATGGGATTGAAAATGGCGTGGCATCTATTCACTTTTTGACTCACACACACTGACTGAAAAGCGTTGAGTACCAGTATTCCACCTGTTTTCAGAAGCTCCGCTGTAATTTCATCCTCTCTTAGGGCCTTGCCGTTTTTAAGGTAATGGAAAGCTACTCTAATCTCGCTCAGACTAACGTCCAGGATATCATCGGAAAAGTGTCGGATAAGACTTGCTCTTGGATACTTACTCACACTTGCCTTGCGTGTGCTACAACGACGATGTGTACAGCTGCCCATGGAACCTCTCAATCTCGCTCAAAATCTCAGGTGTCCCGGAAACGATGCTGCCACACTCAGTCTTTGGCTTTGACAGTTAGCTCTCGCTGGCAGACAGATCTCTGGCAAAGATTTAGCAGCCCTGGTTCCGCTCAATCGTTTCTTCAATACGAGTTGTATCAAAGTTGCGTAAGTCCTGCCGCACGCATTTGGAGATCTGTCTGTATGCTGTCAAATTTACTGACATTTAGGATGTATCTCCGATAGTTGTTGGTCTTAATAACCTGATCCTGTATCGCACCGACAAAACCCTCGGTTTCTCCGAAGAGGTCACCAAAACTTAGCCAGTTGAGGGAGGCGACTGTATCTACAAAGGGCTCATGTAGAAACCTGTAGTACCTCCCGTGGAGCTCCTTCTCCTTCTATACGGTTTCCCGGTCGGAAATGCTAAGCACTGCTGGGTCATGCCATTGCTCGTTGGCTAACGACAGAAGAGTAAGCCCTTTAGCACTATAAATGACGTCATTATAGAATGGATCATCCAATCTCGCCAGGAAGTAATGAAGGAGGCTGCACACTTCGCAATTATGCATGGTGAGCGCGCTCAAAAAGCCACGCCCACCACGTTTTCGCGGCAAGTACAGCTTCATCACCGAAAATCTCAGATGATGCATCTTATAGGACGTCACGGTAGTGCAGACTTTTCTATTTAAGGTGTTAAATTCAGTCTCAGTCCACCTGAGTATGCCAAAGGTATACATGAGGACAGGCATAACTCAACCTTTATATGCATGTGTCTTATTCACACCGGACAAAAGGCTGTTAAGTACTTTGGTCAAGCGTGCATATAACACGTCGCAAACTGACTGTTTCATACCAGCCTCATCGATACCGATGTTCTGTAACATACCCAGGTATCGGTATGTTTCAGCCTGGGAAAGGGTGCTTAAGTTATTATTATTATTCTTATACAAGTTCAACAGTTTGTGTTTAAAATTAAAATGGGTATAAAATGGTAAAGCCTGTCTTACAATGGCTTAGACACAAGTCACAAGATGTAACGGTTATTTCGTCATCAATGTTCTCTTGTTGCCTATTAGTTATATATCCGTTTGGTGTTTCTCTTTTCAGAGTATTTCGACTTTTTCTCTTTTTGAATTTAAGTCACGGTGGCCTGTCTGGAACTGTCAATGTATACAAGCCGACTGCTTGGGACAAAATAATAAAGCACAAGTTATTGCGCGGTTACAGCTATATTAAGCCAACCGTGAAAGTCTGCAGAAACCAATGAAAACCGAACGGAAACTTTTAGTTAAGTAGTTGCTTATATGTGACTAAAAATAATTTTGTAGCTCAAACTGGTTTTATAATCAACAAGTTATGCTATATTTATCTTAAGGTAGGTAAGCTAAACACAATGAATAATAATTGCATTAAATAAAAAGTAAAAATTTATTCTTTGCTGAAATCTAGTGTAAGAAGAAAATATAACATTCAAGAATTGGCTAGACCCGGAAACCGGTAGCAAAAAAAAGTGTGTCCGTGTTATCGCAGCACGCAGTTTTTATAAGCAAGATACAACCATATATATTGCCGAACAGAGGTACCTTTAGCGATGCTCGAAAAACCAGTAATAAAATAGAAACAAAAACTCGGCTGGAACTGGCACTGGATTTTTACTAGCTTCTGCAGAATTTTTACGCTAACGCTGGCGTAAATAGCTATATAGTAGTAAAATATATAGTATTATATATATAATATCTATATAGTAGTAATCGCTAATAGTGGTCTTCTCCCACTGTCTGGAATATAACTTACATTAATGTTTTTACTTTAACGTACGTTTTTATGCAGATTCTGAAGGAAAATCATAAGTATTAACAGTTTTATTTTTTATTTTGTAACTCTTATTTACATCGTTAAGAATTTGAGTTATTAATGTTATTTATATTTACACTATAATGTATATTTCTGCCATAAGGATGAAAATCAGAAGCAGCACACAATGTTTTTGATGTGTATAAAACAAACAATACCATTTCTTTGCTTCATTTCTTTTAAAAATTTCTATTAAAATCCCCTGGATAATAGTATTTAATTATTAAAATAAATAGAAATAAGGAGAAAGACTAACAAATGTTCGAAATCAGAGTACGAAATTAATATTTTGTACCCTGTATAAAACTTCGTTCTTTCTAATTCGACGCATGCAATTAAATTGATTTCGAGCACAGAAGTAAGAGTAAGAAACGAATGAATAATTATAGTTAAGTATATTTATAATCATCATCATTTCATCACATCAAAGCCTTTGTTTAGCAGTGTTCTTATGAAGGGTGGTTATTATGATAGCGATTAATTGATAGAATCAGGCGTTGCTTTGCGGAAATCTATTAAAATAAAGATATTAATAGTTAATTTGCAGCCATCTGCTCAATTAAATGCAATGACGTGTCTTATCTGGATTTAAGAGCGCCTCCCACCCTCTCTCAATTGCGTGCACTAATCCTGGCATCATTAATCCCAGCACCACCACTCCATACAAAAATTATCTTTCAAGGCAATGTTTGTTACTTCTGACTTCGGAAAAGACTAAATAAAATACATTTGTCTTGCCTCATCCAAACTCTTTCCCCAGCTGTAAAGCTGTAAATTTGCCGTTTTGCAATACTGGCCATTTCAAATCAAAATAATTTTTGTTTCGCTAAGAACTCGAATTTAAAATACTTCAATTTTAAGAACACGGAATTCTGTTTTCAAAATGAGTGATTTGTTTATTATCTCTTTCGTCATTGTGAATATATTAAAATATGAATACCGTCGTGACAGTAACGCGGCATAAGCGACACGCAACATCAACGACGTTTACGGAGTGAAACAACAAATGAATGAACCACCTGTAATTGGTTTTCCCTCTTATAGTCTGGAAATTTCGACCTGAAAATAAACCCCGTGGTCGTCCGAAACGTATGGTAGACCATGATGATGAAAAGACGATTGTGGGAGGTGATGATAGTCAATCTATGGCTGAATTAGCTGCAGCTTTTGACGTTAGCATAAAAACCAAAGATAAACATCAAGGCTCAGAAAAATAAATTGTATGCCATACAACTTCCTCTTCCGTGTGGAATTCGAAGACTCGGCTCTAAGTGCTGCATCCAAATGTTAAGATACTGCGTCATGGAGCCGTCGAGTAATAAACATTAGTTTACCTCACTCAGTTAATGTTTTTGAGATCCCGTCCGTATGGCGCTTGGATTGATTACTCTTCTCTGATGTTAAACAACAGTGTAACCACTTCCATGTACCTGTTCGAAGATACAAAAATGCCAGTTCATACTTTATTTATGTAAAGTACTTTAATTGAGGGAGTCTATCTTGATCCATAGGGGTGACAATATATTTTCTTTTTTTGGAGTAGTTTGCAGAGATATTACAGTTCTTCACCAAGTTCCCTTTTAAACATATCCCTCCTCAAGAGATATTATATACTTTGTTCATTATTGTTATTAAATACATTAATATAAATGTTCACAAACATTTTTGTTTCGTTTATTATTTTTAAGAATTTTCTCTTAGACTTGGTAAACATCACATCATCTTCTTCTCTCAACAACATCTTTTAACTTTTTCACTATCCTACCTAGAAGTACAGAAGCGATTATAATGGTTTTGGAAACGTGCCAAATATAAAGTGAATGTCATACCGTGGAAAAATATGAGAGTTATGCCAGATTATTGTTTGTATTTTTTTTATGATTTCCTTATTTCCTCTTAAGGTTTCTCATCTTAGTACATAGGATGTTCTGCCTTTATTATATATACATATTTAGGCGCCTGGTGATGGTGTAAAAGAATCCATCACCTTATTACCTTATAAATGATATGCTATGTTTAGTCAGGTATATTTATATGACACAGTTGGGTGCTTTGTGATATTCCTTGTGGAAGAAACCTAGATTGAGTAGTGGTCTTGTGGTGTTCAATTATGATAGCGATGTTGTTGATGATATATAATTTTATATTATTATAATATAATATAAATATTAATAGGAAGCGTCATTTTATGTGTTTTAGTAGCAGCAAAATGTATAAAACGGTTAACTTTCTTTTTGATATTTTGACGGCAAGAGACACAGAGGGAAGTTTATCGACCAATTTGGTGATATATTGTAGATGGGCCAAATTAAGTATACCCTAATCCGATGAATATGTATTCGTAGATAAAGAAATGTTAAAGAAGCGCAAGAGTTGTTTGAGAACCGTGATAAATAAAAGTCCGTCCCTGCATACGCACTGGGTGAAAGGCGAAGGAGTTTCTCTATGTACTTGTATTGGAAACATGTCAGTCAAGAATGATTAGTTCCTTTGACCCAGGTTCCATTAAAGTGTTGATGATAGCAATTATATTTTTTGAGGTTTCCGTATCACGAACGACAGTGATTGACAGCACCTACGACCCAAGAGTAATGCCCGATGACCGAAACTATGTTCACTCTTTGACATTTTTTTTATAAATTACAGAGTACTGAAACTCAAAATGATCCATTTGATTGATCGATTTGAATGACCCGGTTTGTAAGACAAATCAATACTTGAAATATTCAGTCACTAGAAATAAATCAACGATACATGTCTAACTCGTATTTAAAATTATATTTTTTCATTATAACAATATGAAGCCGACAAAAACATCTGTATTCACACTTCACTAGATTAAGAAATGGCGGCTAAATGAACATTGTTAATTGTATACGCTTAAAAACATAGGATGGTTCAATGCCGTTTAGCTATAAGTGTGAAATTTATCCACACCGTTTTATAACTAGAAAAGTCCCAACGCCTTTCTTATATCACCATTCCTCAATATACTTTTTTTTAACAAAATAATGATTTTTATTCTTTACAACTAACGTTATGTGAGAAACAAAACTGTTACGAAACGACGAAACAAAACTCACCTATTTTCCTTACTTCTTTCAACATTTTCCAATCTATAACCTTAATGTGGCCTGAATATTTCGCTGCCATTTTGAACTTTGCCTACACCTATTAATTATAAGCTTAGCGATAAAGGACCTAAATAACTAAACTTAAAAATGAACTAATTGATACTTAAAATAATTTTAAAAGTAAATTACAATGCTACGCAGACATTTAAAATAATTTTTATTATAAAAATTAATGTTTGAACTATTATTCGTGGATTTTATAACAATTTCAAAAATGAGGTATTACTTAGCGGAAATTCATTTTAATAATGTAAAATTTAATTAATTAAGATCCACGTCAAAGATATGATGGTTGTCTCAACCAATTTTTAGAACACATACATCCCTTCAACGATATATATAGCATAACACTCCCGTCACCAAACACCGTTACCACCAACACCACTAAGTTAGTAAAGACACAAAACCGTTTTTAATACGACACGTGTAACGCCACTGAACTTGTCAGTAGATCACGGAGTCTGAAAAGTTAAACCAGCAGAAAATCTATTTCTTCTGTTGGTTTAATTTTTCACACAGATCTAAGTTAACTATTAGTTAAATATTATTCACATCATTACGATTTTTATCAATCAAAACTTTTATTAATAATATTTATACGAATTTTCTAAAGCTGATCACCAGGTGAGTATTTACGATTAAAGATCTAACTTATGTGAGTTTGTTTACATATAACACATTCGTCCTTGAACTTAATAACCAATTGAGATTATAAAAACTTCACTAAACCGTGGATATTAATAGAAAATATGCAAGTAAACCGATGTTGCTCAGGAGTTAAACGCTCGCTGTAAATTTCGCTGTACGCAAGCAACCTGGACTCAATCCTAGCCGACACCAATGAATTTGTTAGTCGCAATTTAAAGTGCTGATTTTCCACGTGTTCGGGGGTGAAGAAAAACATAGTGAGAAAACCTACATGTCTGAGGTAGGAAATAGGTAAAATAATTCTGAGACAGGGCAAAATAGGGGTGATTTCTTTTCCCTAAAACCCTCTCAAAAAGAGGAGTGGCCTCTACCCAGCAGCATACTGCTGGTTCCGAAGTATGTGCTGTAGCTTTATTTTTTATACTTTAAATAAGTTAACAAGATACTTCGTGGAAGGTCTTCTTTTTTGTCTACGATCCCTCTGGGTGGTTATCACCAAATTTCCTATTTATATTGTCAAATAGCAATAATTGCACTGCTGTATTCCGGTCCGAAGGGTATAGAGAGTCAGTATAATAACAGATTGTGGGGTATTTCCTCTTAATCCTCAGCGGTATTTACAAAAATGTTAACACTTTCGTTATAACTTTCTTTATTTGTAGTTGCATGCAGGTTTATATGGACTGCAGTAGATACTAACCATCAGATGGACAGTAAATTTGTTTGTCACTATATTTGGGCTGGAATATTTTAGGGTAATTGATACATTAGGAACATAAAAAGTATTTTACCCTGGTATACTCCGAGAGTATGATTCTTCCACAGTGGATCTGACCTATTCATGCTGCAGTTAGTTTCTACTGCAATCACATTTGCAGTAAAGGTCATTAAGTAAAATCAAGGCATAATATTCTACAACGTACATTATTTTAAGACATTAAGTTCACGTCTGGCGCCGTTCCAAAACTATCACGTAAGTTACATAACGAATTTAATTCAACAAAAACATTGGCGTACTGTCAGGGATACATTTATGCGTTTGTTTACAATTTTTAGTCGTTAAAATATTTATATGTACGTGAAAAGTCTGATAAATTATATGAAGGTACGCATTTATTAAAGTATACAGTTGTTTGAAAAACATATCATAAAACCTCATCTTTACTTTAGACCGACAGCTCAATACTCAATTACCATGTATTACATAGACTTAAATAACCGTTTTATCTGCGACGGTTGTGTGTTGCGTAGAAATGATATAGTTTTTTTGCCTATTTCGTTTAATGTACTTTACGAAGCAAAGCACAAACTTGTTACGTTCTTATTTATAACAATAAAAAAATGTGGCTATAGATAAATAAAGGTTCTACAAGGCTATACATGAGCCTTTCGTAGATGCAGTCACCTTCCTCAACTGGCTACATCTCGGCGACATCTTCGGGGAAACCGAGGATTTTGTCTGTGCAGTACAGGATCAGGTTAAGACCTACAACTATGGACCTACAGCTGATGGACAGGGCACAATCAAGGATATTTTTGGTTGACATTGCCTTATAATATGACGAAAACCTAGTGAAATCCGAATCAGATAAGAAAACAAAATAGTTGGACCTGGCTCACGCGGTGACCGACATGTGGGGTGGCCGGTCGACCGAAATTATTCCTGTAGTCGTCTCTAATCCCTCGTCTAATCCCAATCATCCTCTCGGGTCATCTGAGGCGACTGGAACTCCGTGACGGACCGCTCCGGGCTCAAATGCAGAAAGCGGTGTTTCCCCCTAAACCTCGGCCGTTTGGTCTCCCTTGCCGAGGACTTCGATCTGGTTGGGCTTTAATTTATTTATGTAATATTTATTTATTTATGTTAGTTTATTTAATGTGTACTTATGTATGTTTATTTCATCCTTTTATTTATTTATTCAGCCCGACCAAATGAGAATACTTTATAATTACCTAATAATAATAGATAAAAAAATAAATAGATTCGCTGAACACATACGCAAAAAATTTATGATATATATAATTTATTTACAATTGAATTATTTAATAAATATAATTGAGTGCTCCAAACAACCGCCTATATAGACAAAACTAATAAATCGATAACAACGAGATTAACTCTATGCCTACAACCCTACTAAAAAGTTTGATCGATTTAATAGCAATTAAGTATATATCAGAGGCGCTGGCGGGAAATGAATTCGAGTCGCTCGAGTACTTTATACACGCCGGCGAGATTTTGAACAATCACAGCTCTTAGTAATGTAGTAAGGAAACATAATTTTTTAAATTCCAGTCATGAACTTTAATTAAACTTAATAAATTTTCCCTGAACAAATTTGAAGCTTACCACAAAAACAATAAATTCTCCCCTTTCAATTAAAATTCCAAACACGGCTCATTGTTTATTTGTACAGAACTAAATTATAAGCTAACCACCAAACCCTAATTGCTGTTTGCATTGTGATCATTGAATGCTACGGAAATTGTAAATTTTACTGTTCAATAATGCTAAAGGTAATCTGCATAATGATTTATCCAAACATTATTAACGATATACGAAAAAAAACTTTTACATCGCAATTTTTTTAAACCTAAATAACAAACGAATTTACAGTCTTAAATTTTTATACGTGGTAGAGCCACGCTGCGGCTATTAATGTGTAGCATGAGTGGGTTGGCTGGACCGGGGAAGAATCACGCTCTCACTTGATATCAGCGTAAAATATCAGCTTCATACTGCTGTGTTTCGTATGGTGAGTGTAGAGAAAGGGAGACCCTTTTTACTGGAAACGAGGCATTCCATCTTAGTCCTCATGGGTGACAGGGTGTCTGCATTTTGATTCGTAATTGAGGATAGATGTAGATATAGATGTCTATGGGTTAGGGTTACCACTTACTATCGGGTGGACTGTGAGCTCCTTTGTCACCCTATCCTATAAAAAAATTAGCCCGCCTGATGGTTAGTGTCTCCTGCAGTCTAAGGACACCTGCAGTTAACTTCAAAAAATGTGCGTTGTTACTAAGATAAAATACCTCACAGCCTGTAATTATACTGCCTCTCTTTATCCTGTCGATCGGAACACATTGTGTAAGCTGTGGTAAGCTGCTATTTGGTGGCAGATATTATAGGATGGATATTTTTTGGAACAAGTTCCAGTTCTAGTTTCTGTGATATTAGTGTCGTTAGACTTTTAGTTCTTACGGCTTGAGCAGACTCAGTCCATCGGCAATTAATAGTTGTATTCATTGACAGGCATGAGCAACGGAGCAATGGATAAAACTATTAGAACTTGCTGTGATTGACAAAATTGCTGAAAAACTTGGATGTAAATAAAAATCCGGGCCCAGATGATACCTCACCTTTTTTCCACAAACATACTGCTAACTTAATAAACATACCTCTGTTCTATTTATATAACTGCAGTTTGCGTGATGTTTTAGTGCCCACTGTCAGGAAATCGGCGAATATATCCCCTGTATTCAAAAAAACTTTTAAAACTGACGCGACTAATTTTAGACCTATTTCCTTACTTTCTGTCTTATCAATAGTACTTGAACGCTTAGTAAATAATTCAATATATCCGAGCTTACATAACTTTCTCATTCCAGAACAACATGGCTTCGTAAAACACCGATCGACCATTATAATCTTACTTTATATACAGACTCTCTGTTTGATAATAATATAGACAATCGTGTACAAACTGATACTGTTTGCACAGACTTTTGTAAAGCTTTTGATAAGGTGGATCATTCTACCCTTCTTCGAAAACTAGCGTTCAATGGTATACGCGGAATTTGGCTTCAATGGTTCTCGGTTTCGGAGAAGTTTTTGGCCAAAAACCAAAAGGTTTTTTGTGCGTTCATGGACTTGGAGAAGGCCTATGACAGAGTGTATAGGAATGTGCTATGGCAAACACTGAACTTATTTGGGTTGAGCGCTGGCTTGATACAGACATTGGAATCTATTTATAGGGACTCTAGTGCTTGTGTTAGGATCAACGGGGTCTACTCGGACTGGTTTGGCATCCATAAAGGTGTCAGACAGGACTGTGTGGCTTCCCCGTGGTTGTTCAACCTATTTATTGGCAGTTGTTTGCAAAATTTGAAAGTTGAAGAATGCGGATTAAGGATGGGTGAGTTAACCATCAAATGCCTTTTGTACGCCGATGATCAAGTTATTCTTGCGTCTTCGGCGGCTGAGTTGCAAATGATGGTTACATTAATGAGCAGATCACTAAAAGAAGGGGGTATGAAAGTGAACGCAAGTAAGACGAAAATTATGGTTTTTGAAAGAGATGAAAGTAAAACGATATGTGAAATAAGAATAGAAGGGGAGTAGATCGAGCAAGTAGATGAGTTTGTATATTTGGGGTGCGTATTTAGCAGGGATGGGAGATATGATAAGGATATAGAACGACGAGTGAACGCAGGAAACAGAGTAAATGGGGCCCTGCACTCTACTGTGAAGAGTCAAAATGTGTCAAAAAAGGCACGTATGGCAATTCACAATGCTGTGTTGGTCCCTACTTTAACGTATAGTAGTGAAAGTTGGGTACGGCAGAAGAAGCACGAGAGTAGAATAAATGCAGTAGAAATGGGGTCGTTAAGGAGTATGTTAGGGCTGAATCTGAATGACAGGGTGAAAAATTGTGTGATAGGAGAGTGTGGTTTGCAAGATGATGTTTTGACCAGGATTAAGAAAGGAATGCTTCGGTGGTTTGGTCATGTGGAAAGAATGGATGAGGAAAGAGTGAAAAAGAAAATTTATGTTGCAGAAGTGAATGGCAGAGTCGGAAAGGGACGTCCTAGGCGAAAATTTATCGACCAAATTGGCGATTTATTGAAAACGGGCCAAATTAGGAGTACCCTTAACCGACGAGCATGCATGCGTAGTTATATGGATGTGAAGGAGGCGAGAGAGGTGTGTCAGGATCGTGCCAAATGGAAGTCTGTAGTCTCTGCCTACCCCTCTGGGTGACAGGCGTGAGTGTTCATGTATGTATGTTAACAATTTAATATTACTTCGTGGATAACGGTGATGGTTACATAATGATTAAGACCAATGTAATGTATACATTGTTATTTGGTTTAAGCATTATTATGTAATCGTTTTTTTGTCCTGAATAAATAAGAAAAATATGTGTTTGCTTAATTTCAAATTCCTTTTTTTAATTATTCGTGTAAACTGGGCAAGAAGCATATTACTTAAAACATAAAGCCACCTGCAGTTACCTGACTATTACAATTTGTTATAATCTATAGTATTTTCGGTCACAATTTTATGACATTTTATTCTAGCTATTAATATTTTAGGACTAAGTCATATCAAAGTCAATTTCGCCCGTTTAATTATGACAAGTTAGTTGGGATTTAAAATTTCAAGACAATAAAACCAAAACAGAGTATGGGATCAACACTGAAACGGATAAACATACATTATATATAACTAATTTTATCTATATACTTAATCGGGTCTAAAGTTCTGTCAAAACCTTATTATTTGAAAATTTTGAATACTGGCTAGATGGACTTCACCAAATTTGAAAACAAAACGTTTGCACTTGCCGAAAATAAAAAAGACATTAATTTTCATTAATTTTCAAATATGGAGTGGTCGATGAAAGAAGATGGGGATTATCGCGTTGCACCGCTGTGGTTACGCGCCAAAATAGATTTTTAATATTCTACAAAAATTGAAAATAACCCTACGATTCGTTTATCGCACTATCAACCGATTCACTGAAGATTCAAGCATCGAAGATCGTAAGAGGACAGACTGACCTGGTACGGTTACGACACCCGCGATGATCAAAGCAGTAAAGGCGCGAATCCAACGAATTCCTGTCCGTTAAAAAAAATCTTAGCTCTTCAGATGGGCCTAAACAGAACCACTGTCAAAAGAGTGATTTATGAAGACGTAGGACTAAGAGCTAATCGTAAGGAAACCGAACATTATTTAACGAGCGTTTGAAGAAATTTAGGCTGGATAGATCCCGCACTTTGTTACGGCGGTACGCGGAAAAAAATACCGCGAAATTTTGTTGTTTGTACCAAAATACCGTCCTAACAAACAGGGTGGAACCTCTTTCTCAAAGAATGTTTAAAAACATACATTGGATGAATATTCCAACAGGACTCTGCACCAGCTCATAGAGCATGAAATACGCAAAACTGGTTGACCACCCATGGAATTAACTTTATCGGACATGAAGACAGCCCTCTTCTAGTCCAGATTTAAGCCCACTGGGTTATAATTATAAGATATGGCAACATTTGGAGGAGAAAGCTTGCGCTAAACGTCATCAGAATTTTTAATCTCTTCGTGCATCTTTGACTAAAGCATCGGCAGAAATAGGTAGAGTGCGTGCTGCGATTGATGATTGGCCGCGTTGATTAGGGGCATGTATTCAAAATAGGGAGAGCCTATTTACTTACTTACTACTACCTTGCATTTCATATATAATTTCTATATAATTATCAAAAAGTGTATTATTAGTTTTATAAAAGTTTTTCAACAGAACTTGTGTCCTGACTAAGTAAGTTTTTTTATAAAATAAGGGTGACAACGAGCACACAGTTCACCTTATGTCAAGCGGATGCTATGAATGCTGAAGAAATCTACATATACCCTATTTTAAGAATCACAATACAGATGGGTTGTCAACCTTGAGGACAAAATGGAATTTCTCGTTATTTCTTTTAGCTTCTGTGGCTAATAATATAAAGAATTTCTCGTTTCCTGTGGAAGTACTATATTAAAAAATAAGAGAAAGCTCACGTAAAGGTGTTGTAATTAACTTCGTAATTTGAATTTAAAATTACGTCATACTAATAGTCTATTACGTCGGGAATCCGAATGCTCCTGAGAAAAAATCGTACAATGACATTGGCTTCGTAACACATATTGTAAAGCTTTTCTCCATATCAGTAAAGTTAGTTAATTACTTCAAGATAAAAATATTTATAAAAAGTAACATAATAAACAGTATTCATCAATAATCTGAATTCGATGGAACAATAACAAAATTGCAACACATATTGTGTATAATTATAAAGTTTTGCTAAGGAAAAAAAATCTTACGCCATTTGTTTAATACGAGCCTGAGGTTCGTGACAATAAAAATTGCCGATAAATTTACCTAAATTAACACTTTAATTTACTTTACACAAATTAAAACTAAAAACACTAATAATTAAACACACTAATTCACTTAATTCCGCTCCGAAGCTTCGCTTGTGTCGCTGAGTTCAACTCTTCCTCGATCGCATCTTGCGCCACCTATTTATTTAAATTAGCAAAATATCCGGAATGTTCAAGTAAACACGCGCAAGGTACCGAGAGTTCGAGTATAGATTTTCTAGAAACTTAGTTTTTCGGGTGGCGCTGTCGGTCGAAAGATTTATGATGTCATTTACTGCAAAGCTCCCCTCGCTCTCGTTTCTGACACTAGATGGCGCTAGTACGCTGATTTGAGCGCGGCGTAACACTGCCCCCTCCTAAGACATGCTCGTCCCGAGCATTATCGGCCCCATAATAACGCGCTAGGCGATCCACATGGACGATCTTAGGAGTCCCTCTTGCGCCTTTTTGTAACGACTCCGCAATGTCAAGGGATGTCCTATCCCGTGGTGCACCAACATTGTACAATTTCGATGCTCCTCTACTCCGTGTCTGAGGTCCCCTCACAGCCGCACAACTTGTACATGTACGACAGCAATCCTCCACATCGTCACGATAATGGACCCAGTAAAACTGTTCTCGGACCTTCAGTAGAGTTCGTTTAACTCCCAGATGGACTCTTGAACGACCATTATGGCACAGCTGTAAAACATTCGGCACTTTAGCTTTAGGGACAACCATTTGCAAACGACAGCTGTCTCCTTGACCATTGTCCCATTTACGGCACAGGACTCCATCCTGAAGCAGCAAGCTATCCCATTGGGCCCAATAGCTTTTCGTGGTTGAACTCATCGCTGAGACGTCCCTCCACTTAAGCTTGGTAGCACGGGCCTTCATCCATCCCAGAATCGGCTTGATGTCCGGATCTTCCTGCTGTGCATGTCGTAGGCTGTCCTTCCACCCGTTGCTGAGGTGGTCTGTCCTGAGCATCCTCACCGATACCACTTCCTTACTCTCTTGCCTACTACAATGGTTGCAATCTTCAGGACAAGGTCTTCTTGACAATGCATCTGCGTTGCCGTGAGATTTTCCCCTGCGATGTTCGATCTCAAAGTCGTATTCCTGCTGCTGCTGGGCGGTGCTTTTAGCCGCACTTCCTTTCTGAGACCGTTCACCTTCCCTTCCTAGGGTGTGCTTAGGGCAGCTGGACCGAAGATGGCCCCTTTCCCCACAGCCATAGCACCTAGGGCTATATCTTTTATTGTGGTCGCGAACCGTAACTGCTGTAACCTCCCTAGCGTGAGGTGAACGATGATCCTGTCGCCGCCAGGCAGTGCCGTTAGCTGCACTACCCTCTCGAGATCGATCAACTTCCCTTTCTTCAGTTCGCTTAGGGCAGCTGGATCGTAGATGGCCCTTTTTCCCACAACCATAGCACCTAGGGCTGAATCCTTTGTTGCGGTCGCGAACTGTAACTGCTGCAACCTCCCTGACGCGATGGGAACGATGATCCTGCCGCACGGCTTCTACCTTCTGTGCATGGGCCAAGGCGTCCTTAAGCGTCTCGTGGTGCCCGAGCCTCACAGCAGCTCTGACTTCCAGGTCACGGATGCCGTCGATGAATGTCTGCACCAGGTTCCCTTCAATGAGCGCAGGTACAGACCGGTATGCTTTTCTCACCAGCTTTTCCACCTCTAGAGCCCACTGCTGCAGGGTTTCGTTGATGCGCTGCACGCGATCTTTAAGCTGCGCACGAAAGACGTGTTCCAGGTGAGCGTCGCCATATCTCGCCTCCAATGCCTCAAGGAGTTGCTCATAAGTCACTTCCTCACCGAGAGATTCCAGAAATGTTAAGGCCTGGTCGCGCAGGCCTAGTGTGAGAGCAGTCATGGCCTGATTTTTATTCCAGCCGTTCGCCTTCATAACAGCTTCGAACTGGATTTTGTAGGCTGACCAGGAAGAGGTACCGTCGAACGGTGACACCTTGAACCCACGTAGCAAAGGTGTTGTAGCTACTACGGGAGCTGTAGCTCCATCTCAAAGTTTGAGTTCGTCCAGTGATTTCTTCATGTCAGCCATTACGTTGTCAACCCGATTTTTTACTTGGTCAATCGGTTGTCATGTTGAGCAACCTTATCCCACCTCCTTTATCTCCTTCCCGAAGGTAGCGTGAAGATCCTTCATGAGGAGCATTTGCTCTTCCAACCAACGGTCCTGTTCCTCTTGTCCGCCCCGCAGTTGATCTTCCAAACGACGGACCTGTTCTTCTTGTCCGCCCCGCAGCTGCTCTTCCAAACGACGGACCTGTTCCTCTTGTCCGCCCCGCAGCTGCTCTTCCAACCGACGAACCTGTTCCTCCTGTCGGCGAGCCTGCTCCTGCAGCATCACCATCAGAGCACCAAAGTCAGGTGCTGCAGATGTAGGGGCTACAGACGGGCCTGCAGCCGGTGGCTGGCCCTCCGACGTCTGCGGCGTTGCACCTCCAAATCTTCTTTGGTCCGTTTCCTGCTGGCGTTGACTTCGGGTACGGACACCCTCCGTTTCCTCCTTAGGTAAAATCGGCATGATTTTATCCCACTTCTGACACCAATTGTTACGAGCTTGAGGTTCGTGACAATAAAAATTGCCGATAAAATTACCTAAATTAACACTTTAATTTACTTTACACAAATTAAAACTAAAAACACTAATAATTAAACACACTAATTCACTTAATTCCGCTCCGAAGCTTTGCTTGTGTCGCTGAGTTCAACTCTTCCTCGATCGCATCTTGCGCCACCTATTTATTTAAATTAGCAAAATATCCGGAATGTTCAATTAAACACGCGCAAGGTACCAAGAGTTCGAGTATAGATTTTCTAGAAACTTAGTTCTTCGGGTGGCGCTGTCGGTCGAAAGATTTATGATGTCATTTACTGCAAAGCTCCCCTCGCTCTCGTTCCTGACACTAGATGGCGCTAGTACGCTGATTTGAGGGCGGCGTAACAATATAATCATTTTTGAACCTGAGTGAATTTTCTTTTTGTTACTGTTTTTGTTTTAATGCTGCAGTAATTTTTAACAACTACCAGAAAATTAAATATCTGACCATTATTTTTTCAACTGTTTATAATAATACCCCTAAATGTTTAAAGAACAATTGTAAAAATTATTACCCATACTAAAACCTTAAGTTTAATCGACTTCAAAACAAGGAGAATTTACTAAATTCGACTGTATTTTTAAGTGTGTTACTGTGGTGAAGAAAGTTATGGGGAATTTTCTCTATGTACTAATAAACTAGGTTAACTGATTATGATGATTTGTTTATTTTCATTTGAAAGCTGGTGCTTTTAACGTGTTTCCATATAAATGTGATTAAGATATGACTAGTTCTTTTTGAGTTATCCCTAATAGTGCGTATTTAATTGATTTAAACTGTGTTGATGATAATTTCATTTTAATAATATTTTAATCGGTTGTACAACATTTTTAATTTTACCACTTTAACAAACGCATCAAAATTTCTCTTTTATGCTTTCGATTTGTTTGAAAACTTAACAATAATATGTTGTGTCCCACTGCAAAGTTTTTGGGAGGTTCTGACGCAAGACGTTCACACGACACCAAATGCACGAAATTTCACCATTTTTCATGTCAAAATACACATCAAACTATTATTATTTAAACGATAAAACAATCAGTGAAGTCCACGCCAAAAGCTCGTGTTGAGTTTATTCTCCATTATACAAAGTAGGTAATGCTCTTTTTATTTTCTTCTTCTTCGTTGAATAAAAATCTATTTACGGATTTTATCGCGTTTAATCAACTATTTTAACTTATTTTTTAATTCATTTTCCTTCTTCATTATTTCTTGGAATCCCACTACTGGACATGGGTATAGACTGTTGTAGGGAAAGATTACCTTAATCATTACGCTTGCCAAGTGGCCTGACGGCAGTAGAATCAGACGTAATAATAAAAAAAGTATTTTTGATATTATTATTACATTAATAATAATATCAAAAATACAAAACATCCTGTAGGGTATATGTAGGTAATAAGTATATTATATGTAAAATGAAAAAAAGAAGTTATATGTTTACGTACCATTTATACACACAAAAATATACAAATTTCTTAACTTAATTATACGTAGATTCAGTAAAATTAATGTCAAAAAAGGACATCACACAGTATGTGTTTTGGAGTTTTGTTTTGTTAAGGGTTTTTAATAGGACGTGACAAAAGGTTGACTAAAAGGGCAGAAAAACGTCTGCCTGGCTATATATAGCTATATGTATGTATGTATGTATATATATATATATATATATATATATATATATATATAGCTATATGTATGTATGTATGTATATATATATATATATATATATATATATATATATATATATATATATATATATGGCCTCCTTTTACGTTACGTTATAAAATAAATAGAAGTTATTTAAGTTATTTCAAACAGTTAGGAGTGTTCATTTGGCGCTGAAAATGTTGACATTGTTAATAAAACAAGCAGAGATATTACAACTCAGCAATATATTGCCGAGATCATATGTAAACATTCCTCTTTGATGTAGAATGATATTTGAGAAATAAATGTTAGTGATGGGTTTCTGTTATGTTAGATCACATAAGGACCTCAGTTATAGCCGTATCATGATTTGTCTATTGCATGTTAGCTGCTATTTATAAAGGTCATAAAATATTTTCCTGTCTTATTGCAAAAATATATATTTTCCCCTTTCTGTAATTTATACAAAATAAAATAAATCTAAGGTTTTACGTAAGAAATTATCGGTAAATATGTCATTTGTTTTTAATTCTACTAACGTTCCGAAATAGTTTCTCCGAACGTAAAAGCAACGGAAAAATAATTTCGCAGGTAAGTGTAAAATTTAGGTGACATATGACGGCCGGGCGCCAAAATTAACGCAAATCCTGTCTATAAAGCGAGGGACCTCTGTCCAGCAGTGGACTTTTTTGTGATGATAAAAAGAAGGAAGGAGGAGTTTAAGTGAAAATATGCCAATTTTAATACGAGAATATGTAGAGGAGCATGTGGCTCATCCGATGGTAAATGACTAGTCGAAGAGGAAGAAATAAAAAAGCTTTTCTTAAAGTTTCCTAAGCCTGGTGGAAAATATTCCTCATTTCAAGTGGTCCCGTGATGCAACAAACTTTTAGAATAAGGCACGGTAGTATATTACTAACCATCAAGATGATGCAGATAGAATTAGGCTTATGCTGCAGTGTCCGTGCTAAAATTTGGCATTAAAACGAAAAAGGACAAATCCTCAGACCACACATAGTGAGGACAACCACTTTTCATATTTGTTACAATCACCTGCACGCGCAGTAACGCTGCTGTTTGACCACCAAAGTTCTGGCGACCTACTGAAGACAATTTTTTTAAACTGGCTTTTATTGTAACAAACTAGTGATGGGAAATAGTACAACCAGTACAAAAGTGTCGGCGTGTACTTGACCAACCATCTATAAGGCGTAATGTAGTGCACCTTTATAATGTTTTCAAAGGTAAAACCTATTTAAAAAACATTGATTTTATATTACACTAGTTGATTGTCTCATTATTATAAAACTATAAAATAAAATCTTTTTTTTATACTTACGGGTAGTAAACATGTCAACTAAGTGGGATATTTGTAACAAAATTATATCCAAAAGTTACCCAGGAGTAGAGTGTGGTAAATATGAGCGCCTAGTGCATCTAAGTGCTAAGTGTACAGGACTGACAGCTTACCGCACATAAAACTGCCGCACCCGGATTAGGATAGACATGTCAAGAATGTTTGCAAGAGACTTCCGAGCGTAATTCATCAATAGTGATTCCAGAAGATGATGATGAAGATGATAATGATAGACACGTATAAATTGATGCAAGTGTGGTAAATATGAGCGCCTAGTGCATCTAAGTGTTAAGTGTACAGGACTGACAGCTTACCGCACTTAAAACTGCCGCACCCGGATTAGGATAGACATGTCAAGAATGTTTGCAAGAGACTTCCAAGCGTAATTCATCAAAAGTGATTCCAGAAGATGATGATGAAGATGATAATGATAGACACAGAAGTAAAAATTGATGCAAAGACTCCATTAAAGGATATTTCAAAATAAGTAGAAAAAACGATAAAGAAGGAATTAAAAGATGTCAACGACTCACTTCAATTTCATAGTACAAAACTGGATGAGGTGATGATGTCTATTGAAGCATTTAAGCAAACTATTAAGAATCTGGAAAGAAAGAACATCGAACTTACCAACAAAAACAACAATCTGGAAACAAGAGTAGGTGCATTAAAACAAAAATTACAGGAAGTGGAGTAAAGTAAATCGTCTAAATGCATTGAAATAGCGAATTTACCACTACGCAAGGATGAGGATGTGAAGCAACTGGTTGATAATGTTGCCGAAAAGCTAAATATATCCAAGGAAAGCTTTACAAAAGCATACCGATTAAAAGGAAAAAACGATCAGAATGGATATATGTGGAGCTAAAAGAGGAAAGTTTATTGGATACATGGATGGCAGCCGCAAAAAGTACTGAGATTACGGTAGCAGACATTCATCCAGAGAAAATAAGAACAGCAATTCTGTTTATATCAGGGAAAAAATGACACAACACAATAAGAAGGTTTTCTGGCACGCAAAACAAGAGCTAAAATTTAAGCAAAACTACAAATACGTCTGGTTCAAAAAGGGATAATCACTCCCTTTTTGAGCAGGCATGCAAAGAAGAAGTACAAATGTAAAGTTTTCATTCTAGGAAACTTGGATGACATAAATTCACTAGCTAATAATAAGCTATGAAATCCTCCATCTTATTTAGGAATTAATATTTTTTGTACATTTTTACATATATTTTGTTCTTCATATATTCCTTGAACGAATTAACTACTGGACCCGACATAAAACACAAATGTATGAAAACTCGTTCAACCAAGTGGAGAATAACGCGCACGAAGATCTTATTACATTAATGTAAACACAGATACGAAATTAGTAGAAATTTTTTCTATTTCTAGTGCTTGATCGTAGTCGATAAAATATATCGATGAACGATTGAGAAAGAAAACGCGTATCGTAAATAAGCTGTAAAACAAAGGAAATAAAGGGATAATGAAAGTGAGGTAAGCTTCTGGTATTTAAATTTTAATTAAAATAAAAGAAGCAGGACATTTTTATAGACTTTATACAATTATAATTATGATAAACGTCAAATGTTTTGTTAAGTTTAAATTATTTTAGTAGGTTTACTGACTTATTATGTATCATCTTTCTTAAAATGTGTTTCTTAGAATTTGTTGTGTTCGCTTGTTTTCTTATTTAAGCAATTCTAATGTTTAAATACTTTTCAGCAATGGCTTTCGTTAATTCTTCGACGTGATTCACGTCGTCGTTTCCAAATTTATGGAAATGAATGTCCTCGTACAACAGAAATTGCAGCAATGTTTCTGTTACTTTCAACAGAATAAAGTCTGTTGTGTAAACTTTTTTTAGTCTTTTATTCTGAACACCCTTCCTAAGTTCGAGTTCGCAGTGCTAACAAATAGCTATGGTATCACTTGAGGGAAGTATCAGTTTTCCCTTGTCTTTATGGGCAATGAGACTGCCTTCATTGGTGTCATTTTCTGTTTCTTTGCATTAGTATTAAAACAGGCAGTATCGAAATATACACTGCATATTATAGCGCTGTGATTCGTCGGGATCCAGGTTTCATCTTTACGAACTGTTTCTACCCACTTTCTCTTTCGAGAAGGGTCACGGGGAAATCTGAAAATTCGTGTAATTTATGTGTTTAAATATTTTAAGTACAGATACTTATTATAATTTTTGCATTTATAATATTTTTATTTAATTATAAAAATTATTATTATAAATTTAATGACATCAGATTGTAGGATACTGTTATATGTATAAGTATTTTAAGTGTTATTATATTGTACAAATAACATCATCATTCATTCGGTCATATTGTCAAATTTCGATATATTTTTTGACATGGTCAAGCAATAGTCGATGTCAAATTGACTCACTCCACAATTTTAGTGACTGTTCTGAATGGAATAATCCATAAAAAACAAACGACCAAGCCTAAAATTGCTTGGTTACTGACAAGACCGATATAGATACGTCCGCTCATATGTCGAGTCAAGTGGTTAATTAGTTCAAGATATATTCTTACTGTCTTGATCTCTGATAACCTATTTGTTACAAATAAAAAAAGGTATGGAACCTATCGACTACGAAAATAAGAGTTCGCAAACTGTGTAAACCCATATCAATTTTGTAATTATCTACCTAAAAATCAAAATATTATCCTATTATGTATGTATATTAATATCCGTTCTACCACAAAAAACTTCTCCTATCTAGAACAATGTATATTTAGTTGCTCACAATGCTTAGATGTAATAATAGTAACAGAGGCAAATATCTCAGAAAACATCAGTAGTTTATATCATATCAATGGATATCAAATGTTAACGGACCTACGGGTAACACGACGAGGTAGTTGTATTATCACCTACATTAGCAATAAACATAAATATAGAACTAAAAAATATAAAACAAAATTATGTGAAAGTCTCATATGCAGTCACCACCCCTCCCGCACACCGCAGATATTTGCGCAGTGTACCGCCCTCTTAGTATGAGTAAAAATCTTTTTATTGACGAGCTATTTAACACACTTAAGAGTTACTGCAGCAACAATGATTTGTATTTACTGGGTGATATTAACATTGACCTAAAATATGACACTCCAGTTAAGCATAGGTACAATAACTCACTGCATAGCTTGGGTCTTATATGTGGGATCACAGAATATACAAGAATAGAATTATCCGATGGAATACTGAGCAAATCATGTATAGATCACATTTATGCTGGATCCCTCAGCCAAGACCTTTTCACTGCAGCTATAGGAACAACCCTGGCGGATCATCGCGCAGTGATGCTTGCATGCGTCGGGCCGTATGTACAGGCTGTGCCAAAATTTAAGATATGCATCAATAATATGAATCTCATGACATCATTAAATGATATTAATTAGGAAAAAACAAATGACATGACATGCTTCTTAGCAATATATAAATTTATAAATAGTAGTTTTACAAAATGCTATGAAAAATCTAAATTTTAAATAAAAATACAACCTAATATAAAACGAATAACGAACAATTGGATAAATAAAATAAAATATAAATGCTTGTACACATAGGGATATATTATTTACACGTTCGATTAAGGATACCGGCAATATGATTTTAAAGAAAAAATTAAATAAATCAAGAAATTATGCTAATAAATTAATAAATAAAACCAAAAACAATAAATTAAGAGTTGAAATTAAAAACAGTAAAAATAACCCTAGGCACTTGTGGCAAATACTAAATAAAATAACAGGTAGAATTAAATCATGTATAGATGAAACGTTAATAAAGGCATTTAAAGGTTACAACACAACTGATAAAGACATTGCAAATTAATTTGCTAGCATATTTGAAAATAGTGTACATAAAATAATTCCCGATTGCCCTTAACAGTTGCTTGATGAATCAGCCTAAAGAAAGTCAGCTGAATTGCCTATGAGATTTGAAGTGGCGGATTCCGACTCTGTAGAAAAAATGATTCATACATTAAGTAGTTACAAAGCACCTGGTTCTGATGGCATTAGAGCCATAGACATAAAAAATATCTGCAAAAAATTAATATAGCCATTGCTAATTTTAAAAATGCAAGTATTAAAAGGGGTACCTATCCCAATTAATTAAAAATTGGTATTGTTAGACCGATATACAAAAAAGGTGGATCATCAGATTACGAAAAGTATAGGCCAATAACTATTCTACCCACAATTGATAAAATTGTTGAAAAATATATTTGTAAGCAAATTTATGAATTTTATGCCAACAACAAAATATTACAATAAAAACAATATGGATTTTAACCTCATAAAAATACATCACAGCTGTTAACATCATTTACTAATAGTATATACAAACATCTAAACGGAAAAAACACATATTTGTAGTATTTATTGACTACAGCAAAGCCTTTGACACACTCAGGCACAATAAGCTTATTAAGAGAGTTTGCATGATAGTGGGATTAGAGGACCCTTATTGGATTGGTGCAAGGATTACCTGGCAAACAGAAACTTTGTTGTAAAAGTAAAAGATGCACTAAGCAAAACTGTAAATGTAACTGTGTGCACGGCTCAAGATACAGTGTTGGGCCCATTGCACTACCTCACATATGTTAATAGCCTAATAAATGCATTGAAATATTGCGAAATATATCAATACGCAGATGTCACATGTTTATTCATAGCTGGGAAAAATATCAATCACACCATGAGTCAACTCCAAGATGACTTTAACATGTTAACCAAATGGTCGCATGATATGGGCCTGGTAATTAATTTTAATAAAACTAAAGTTATGTATATCAGTAGTATCAAAAACAGAAGCGACGAGATACCCAAACTCATAGCTAGCTCATAGCCACCAATGCTTACACACTAAAAACGTGCATTGTAGCTGTGTCAAGATTGATGTAGTGGAACAACCTTTGGCTTATAATCGATAGTCACCTTAGCTGGAAAGGGCATATTGACAATATATTCAACAGACTTCGAGGAATTCTGGCCAAATTCGCATTAATAAGATACAAAATACCATACGATATAAGAATACAATTATATATCTCATTAGCAGAATCTATAATATCGTATGGTCTTTCTAGCTATGGCAGGACCTATAAAACACACCTGGACCGAATTTACACCTTACAAATCCGTGCCATGCATACTCCTTAAAACATGTATGTCATAATAATTAGGAATAATAATTATCATGCTATGTATTTTGATGACATCGGTATACGGTAAAGCTGTATAGCTTATGTTTGTACTGTAAAATACCAATCTAAATATTGTAAAATTATTATCAAATAAAAAAATAATAAAATAAAATAAAACACTTGGAAAGTATATCAATCGTTATCTAAATTTAAAATTTTATCCAAAATAAGCTATTTCCACGTAATCAATTACGTAATAAATGTACATTCTTGTTCCTATACTGTGTACCAAATTCCATATTTGTTTGTAAAAGCGTTCTCGAAATTGGTTCTAATGATTTCCATGAAATTTACAATGTAATAATTTATATTGGCGCAAAATCACCCATGATCAACCGCAACACCAGGGGAATCGCAGGTGCGTTGCTGGCCCTTTAGAAAAGAGTAAGCTCTTTTCTTGAAGGTTCCCAGGTCGTATTGGTCCGGAAAAATCGCCGGTGGTAAACTATTCCACAGAGAGGTCGTACGCGGAAGAAAACTTCTTGTGAAACCTACAGTGGTGGACCGCCAATCATCCAAATAGTGTGAATGGTATCGGGACGTTGAAGAAGTTGAGAAAGCTGGCGATCCAATCGCACAATTTTTCGGGAAGCCCATAGGAAGGGAGTTACGAAAGAAGCGCTTTGTGCCAAACCCGATCGAAGGCCTTCGAAATATCCAAACTAACGGCCAATGCCTCCCCCTTGGACTCTAATGCCTCCGCTCATCTGTGAGTTATGTAGACCAGAAGATCACCAGCTGACAGACCACAGCAAAAACCGTATTGGCGATTACTAATCAGCTGGTGATCCTCAAGGTACCTCATGAGCAGGCAATTAAAAATAGACTCCATTGTTTTTGGAGAACAGGAGGAGGAGGAGGTGATGGCGATGGGCCGGTAGTTCAACGGGTCTGAGCGGTCACCCATTTTTAGGGATCGGGTGGACGAAAGCCGTCTTCCATGATTTCGGGACTACGCCTAGGGAGTAGGAGTACCAGAATTGACGCGTTAAAACCGGTGCCAACTCTGGAACACACGTCCTCAGCACAATTGGGGGATTACGTCAGGCCCACTCGACCTGTGGATGTCCAGGGAGAGGAGTGCTTTGCGAACCGAGCGCTGTGTGAACTGCACTTCCGGCATGGAGCACTCACACCGCGGGATGGTCGGCGGCGTACTCCCCCCGTCATCGAGAGTGAAGTTGGACGCAAAGAAAGAGCCTAGCAGTTCGGCTTTCTCCTTTGAGGTATGGCCCAGTGAGTCGTCCTCCCTGTGCAGAGATGGAAGAGATGGCTGACAGAAATTCCCCTGTACAGCCTTGGCGAGAGACCAGAATGCACGGGTTCCAGAAGGAAAGCGAACTAGTTTTCTTGTTAGTTGTGACGTTGCGGGGGCGAGAGTTTTAATTCTGAACGGTACAAGCATATGGATGGCTTACAAAAATGGATCATCCGTTTCTATAGATACATGAGTTATTTATGTATATCCTGTTGTGGGGGGCAAAAGTTTTTATTTATCATCAGACGAACCCTATGAGGAATGATCCCCTGGACATGAATTTCTCATGAGAAAGAAGTGTTTTTTTTATATATATATAGGAAAAAAATGTAATTAGAGTTACAGAATATATGTGTCCGACGCCTGTACTCAAGACTGCTTATATTTTTGAGAAGGATATGAAATAACTGGCCTGTCAGACATGCAGGTTTCGTCACGTTAGTTTAATATGGTAAATCAACACTTAAAATTGAAACTAACGATTTCATTGGTGCCGGCGGGGAACGAACCCAGGTTTCTCGTGTACTGTGTTAAAATTTTTCACGAGTGTTTAGACCCTAATCTACTACGGTCAATTGAAAATAATACAATTAATTGACTAAGTAGGTGTCGATAGTATTAGGTGAGAAAATAAAATTATACTATATTCCATTTCTTATACCGTTATAAATAATTAATATTATCGTATAAATCCATAGATCCAAACTTCCTAGCATTATTGAAGGAATTATGCAACAGGAACATTTGCCACGCCGGCCAGATGCAAATTGGAAGAACTCAAAATTTCTTCAAACATTTACCCTAGAGAAGTCAAATTGAAATAAAACCTTAGATACCGTAAGTCGATATCAATATTTTATTGTCCAAAACAGATATACACAAAATGTTTATTCATTTCGTGCGCCAACGAACTAGATAAATGAAAGTGCAACGAGTCATGTCCAAGCTACGTGACTATTTTCCGGAGGAAATGTTTCTAAGTGAATTTGTTTATTGAAACAGAATCGATCGAACATTCGAAAATACTTTTTTAATAGTTTACATAATTTTAAATGCATGATGTGACACATAGACGCTTACCTTTATTTTTAATTAAAAATTAGAACGAGGATGTTTTCTGAGGTGGTTCGTTATCAGGAAGTGTCTCCGGTTTTCACCACTCACCATATTATGAAAAACTGCAATATGTCAATATTTTAAGCTTTGTCTATGACTGACTTTCCTTAGTGTACTACATCCAATATATACATCTGCAACTTGGCTCTACTATTTGTTGCTGTTTACCTTATGAGTTTTTTTTGTCAGTAAAGATATCTCACCCAAATTTTTCCTGAATTATCTGATTACTAAACTAATTTATAATATTAATGATTGTTTGATCGTGTTTTATGCGCTGCCGTACCGTTTATCCAAAGCGTTTATCAGATTGCGGTAAAAAAATTGTCATTTAATTGCTTGTTAACACGACGTAGTACATTGTTCGTGCGACGTGGAACAGTTAACTTATATTAGGTGGCGCGCGTATAGTAGCGACAAATTTATTTGAAATTTATATAATATTACAACTTCAATGAATGTATTATCACTCCTGGTATTATTATATACCGCTACTATATTTTTGAAAATACAAATAAATAGGTCTTTCACTTTTTTTAATTTCACAAATTCAATGAGGTCTATGGACAAATATTACTCTTAGTTACATGCACTCCTGTGTATGTGAATCAATTCACGTTTTCGTTTCTAAAGTTTTTGCCTACTGTTTATTTCCTTAGTGACACGCTTCTTATAACTAATGCTGAAGTTAGTTAACTTCTTAAAATATTTTTTAAACTTATTTCCCGCTATTGAGCACTTTTTAGTTCCGTGAACGCCCAATAGTTTTACTATGGTGGTCTTCATAACTTAAGGCTTTTTTGATGTAAACAAGACTGCTTATACAAAGATTATAAAACTAACGGTGAAAGTACAGACGAGTTTGCAGCCTATAGTATAGGGCCTCCTTGCGCAAACCACCTATTTTCATATTCACTATTTAAGTTATCGCTCGCGTACATTAATTTCTTGCTGAGCTAAAGACTCACTTTTGTATAATCTTTGCCCACCATGTAAACTTTCATTGATTAAAATGTTATATCGCACCATTTCATAGTTTCACCGTATCCACGGTTCGATCAATATATAAAAACAGTTTTTATTATTATAACATTGTTTCTTTAAAATAAGTTTTGGGACATAACTTATGGCTTTAGTATAGTGATGATACACACAAAAAACCTTTTAACTAAAGATTATACAGTATATTGTTGAATTTACTTTATTATTATGATGTCTATTTCTTATTCAGCAAGTGTCCATTTTGCTGTCGACGAATGGTAATGGACTTCATTTGGGTATCGTCAGCTCTTTGGAACATTTTCCAAGAGTCCGTATTGTAGTCCGTTTATGAGAGAACAATTTCGAAGCATCTTAATGGTATTGATTCTTATTGAGTTCTGCAGCATTGCGTCTCTGCCATGGTTATTTGGCGGGTCGCCATCTTCAATGGTGATTGCCTCGCTGGTCTAGTGACTGTAATAGTGCAACTGCTGATAATAAGATCCTAGGTTCAAATCCCGAGTCGGGCAAAACATCTATTATTGAGTTTTTCCGTCAAGAAATTCTCAGTTGCCCGGAATCAGCAAGTTGACGGTGTCTTACCCCCGTGTCCCGAGAAGCAAGTTAAGCCATTGGTCCTGCATCTGATCTCTATACATTCGTGTCGGTTTACCGTTCCATCGAATTTACTGTGCTTGCATGCGCACACTTGTGCACTATAATTCTGTCCTCCACTGACGGCTAGTCTCCATTGAGGCAGGCCGCCGTCACCGAAATTTGGTCTGGAGGATTATTATTCTCAATGGAACTCTCTGCATCTTGGTTTGACTCAAACCTAAGTAGTTATGTCCAAGTAGAGTCCCTCCACGACGGGCCTGCAGACTGTCAGACCTCCATGATGTTTAATGCAATATATTAATTAAATATCTCTGTAAATTTACTACCGTTAAATGATTAATGGTAATTTGTTGGTGATAGTGACAAACATGATCGAAAAATGCATATATTTAAAGTCAGTGACACAAAGCCTTTCCGATGGCTATATACTCGTATTACTAATATTTTTATAACCGCCTTTTGGCTATATCTGCCATTGTATTGGTTGGTGGAGGATATGTGTTGACTATATACATTGCATTGGTTGGTAGAGCAAATGTATAGAGTCATGGGTGGTAGCTAGAGGGAGAATCTGGGAAGACTCTGAAGGCTGCGGCAGAAAGTAGCCCTGCTGACCATGCAAACGATGTTGATGCATTATATTTACATCACGTTTGCAAGAGTGGTGGTCTGACAGGTGGAGGCGCTCATCTAGTGTTTTTTATGGCCAGTGTGTCTATTATTCGATGTGTTCCAAAACCGCGGGATGTACATTTACGGTGGCTGAATTTAATCGTATTCTGGCGTTTACACGGATTAACACGCGCGACACTGGCCGATGTTTGTACTTACGCACCACCAATGGGCCAAGCCTTCTTGTACTGTATCGCCAGTTATTTTGGTGTGGACAACAGTCCAGTTCCCAACTTAACGTCCCTTTCGGGGAGAGCTTATTGGTTGGTTGGCGCTCAATGCATTTGCCGTGTGCGTCCCACACATTTTTTTATATGTGAGAGAGCAAAGTTCTTATTTCGGATACTTTAACATAAATACTTTAACATACGGGCTCACATAGGTAGTCATAAGATATTGATTGATATAAACCTTATACAAATGGAAAAGATACCATCAAAAGAACAATTTAATGTTCTTTTGATGGTTGAATGAACCTTTTACGAGCCCTGTCTTCGTAAAAAGGGTGAGGCACCACCAACGGCTTTAGATTGCCTTATTGAATATTAATTCTTCTAAAAGACACATAAAAAAACTAAGTTACTAACAAACACAAAGTCAATTAAGGTCCTAACTAAGACGACCACGCCATAATTATTACAAACGGCCTATAACTTAACCTACATAAAGATCCTTGGGAAAGATACATCAAGGTTCACAAAGAGTATTTATTTCATTAACTATAATAATCGAACATCATAATTATCACCTTAATAGCCTATTATAAAATATAACGTGGGACGAACATCATTTGTACTGTAAGTGTCGCAAGTGGCGACTTTGGTAATGGTTATACTTCAAGTAAGACTTCAAGGTCTGCAATAAGTAAAGGCATACAATGTCAAAAGTACAAGGCATCTTGTACTGCGATTTACGGTCCTCCTTCCAAGCTAGTCAATTATGGCAAAAAAATTCTACAATAAGAGATGCCAATGTGCGCCATAGGTGGCTAAAGAAATGAGGAACCCATCATAATTGAAGTAAGAACATAGGGGTCTTCAAAAATTTCCATAAAGTTCTGAGCCACCCGCATATGCTTCTAATCTTGTTATTTTTAAAATAGTATAATAGTGACAAATGGGCATCCCTAATCCCTAATCCCCAATAGACATCTACATTTATACTCAATTAAGAATGAAAATGCAGATGCGTTTTCACCTCTGAGAACTAAGGTGGAGTGCCTCATTTCCAATTAAAAGGATACTACGGTTTTCTACACTCACCAAACAAAACAAAATATAATCCAGCTGCTACTTTAGGCTGGTATTGTGTGAGAGCGTGGTTCATCCCCGATCAGGCTGACCCACTCATGCTACAACCATAGTATAGCTATAGATTGGCTCTACTGTATAAAAAATGACGCGTTATAGCCATGCCAATACATTGAAATTGTTTATTCACAATTTATAGCGGTTTTTAGAACTTATTTTATACATTGAATATAACTAAATTTACGGATTCTATCGCGTTTATTTAACTGATTTTACTTTAATTCCCGACGTTTCGGGTGCTTTACAGCAACCATGGTCACGGGGGGGGGGGATACTGAGATGTTTGACGTCCCAATGTCATTGTTAGCCCGGCTACCTTCAGCTTTTGTATATTAATTTTTGGTCCGATTTACGCAAAACGAACTTACAGTATCTTGAAGACTTATTTCATACCCTCAAGTTTCGAGCAATTTACAACACCTATGTTCACTGGGGGACCGACATATTTGGCATCCTGATGTCATAGCTAACCAAGGCTACTTTCAGCTTTAAATCATAAATTTTTTGTCTGATCTATGCTAAATAAGTTTAAAGTATGAACTAACAGTATACTTGAATTCTTACAATGGTATGTTTGATTATTCATTGTGGGATCCCAAGCAGATGATAGCACCCAGCCACCATCCCGATTAAAATTTTAATGTTTTTAATTTCGGTAGCTTTCGCGAGATATATTTAATCTTCCGTCAAATTAACGACTTCTTTTGCAAAGACTTGTACCATTACCATTACGGCCTATCGAAAGACCATTTTGAATAAACGCATCCGCCATAGATTAATTACCTTGTTGGTCCAAAGTTGTCATGCCCGACAGGCAATTTGACCGCAGTTTTCTTTTTCAAGTTGTTATAAGGAAGACGCTGCCACTCATCTCTTTTAATGTTTCCCACTGATGCTTTCTACAACAACTAATAGCAAGTACTACCAAAAACATGTAATACCAAATTGGTCTGCAAACATGCTTAGTATCGTAATCCTAGTCGTTGGGTTTAAAGCGGCTCAAACTTCGTGAAAAAAAAAGTTAAAATAACTGTGGTTGAATAATATATCACAATCGGATTATAAATAACGATAACGTTAATTAAGTAACGTTAATTAAATGAGGCTTACCGTACGTTGCACTTTCTAGACGAAGATTGTACGAGAACCCTTATTATATATGTAACAGATAGCTGTCTATAGTAGTTTCTTAGTATAGAATTTATGAGTAAAAAATTAAAAAAGAAACTATCTAGCATAGAAGTCACTTCAATAGCAGTCTTGTAAGCTTATTTTATTCGAAATTGTTATCTCATAGACGGACTACAATACGGACTCCTGGGAAACGTTCCAAAGAGCTGACGATACCGAAATGAAGTCCATTACCATTCGTCGAGAGTAAAATAGACACTTTGTGAATAAGAAATAGATGTCATAATAATGAAGCAAGTTTAACAGTTATTTTTTAATTTTTAGTTAAATGTTTTCCTGTGTGTATTGTTATTATATAAAGGCCATAAGATATGTCACGTAACTTCTTTTAAAGAAAAAGTGTAATAGTAATAAAACCTATGTTTTAATATTATTCTGATATGATATTCGAACTTAAAGTCCACCTGATGTTTAGTGGCTACGACGGCTACAGGAATTACATATGGATTGCAGCCATATACACCTGCAGACAAAAAACAAATGAGGTTACAGATACATTGTCGCTTCTTCGGACTGAGAAATAATACCCGACAGCCTTATTATAATGCCTCTCCGTAACATTTATACTTGAACACTGTTGCACCAGCAATACGTTTTGGCAGCAGGTATTAGGATAGTGGCACTTGTCGAGACAAACTCCTAGTCCGTAAAGGAATCGCACCATGTGTATTGTTGAAGTCGGTCAACTTCTTTATTGCACGTCAAAATTTAGGATCGTACATTATTGATAAATATGCATGTGATGACTTGCAAGGGCTATCAGCACTACTAAATAAGTTAAATTTAGAAATACAATACGGTCGAAGTATTTTAATTTGTCAATATTTAAATTAATTTAAATTGTAATAAATGCTTTAAAATTTATTTAAATTGTAATAAAATTTATTAATCAGAATTTTAATAGATGTTTTTAAGATATTTACATAATTCTGTAAATGAAATTATAATTTTTTATTGACATTTGGGGCGAGTTGGTACTAATTTTAATTTTTGAAGGGTATATCCCAAGCTTAAACAAATTTCCATAATTTCTTTGTAGTTTTTAAAAGATGATTAGAGATTTTGGTGTTTCCAGATGATATGATTTGAAGATGTAGATATACTCAAATTAATGTTTAAAAAATTGGCGTTTACTTGGTTCCATTTTGTCTCTATTTGTCAATATTGGTAGACAGATCTTTTGTAATATAAATAATTTGTTTAAAACACAAGAGTTTCGCGACAAGACACCATAAGAAAAAATGCTTTTCATTAAAAATGTACTTCTAATTCAAATGTATTCCTTTTACAAATAGTAACAATTTATTTTCTACTAAACATCATGACATTTTTGCAAATTCAACGTAAATATGCATTTCCGTACCCGACTGCAGGCAGCAGAAGCAGACGACATGTCGCTGCGACATGTCGTGGCGTCATGTCGCTGCGGTCATGATTCCGAACCTGACTTCACACGGCAGCAGCACGTGTTTTATCTGTTCCGAGTTATCAGTGGAACATGATGTCTGATGTGTTTGAAATTAGCGATTTATTTTTGTATCTTTTGTTAAAAGAGGGGGAAGATGATGATGACTTGTTTTTATTATACAAGTACGATGATGCTGTGAAATGCAGAGGAAGTACGTACAGTGCGGTATATTGGGCCACCTTGTTTATCAGTTTCTGTTCCTCGGAAACGGTGAAACTCATTTTTTAAGAAAAATTTAACGTTTTGTCGCTCGGGCGTTGGTGGCACTCCTGATCTGCAGTGAGGCTACAGTGTCGTCTGCTGCTAGGCAAACGACGTGTCGCTAGCTACGGAACGTATTTCATGGAACTACGTAGTAACCAGTTGTGTCGCGGCGACACGTCGCTTGCTGTTGCTGTCTTCTTCTACGGAATTGTACCTTAACTGCAACTTCAACGTAAATGCGGGATGAGTTTCGAGACTGTCTGAATAATTTAATTCAGTCCACTAACAGGTTTAAAAATATGTAATTAATCTACTTATTATAAACACAAGCGTAAGGAGCATATTTTTGAGCAAAGGAGATTTTTGTATAGAATAAGGGTCACAAACGAACACACAGTCTGCTCTGTGACCATACTCGTATAATAAATAGGTCCTTACATATAGAATTGGCGTTTTGTAGGAGAATACAAAGTCATTTTTTTTGTAAAATATATTTAAGTAATCAAATTATGCACCGTTGTTATCTATACACTTTTGCCTTCTCATAGGTAGTTCATTAATCCCTTTACTAAAAAAAGCCATGAGGGCAAGATTCAATAAACTTTTTGAAGGGAGTTTGGACTCGGGAGTTGAATTTTTTCGTTGTAAGTAGTTGTCAAAATTCCAAAATAAATAGTAATCTGTTGGGGCAAGGTCCAGGAAATTCGGTGCATGTCGCAGACATTCCAATTGTAGCTCATCTAGCTTAGTGGTTGTTTGTTGTGCAGTGTGTGGTTTTGCGTTATCGTGAAGCAGCAATGGCGTAGAGCGATTGACCAATCTCGGTTGTTTATCAGCTAGTCCTACTTTCATGGTTTGCAGTTACTGACAATAGATATCTGCCGTAATTGGCCAGATTTAAGAAAACTGTAGTGAACGACAGCGACGCTAGTCCACCAAATACTCATAAGTAACTTTTTCTGAGTCAATTTTCGTTTAGGGCAGGATTTGGCTAGGTCTCCAGGGTTCAGCCATTACGACGAGTATTTCAGGTTATTTTACAGTATCCACGTTTCATCACAAGTAATGATTCGATTTAAAATCCCTTCATTTTTGTATCGGTTGAGCAAAGTAACATAGCAGTCAACGCGTGTTTGCAAGTTCGATTCACGCAACATCATTAATCCTTCGAGCTGTTTCTGCAGCACTCTTGCCACGGTAAAACTCGCACTCGTAAATATACCGATATATCACGTTTTTCATTGTGCGACAATAAGCAACACCAAAGAAAAAAATAATGAGGAAAAAACAAATGAATGACTATTTCCAAAACTAAAATTTACCAGCTAAATAAATTTATAAATTTGAATTTGGAATTCTTAACCAAAGAGGAGATAGTTTGGTCAGTACGACAAAACGCTAATTTCATTATGTTAGGACCCAATACATATACATTTATCCTTAGTTAAGAATCGAAAGGCATCTGCCCTTTCATTGTCATTGGCATTGTCACCCGTGTGGAATAAAATGGAATGACTCGTTTTCAGTAAGAAGGGTCTCCGGTTCTCTACACTTACCATACGAAACACAGCAGCATTAAGCTAATATTTTACGCTATTATTCTGTGAGATGATATTGAATTGTTTATTTATTTCCATATACATTCTTTACAATTTTGTTAACGTGATAGAGCCACGCTGCAGCTTCATTATGGTTTTAGCACAAATAGGTCGGCTCGACTGGAGAAGGACTACGCCCTCACAGAATACCAGCGTAAAATAATAGCTTAATGCTGTTTTGTTTTGTATGGTGATTGTGGACAACCGGATACCCTTTTGAAAGGAGACGAGGTATTTCATCTTAGTTCAAGCGGGTGACAACGCATCAGCATTTTGGTTCGGTGCTGTGATATAGTACAAACTTTGACTGCAAAAGTTAAGACGTGGAGTATATTTTTAACCGACTTCCAAAAAGGTGAGGTTTTCAACTCGCCTGTATTTTTTATTGAACTATTTTTATGATTTTACAGAACTTTTTTCTATGTGAACCGATTTTATTGATTCTTTATTTTATATTTATGTAAGCTGGTGCTTCGTCTCATATAAACTTGATCAATGATCTTCGGTTTTACAGTTTTCCAAAAGATCCTTACCGTCTCCAATTTCTTGTAAAAACAGTATAAAAACAACAGTGACAGTCTTATAATTTGGGTACCTAAACGAACAAGCACTATTTGTTCCGAGCATTTTGACCGATCAGTTTTCGAAATCCAATCAAATAATAAATGGAAAACAAATGAAATTGCTGTACTGACTTTGAAATTATTTGAAGTAAGTTTATTATTTTGCTACAGAACTATTTTACAATATTCAGGACAAAATTTAAAGCATGTTACAAATCAAAATGGGAGATGTAGTGAATGAAATTAATTCACTTTAAATAAAAAACTGATTTGTAAAAATAATAGTCGTATAAGGTTTTCGTCGCAAATGGTGTTAACCTAGTTTTTGTTTTCCCAGCACTTAAATAATTCAAAAAGCACAAACAAGTAATAAATGGAAAACAAATGAAATTGCTGTACTGACTTTGAAATTATTTGAAGTAAGTTTATTATTTTGCTACAGGACTATTTTAAAATAATCTCAGTGTTATCTAAGTTTTTTTAAAAATAAAAGTTAGTTTAGTTAATGTAGAAATTTACCCATCGACTTTATGTTAAACTACATTAAAACTATTTATTCAGTTTTCTTAAAATAACTTTGCCAAATTATAAATAATAGTTATTAAACCTCTTATTGAGATTTGTCACACGTTTTAAATTACTTCATGTTTACACTTCAAATTTATGTCGTACTTCATGATGTGAATAGTAATTTGTATACAAATAAAAGTTAATAAAATAAACTTAAAATACTTAATTTAAGTAGTAACTCGGTACACACGATTTTAAGAGTTTCTTGTGTATATATTCAAAGTGCTAAACGCATATTTGACGGACTGGTATTAGGTCCGAATGCTTTAGTTACCACTTACCACTAAGACCATATGGAAATTTAATTTTTAGTCATCAGAAGATATGGTGGTCATTCCGATATTGCCACGTCAATTAGAAGCAATTTATAAAAAGTAACTAACACATACCAAATTGACCCACACTGCCAGAGGCACTAACCTTAGAAAAAAACTTCCTTTTTATTGTTAATCAGCTGTTGATTGAATAAATTTGACAAGCCGAAAAGAGGACACAGACTTGGATGTCATAATGAAAAGTAAAATAACTGAAGTAAATATGGTAGTAGATATAGAGACATACACATATTTGCCACCTTTTGCTGAAAAAGTATAATAAATATATTTGGGCTTTGTTGTTTTTACTACAGAAATAGAAATAGAAATAGAAACTTTTTTATTCAATGTAGATTATAAAAATACTTATTGAAAGTCACTTTTTTAATTTACCACTGGTTCGCAAAAAAAAACCTCTGTCCTGGGAAGAACCAGCAAGAAACCCAGCGGGACTATTTTTTTAATAATAGCTTACAATCGTGTTTACAATCAACAACACAAGACAAATTAGAAATAGCTTGGTAGCGATCACCCTTCCCAGGGGTTATTATCATCTATAAATTCCTTAATATTATAATAACCCTTTTTATACAAACTTAGTTTAATAACATTTTTGAACTTTGTGTATGACAAATTTTGTATATTTTCTGGGATTTTGTTGTAAAAAAGCGTAAACATCGCCCAAGAATGAATTACTGACTCGGTGGAGTCGAGTAACTGGTACTACCAGCTTGTGTCTGCTCCTAGTATTTACAGAATGAATATCACTTATTTTCGCAAAACTACTTTTATTTTTGTGTACGTACATTACATTTTCATAAATGTATTGAGAGGCCAGAGTTAATATATTAATTTCCTTAAATTTTTGTCTCAGTGACTCTTTTGGTTTTAAATTATATATTGCTCTAATGGCCCTCTTCTGTAAAATAAATATAATTTCAGTGTCAGTCGCGTGTCCCCATAGCAAAATACCATACGAAATAATGCTATGGAAATAACTAAAATAAACTATTCTAGCTGTTTCAACACTGGTAAGAATTCTAATCTTTTTTACAGCATATGCTGCAGAACTAAGTCTGCTAGCTAGTTTTGATATATGGGGGAGCCATTGAAGCTTTGCGTCCAGTGTGATTCCAAGAAAAATGGTGGTATCAACAAGACTCAGTTCCTCCCCATTCAAAATTACATTAGTATTGACATGTTTAACATTAGGAGTTACGAATTTCTTACATTTGGTTTTAGTTCCATTCAAATGCAAATTATTAACATTAAACCAATTGACTAACTTAGCTATAGCATCATTTACTTCGTCGTAATTTACAGTAAAAAATTAACATACAGTAAAAAAATTAAGTAGTATTTGTAGCATATGCATAAAAGCTCTTCTGTGTGTACTGGACGAAAGCAGTTTTATTCATTAAATAAGTAGAGGTGGCTTAATGTATACATCCAAGTAAGTTATTAATTTGTGTCAGTTTTGTGAAATAGAAATAAAAAATTAACTCCTGACAATAAAATTAACCAGTCAAGCTATATGATATTTATTAGAAGTCTGCAGTTTTTGATCATATCCTAGACGGCCACAATCATTGCATCAGATTTGACATACCACAAATTCTCGCGAAAGAACACCGATTCCTACCAAGGATGATACGTGAGGCTATTGAAATTAAAAAAAAAACATCCTAATTTCAATACAGAATGCGGCTGGGTCTACTACCTGCTTGGGATCCTATAATCAATAAAATTAAAACTAAGCCCAACCATACCACCGCAAGACTTCAGTCAGACACTGTCAGTTCATTTTGCATAGATCGAATCATAAAAAAATAATTTAAAAAGCTGAAGTTTATCCGGGTTTAACAATGACATCGGGACGTCAGTCATCTTAGTCACCCGTGACCATGGGTCGTCGTCGGGTCAAAACGTCGGGAATTAAAAATAATTAAAATTAAACGTGATAAAATCCGTAAAAATAGTTTTGATCAATGTGTAGTGTTCGCGTAAATACAAGAAATTATTATAGAAAGGACCATTATTTCTATGATGACTATGTTCCACATAAACTTAAACTTGCAAACTTGGTGATAAAAAAATATGCAAGTACTAGAATTAGTTACCTCGCAAAAAAGGGTGATCCTAAAAAGTGTTATTTATTTAGTGTATTACTTATTTCAAAAACCGGTAAAACATCAAATAATACTTTTTCATTTTGTTTTATTTTTGGTAATTTTGCATTATCATTTTGAGCTTCATAACTTATGTGGTTTCCTACTTTACTTTGAAATTAAATATTTATTTATTTCTTATTACACTTTATTGTACTAAAGGTCTAAACGGCGGACTTAATGCCATATTGAGTTTTTTACCAACCAACCAGAAAGTTAGTGGGAGAAGCGTAAACTACAGTGGGCTAGGATGAAAAACTTAAAATTCATAAAATGCCTTTGTATTATTGTTCGCTCTTAAATTTATATATAGGCATTTTCATTAAAATAAATATTGGTAAGATACTGTTGCCATAATACATGCCTGGTACATGGTACTAGCGCCATCTAATATCTACTAGCAGAACAAATCCTTCTAGAGAATTCCCTACTAGAACTTTATCCACATAGTCGGTCGGGACCGTTATATGCTCGCAGATTCTATATGTTTCGATGGCCCGATATATATATGGCCAGTGAAGACCGTGACCGAGTCAGTGTTGAATTGGCGATTCAAGTGGATTCTCCGAAGCGATATATTTGTGAATTGTGTTTTATTATTAGTGTATTTTAAGTTAAGTTATTTTAGTTTGAGTTAAGTCAATTTTGGTAACTCAATCGATAGTTTTCATCGTCACGAAGCCCAAGCTCGTAACACTTGGTGTCAGAAGTGGCATACAATCATGCTAATTTAACATGCGGACGACACGGAGGGTATCCGTACCGTGAAATGGAGAGGTGTCTTGGAGGATGGTGTTTGCTGAGGGTTGTTGGGAGTCTGGGGGTGGGGCTCTTATAACAATATGTATTAATTGTTATAGAATGTGTGTGCATACTTAACACGAAATAGACTATAAAGTGAAATAAGTGAAGAGAAGCAGTAACATTTGTATAAGTGAAAGACATAATATTTCTAAAAATTAATAAAAATATATAAATACAAAAATTGCTAAAACAATGAAAATTTCAAACTTAGTGAAGGCTAAGCCTAAAAATGAATTTAAGATGCTTCAAAAATTGATTAACAATGCAGTAAAAACCTTTGAGGTAAAAATAAAAGATCTTGAGGAAAAGTTTATTATCCAAACGAAGGATCACCAAGTTAAAATTAACTAAGAGGAGGTGTGAGGGACGAGCACCTCACATGTTACTGATCATAGACAGAATATTTTATATAACATACATAATGTAACAATAGAAAAGCTAAAATTGGAAATGGAAATACTCATTCAGTAACATTTTAGAAGATCTCACCAATTAACTAAGTGACGTTTCATCTAATCTCTCAATAAAATCGAAAGTTATGAGTAAGATTTGAGTTGAATTTTTAAGAAAAATATTAATGTCAGTATTTTATTATATTATGTCATTAAAACAAATAATGTAAATAACAGTCATATGTGATATTTGTAATAATATGAATTAAATATAGAGAATTATAAACTCAGGTCAGTACGCCTGCTTTAATCACATTTATCACGTTCAAGCAGCCACTTAAACTATTTTTTTTATAGAAGAGGGGGCAAACGAGCATGTGGCTCACCTTATGTTAAGTGTCTACCGACGCCCATGATCAACTGCAACACCAGGGGAATTGAGAATGCGTTGCCGGCCCTTTAGAAAGGAATAAGCTCTTTTCTTGAAGGTCCCCAGGTCGTATCGGTTCGGAAAAATCGCCGGTGGTAAATTATTCCACAAAGAGGTTGTACGCGGAAGAAAACTCCTTTTAAAACGTACAGTGGTGGACCACCAAGCATTCAGATAGTGTGGACGGTATCGGGACGTTTGCCGCGTAGTGCGTTCACGAAATTTGGCGGCTGGGATTAATCCGAACAATTCCTCAGAGCACTCTCCATGGTATATGCGAAAGAAAATACAAAGGGATGCAACATCTCTTCGCAGTGCCAGTGAATCGAGCCGATCGGAAAGCACTCGGTCGTCGACGATTCGAACCGCTCTGCGCTGGATGCGGTCAAGTGGAAGGAGCTGGTACTGGGGAGCCCCAGCCCAGAGATGGGAACAGTATTCCATGTGTGGCCGAACCTGCGCCTTGTAAAGTTGCAGGCGGTATGCCGGCATGAAATACTGTCCCGTTCTGCTGAGCACGCCAAGCTTTTTAGAGGCCAATTTGACCTTCCCTTCCAAGTGACCACGAAACTGCACGTCACTCGATATGTCGACGCCCAGGATTCCGATACTGGCTGAGGCAACATGGGGAGTGCCTTGAAACTGAGGGGATACGACAAAGGGGTTCTTTTTAGCGGTTAACGCGCAAACTTGTGTCTTCTGGGGTTTAAACTGGACTAGATTTAGTCGCCCCCAATCCGAGACTCTTTCCAGCAGAGACTCGACTTCAGACACAAGTTTGTTCCGGCACGCAGAGACGTTTTCCCGGGAAATATTGGCTCGGCCGGTGTAAAGAGCATCACCAGTGCTGTCATCTGCATAGCAATGAATGTTACGATTCTGCAACATATCATTGATATGCAGAAGAAACAGCGTTGGCGATAGCACGCAGCCCTGTGGAACACCAGCATTAATAGGCTTGCAATCGGAGCTTGCACCGTCTACAACGACCTTGATGCTCCGATCTGCAAGAAAGCTGGTGATCCAATCGCACAATTTCTCGGGAAGCCCATAGGAAGGGAGCTTCGAAAGAAGCGCTTTGTGCCAAACCCGATCGAAGGCCTTCGCAATGTCCAAAATAACGGCCAATGCCTCCCCCTTGGACTCTACTGCCTCCGCCCATCTGTGAGTTAGGTAGACCAGAAGATCACCAGCTGACCGACCACGGCGAAAACCGTATTGGCGGTCACTAATCAGCTGGTGATCCTCAAGGTACCTCATGAGCTGGTAGTTTACAATGGACTCCATTGTTTTGGAGAACAAGGAGGTGATGGCGATAGGCCGGTAGTTGGACGGGTCTGAGCGGTCGCCTTTTTTAGGGATCGGGTGGACGAAAGCCGTCTTCGATGAATTTGGGACTACGCCTAGGGAGTAGGAGTACCGGAAAAGACTTAACTAAATAACAAAACAACCATATTATCAAATATAGCCTAGAAGGAAATAAGTTTTTACATTGAGATAGATGAGGTTGTAGAGGTGTTGGGTGTTATTCCCTGGCGTAGGGTGAAATGATAATATATGCTAAATTGTAACAGATTGAAAAAGGAATGAACAGATACATATAAGTTTATTGACTGTAGTGCATATGCTCTCAATGTAGTAAAATTTCATATCACCGACTCCACTGTGTGGGTCAATGCAAGTCAAAAATCATGGATTCATTGGAGGGAGTTCCTGTATAAAAGAAAATTAATGGTGTGTATGCTGCTTCACGAGCTACTGAGACCGAGGTAAACTAGGACTCGCTAACCGATGTATCCTAGATAGGCGATCTTGGGTAAGCGAGTTTGTTTTAACAATACGGCTTTCCCGTGGACATCACACACCCATGCCTTTTGTGGACGGCGTCGTATATCAAGTACCGATGCGTTGACTATCTTTCGGATTCGGATGGGGTCTTCGATAGCATTTTTAAGTGTAAACAGCATACTCAATTTCATATCTTAGTGCATTAGCCCTATAATACGTGGAGTTTTGCCCACTGGCGTTTTAGTAGCGTGCTAGTATGATACGATGGTGTTTTTTTTAAGTTAACGGCAATATAAATTTTGTTACCAAATTCAATAGGAATCATGTAAGTATGTTGTGAGGAGGCGCCATCCGTGTGATAGTTTTATTATGCTTACTGCTACTTGCAGTATTGCGTCTCGTGATGGATCTAATGGTGTACTGCGCCTGTTTCGACACGTTTTTGGTGTACTTGTCGATATAGTTGTGCGGGTGGATGCATCTACTGGTATGTATGGGGGCCCTTAGGAATGTGTAAGCCCGACAATAGTCGTATTGATGCTTGTTGCGTTGAGCAGCATTGCGTCTCTGCGATGGTTGTTTGGTGGGACGCTATTCTCAATGGCGCTCTCTGGATCTTGATTTGATTCACACCTAAGTAGCTTTGCCCAAGTTGGGTCCCTTCATTACGGGGCTGCAGACTGTCTGACCTCAACGATAATTTATATAACAACATAATAATATAACTCTGTAACCTTTGAATGATTTAAGGCAACTTTTTGGTGGGTGAGACAAACATGATCGATAATGCGTTTACTCAACGTCGGTGACACAAAACCTTGCTGATGACTTGAAATGAATTGAAATATTACTTTTATCATATAATTGCCTTTTGGCTATATCTGCCGTTGTGTTGCTTGGTGGAGCATATATGTAGACCTCATGCGGGTGGAAGCTGGAGGGAGATGTGAGGAGATCCTCAAGGCTGCGGCCGAAGGCCACACAACGTGGGACCCCATTCCCTTGAGGTAAGCGGTAGACTCATGACACGCTCTGCGGCTAGTGGCCGTGCTGATAATGCAATCGATTGTGATGCCATACACTTACATCACGTCTGCAGGAGCGGTGGTCTGGCAGGTGGTGGCGCTCACGGAGGGTTTACGGCCATTTAGCCTATTTACCTAAACCGTGTGACGTACATTCACTGCGGCTGGATTCGTTCGTATTCTGTATGGCGTTTACACGCATTCACATGCCCGACTTCGATCGATGTTTGTGCTTACGCATTACCAAGGAGCCAAGGCTTCTTTTACTGGATTGCCAGTTATTTTGCTGTGGACAACGGTCTAGTTCCCTTCGAGGAGAGCGCATTAAAATGGTTGGCGTTCACCGCGCACGGCGAGTGTGGAGCCGTGTGCCTCCCCCAGATATTTTTTAAATACATGTTGGAAAGCGAAACCCTTGTATCGGGTATTTTGTATAAATATATTGTGAGCCTCTTCAAGACGGGAAGGGATAATTAATAATCAATTAGTAATGTAAACCTGATACAAGTGGAACAGGGACGTTTTATGTTCTTAAACTTTCTCGAGCCCTGTCTTCGTGAACGGGGTTCACTTAGCTTATAAGGTACCAACAAGAGATTTCAATTGCTCTTGTGAATTCTTCCAAAAGACACCTAAAAGAATTAGGTTGCTAAACAAACACAACGTAAAGAAGGGTCCTAACTAAATATTATTTTTATAATTTTCTTTTCTTTAACACTTTCGCTGTCTCGAGTATTACATATAATTTATTGTTCAACAAAGTCTCGACTTTAGTAACAAGTTTGCCCCGCTACTCGGTGACGTATTCCCTAGAAATATTGGCCCGACTGGTGTATAAGGCATCTGATAGCGACATGTATATAAGGCGGGTGATAGCGATATGTCTTTTGTTAGATGGATCTCAATGGAAGAGTTTTTAGGGATCGGATGCACTAAAGCTGTATTTCATGATTTCGGTATATTCAAAGTAGGAGTACCGGAAAAGACGCGTTTAAAACCGGTGCCAACTCCAGCATACGCGTCTTCAGCATAATAGGAGTTATGCCATCAGGGCCACTCAACTTGTTGACGTCCAAGGAGAAGAGCGCTTTGCAAATCAAGTGCTGAGTACACAACACATTTTCTATGAAGCAATCACACAACGGAATGATCAGCGGTGCGTTCCCCCGTCGTCAAGCGTCGAATTGGACGCAAAGAGATAGCCCAGCAAATCGGCTTTATCCTTTGTGGCATAGACCAGTGAGTCGTCCTCCCTGTACAGAGATGGGGGAAATGGCTTACATAAAGTTCTCTTGGACAGCCTTGATGAGAGACCAGAATACATGTGTTCCCGAAGGAAATTGAACTAGTTTCTCGCCAATTCTGCTTATGTACCCTGACTTTGCCTTGGCAATGACAATTTTAAAGGGTCTGGAGTCGGAATCATGCTTGTTTTAAAAGCGCTAGTATTTGCAACCCGACACGTCGGTGTGTGAACTCAGGCGTTGTAAAAAGTTTCGTTACCTGTAGCACCACATCAGTGACAGAATCAGAAACAATGCTGGGACCATCCAGCGATCAGCTCCCAAGGGTAGGATGCAAAAGAGATCGTATACCGTCCCAATCGGCTGACCTATAATGCCAAACATAGCGGTAATCTGCAGCACGTAACCGCAATGTGAACTAGGAGAGATAAAGTTATCTCGTCATACACACCATTACCATTGCCATCGCAAATCCAATAACTAAAAAAAGATGCGACATCTATCGACTTCCTACTTCTCTTACCAGGTCGTCACTCTAGATGTGAGGCCTCCATACTCCCTAAAGCTTCTGTACTATATTCCGAATCGGACTATGGTCCAAGGAGCCAAGAGGGGCATCGATGGAGACCCATCTAGATGAGAGGTCAGCAGAAGGTCCAACAATGAAGTTACATGATTTTCTACATCTGGACTCCGCGTAGGCGAGGTAACCAGTTATGTCATACCATATGCCAAAGCAAAGACATAAATAGATCTTCCCGCCTGATTGGTCAAACGAGAACCAAGTCATTCAGCATGATGGGCATTAAATCACCAAGCATCATGATCTCTTCGGATAGAAACTATCGTAGCACGGAGTCCATAGTTATTTGCCCGTCGTCGATGAGTCGGTCTGTGTCGACATTACCGCTGTGGGACCTATAGAGGCACCCGTAGAAGCGGGGATTGTTTTCGTTGTCTACGCGCAGCCGTATGATCACAGGTTCTTACCTTCAAGACTGCTGAGGCATCAAAAATTGATGTCCTCTTTGACGTATACACAAATTCCAGCCTAGGGCACAAAAAAGTGTTCTTATTTATACGCCAGTAGGATATTTTCGGAAGTTCACGGATAGCGTGGCGGTGGCCTTTGTCTGCCTTTGGCTTATTGCTGCATTTGCTTCGAGTAGGTTTAGTATCAAGCAAAATTTTGCCCTCCCTGCAGAAAAAAATACGTAAGATATTATTTCATTCAAACGAACAGTATGTCACAGTTGTTTTGGTTAGGAAAACTTTTGTTTGCAATATTTTCTCGTAGTCGGATTCTAAGCGAAGAGCTATATATGCGTCTATTTACCATACTTTAGGTCCAAAATAATAAAATAAGTAAACGCTTTTATTAGTATTATTTATGCATTTACTTAGTTATTTACGTAAGGCGATACCCCAACCCAAACCTTGCGATAGTGCGTTTTTCAGAGACTATTATCTCAATAGTTATGAGAAATAAACTACTTTTAAAAGCACATTATTAATGTTCGATATCCTATCATCACATTACATGTTCTATTGTGTTTTTATGTGTTATATATAAATTTAAAGTCAGCTTTTAAATAATGACTAAAATTATTGATTGCATGCATCTGTTGCTAAAGGCAACGCTCTAATAATTTTAGGATTACACTAGTGGATAGACATTTTTAACATTTATATTATTCACGTTTTGTTTAATTTCTTAAGTTAGCTTTCCTTTTTAATTGAAATAATTCCAAAAATTTGGGCGTATTTTTTACGCGATTTATTGTATCGAGAGCGCGTGCAATGTATGTGACGGAACGCTCAAGGTCGTTCGCAAGGAGTAGCGCCTTAAATATAAATCTGCTGTTAGTTACTCGAGAATAAATTAAAAATAAACCTGAAAGGGTAAATAATTAATCTTTTAGATAGAATATTTAAAATGCTACAATTAAATATCATTTTTAACGTAACGAAGTAAATATGTCATATAAATTCCCAAATAACATATTATGAAGAGTGCAAAATCGTCCTTTTGCTTACTGTAAACCTCGTTTTTCGAGTAACGTTTGTTGACTTAATTCATGAGGCACACATTTTTTAATTTTTTTACAAACTTTTACGAATGAGCAAATTGTGGTAAAACTTACATCAAACCATGATACTTATTTTTGGGATGTTTGATTACATCACATGTATTTAAATGTTACTAAGCTCAGTATTTAGTCTTCATCGTGGTTTATCCATCAAATTAAAGTTTTCACTTCGAAAATAATTTAACTAATAACACAAAATGCGTTCTTTATTTGTATCATCTACAGACACATATTTCATATTTCGAGTTGACGTTTTAGGCGCGTTGGAACTCGTATTTGAAAAAAACAATTTTTTGTGATTGCTATGCTTACCTGTACTGAATTTAAAGAAATATGTAAAAGTTCAACTAATAAATTTTCATTTTTTGTACTTAAAATGCTATAGTTTTCATTTATACAATGTTTTACTCATGAATGTTAAACTATGCGGGCTTAATTTTATTCAAAAAGGGCCATTTCATTAAAACGGTAACTTCATAATTCAAAAATATTGTTTACGAAAATATTACATATAAAATAGAATTAATTTCAAAAGCTTTCTGACAGTTTGAGTACTTAGTAGCTATGGTCAGGGTTTCAAAATAAATTAAATTTAACACACGTCTTCAGCTTAGAATCAACTATAAAATAAACAAAAGAATTATATATGTATATATATATATATATATATATATATATATATATATATATATATATATATATATATATATATATATATACATTATTTGAGGGTGAAATGACATAGATGAACATTTGTAGAATTATTTAATTCTATTCAAAATATATCAAACGTCCAACCAGATATTCCGAGCCATACGCTCCTTATCGGTTTTATATGTGAATATATAACTAAGAAGCGGTTGGAAATGTATCGTGCTACGAATTTAAATCAGCAACTTGCGAGAGATTTGTTTGCTAACTTGATGCACATGCTCTGAATATCGAGCTATGCCCCATCACGTTCCGTTAAATCAAGTGTAAATGAGATTTTAACAAAAAATATTTTTATATATGATATGGGTGACAAACGAGCACACAGTTCACCTGATGGTAAGTGAATGCTGTGGTATATACACATCTATATTTATCCTCGATTAATAATCAAAACTTTATTCATATCATCAAAACATCAAAACTTGTATATCAGCTTGGGGTGGTGCCTCCAAAACCACGATGTTGCAGTTGGAGAGGGCACAGAGAGCAGTTCTCAAGGTCATGTATAAAAAGCCCTACCGGTACCCTACGGCCGATCTTTATCGGGATAGCGAGGTTTTGAGTGTACGCCAGTTGTATATTCTATCCGCAGTTTTAAAAACCCATGGGCAAGTAATTCAGTCGCCTATTTACGACAACCTAATCACTAAACGAATATTTAAAATCCCAATTCCGGCTGCCAGGTCTGTTTTCGCGCAACGTCTTCCACAGTTCTCACATCCTCATATTTATAACAAAATACTTAAAGTCTGTGACATCAAAAATTGCACCACTTTGAAAGCTAAACATATAGTAAAAAGATATCTCGCCACACTAAATTATAATGATACCGAAAACTTAATATTAAAGCAAAAATAATACCAAATTGTATCTACGTTTCACACTAGAATATTGTATTCATATTTTTCCTAGGAATAAAAAATAAATATTAAACTAAATTAAGAAATAATTTGTTGGTCTGTATAATTTTGGGTACTTTTAATTACGTAAGTAAAACTGATAACCGTACTCCTGGTCCCCAAGATACAGGCTATGCCTAGTTTGGGGCCCGCCAGTACCTTTTTTATATGTAATAAGAATTTATATGTAATTAGTATTTAATTTAATATAATATAAGTTAAAATTAATTTAATATAAGTCACTTTTTTCCCAATGTTCAAGTCTGTAGCTCTATTTCTAGGAATAAATGTTTTTTATTTTTTATTTTTATTTTTAAAACTCTTATGCGTTGTCACCCCTGAGGACCAAGATGTTATGCCTCTCTTCCAGTAAAAGAATCTCCGGATCTCTACTCTCACCAAACAAAAACGGCAGTATTAACCTGCTATTTTACACTGGTATTTTGTAAGAGCGTGATCCTACTCAGGTCGAGCCGACCCACACGTGCCACAACCACAATATAGCTGCGGCGTAGCTCTACCACTTAAAATATTATTTTTCAAAAACATTTCCTATTAAATACCACAATTCCTAATTTATTTTGACAATTACGTATAATCGTAATGTGGTTGAGCGACAGGCCTAGGGATTCCCGAGTTTTATTCCCAGGTGCGATCCAAACTAGCGGTGCGAAGCAAGAGGGCGCCCGAAGGCTGCGCGCGAGTCTTTATTGGGTCGACCCTCCCACCACCTCATCTCGGCGGGGTGCGCGTTTTATTGGTCGAAATAATCGCGTCACCTTCCCCCCCCCCCTCCCCCTTCAGTGCGTACGGAAGGGATATGAGGATACAGGAAGGACAGACACTTGGCAAGCAATATACCCTCGAACAAAAATATAAAAATAAACTAATCATTTCCGCGCAACCATAAAGCAAAAAATTAGGAAAGTTAGGTAATTTTTAATATTATCACAAATGCTATTAACATCATTATTCCGGCCTATGAAGAGCTAAGCTATATAAATAACAATGTTTTAAATAGAAATACGACTAAAAGTGAAAGGTTATTTTTTGGGTTAAAAGGGAACGTTCAATCTTTTAATTTTTTATTTAGAAGGGAGTAATTAAATATAATGTTAAGGCCATGATATGCTTGACAACTGGCAAATATGGCAAATATCTCCACTCTGACGCAATTTACTGGGGAGGCCTATGTAATGGGTTGTTATGATAATGATCAATAGAAATAGTCATAATCAAGATCCTTATATAGCAACCATGCATTCTTTATTATGTATTTTTTTATAATTGTCTTTTTACTCACCCATTCGATATCTTGATTGTTACATATAATTTATTGTTCAATAAAGTCTCAATTGTCTTTAACACAAGATTTCTGCCTAGTCAGTGACTATAAATATTGGCACAGCCGGTTTATAAGGCATCTGATAGCGACATCTATTAAGACAGGTGATAGCCACAGGCTTTTTGTTACATGGATCTGAGCGGTAGTTTTTTTAGGGATTGGGTGCACTAAAGCTATCTTCCATGATTAAGAAATATTCAGAGTAGGAGTACCGGAAAAACGCGTTGAAAACCGGTGCCAATTCCTAAGCACACGTCTTCAGCATAATAGGAGGTACGCCATCAAGCCCACTCGACTTGTTGACGTCCAGGGGGAGGAGTGCTCTACGAATCAAGTGTTGAGTACATGGCACATCCTGCATGGAGCACTCACGCAACTGAATGATCGGCGGTACGTTCCCCCCGTCATCAAAAGTTGAATCAGACAAAAAAAGATCGGCTTTATCCTTCGCGGTAAGGTCCAGTAAGTCATCCTCCCTGTGCAGAGATAGGGGAGATTGCTAACATAAAGTTCCCTTGAACAGCTTTGGTGAGAGACCAGAATACACGACTTCTGAAGTCAAACAAGTTTCTCGCCATTTCTGCCGATGTACTCTGACTTTTCCTTAGCAATGACATCTCCTTCATTTTAAGAGAGCTAGTATTTACACCCCAACACGTCGAATCGTGAGCCCAGGCGTTGTAGCACTCCCGCTAATGTCGTGATGCAATTTTGCAGGAATGACAAAACCAAGGCTGAGTTTTGACTGCGATAAGTGTGGAAGTCCAAAAAAATCGTATCCCATCCCAATCGGCTGATCTATAATGCCAAACACAGCAGCAATCTGCAACACACAATCGCAATGGCAACTAGGACGGATAAAGTAATCTTGTCTTACACACCATTACAATTGCCATCGCAAATCCAATAAATAAAAACAAGTGTAACCCTGTAGCATCCATAGATTTCTTACGTCTCTTACCAAATCGTGACTCTAGATGGGAGGCCGCCATACGCCTTAAAGATTCCGTACCGTACTGCAGATCAGACTGTGGTCCAGGGAGCCAAGAGGGGCATTGACGGAGACCTGATATACGTCCAGATCAGAGGTCAGCAGAAGGTACAATAACGAAGTTACATGATTTTCTACATCTGGGATCAGCTTTAACGAGGTAGCCAGTTGTGTCAGACCATATGCCAAAGCAAAAATATAAACAGATCTGCCCGCTTGATTGGTCAAACGAGAACCAAGTCATTCAGCATGATGAGCATTAAAATCACCAAGCATTACGATCTCTGCGGTTGGAAACTGTTGTAGCACGGAGTATGTAGCCATTCGCCGTCGATGGGTCAGTCTGTAACCCATAGAAGCGGAGATGGTCGTCGTTGTCTAAGCGCAGCCATAAAGAGTTAGGTCTGTAATTTCAAGGCTACTGAGTTGTCGAAAATAGATGTCCTCTCTGAAGTACACGCAAATTCTAGCCTGGGGCACAAAGGAGTATTCTTATGTGTACACTGAGTAGGATAGATAATAAGTATCAGCCGTATAGTATTCGTTCATCTGTGTCTCAGTTTAGAAAAGCATGGCCTTCTTCGCCGTTTCCAGGTGGTAATGGACAGCGTTAACGTTTGAACAAAGTCTCCTGTTGTTGCAGAAATTCAGGGATAGCGTAGCGGAGGCCTTTGTCTACTTATGCCTTATTGCTCCAGTAGCCTTGAGTAGGCTTAGTCTTGAGCTAAAGTTTGCCCTCCCCCATAATACGCGGGACAGTCTAAGCACCAACGTTTAAGAATAGAAGGGTAGCTTGGGCGTAGATGCTCAGTAGGGGATTCTCTGTCACCACAGATGCTGGGTACGCTGGGTATGCTGGATACCCTCCTGGGGTAGTATTCTATTCAAATTTGTTAACATGTTAAGGGGGGGGGGGGATAGCCAACAACCTGCACTCATTTCCTTGACAAAATGCAGGAGCAGAGCTTCTACTTGACGCTGGTATTCTTTGAAGTCGTGGTACCGCAGATTTAGATTAAAGATAATCAAGGACAATATATTTCATCAATTTTTAGTATTTTCAAAAAAAAACTTTGACGTTGTGGAATAAAATATCACGTAGATATCTCCTGATATTGCAGTCTATTTGTTCGTAAAGATGTTTCATAATTTTGAAGATTAGCCCAGGTCTTTATACATTTACGTCTAAATGAAAAACGAATGCCTTTTATGCAGTAAAAAGGGCCTCTGGTTGTTATCTGTGAGAGCATGATCCTTACTGTGTCGATCCAACCCATTTCTGCTGTAACTAAAACATAACAGCATATAGCAGATAAATTTATTACATTTTTTATAAGAAATTTCCAAGTTTTTGGTTAAATATAGCCTTGGTTACTAGTGGCATTATTTTTTATCAGTTGGTTTAGTTTCATATTAATCGGTTTAGCTCACAAATTACCTCCTAATAGATTCCGCATACAAGGTTATAAACGCGCGCAACACATACTTGCTGTAGCTCGCATATGAAGTGACACTAAGAATCACGATATCATTGTCGACCAAGTTTGTGACCCGTAGGCACGTCCGAGTTTTTGAAAATTTAAAAATAATGTTGTATCCAAAATACATTACAAATGGCTTCCTATGCAGTGAAATTATGTGACAAGTCAGCTAAAACATCCAGTTATCAAAAAGATGGTATAATATTTCACCGGTAAATAAATTTTATTCTTATCACGTTAACCTATTTCAAATGCATCGGAGTTCAACTTACATTGGATATATAATGTTGCAAAGTGATATAATTTGAGAACCCGTTGATATCTCTTTGAAATGTCCCTTTCACTCATAACGTAAATTAAAATAGTTGTCTTTGTCTAACGACAGCACGTGTATCGATAGTGTTGTGGTTTATAAGTCTATATTTGTTTGGTCATCGTTTACTTTTTTTGTAGTCATTATTTTATACAAATAGTGGCATATAATTGTGGTACCCATATGTTATAGGTTTCCTAAATGTCCCGATAGGAATATATGTGGATTGACGCTACATGTCGAGGCGACCAATGGTTTCCCACCAAAAATAGTGTTCTATTCTCAAGACACTTCACGGAAGACAATCTTCATATTATGAAAAACCGTAGAAGGCTGTTGGATTCCGCTATACCATCTCTATACTTGCCAGTTTTAGTATGGACTTTTACATTTTGTTAAAAGTGTAATACCAATGGTGATTACACAATAAGTAATAGCATTAAGTGTTGATTGAAACGTGATATTCAATATTTAGGCGAATGTTACACGTCGAAATTAAACTATTTTAACGGATTTATAAACATGATTAAAACTACTTTTATTTTTTTATCGCGATTTTATCGCGTTTATTTTTGCTTTTAATTACTCTTATTTTTAATTCCCGACGTTTCGGGCGCTTTCCAGCACCCATGGTCACGGGGGACTGAGATGTCTGACGTCCCGATGTCATTGTTAAACCCGGAGTACCTTCAGCTTTTTTAATTATTGTTTATGGTATATATATATATATATATATATATATATATATATATATATATATATATATATATATATATATATATATTCTTTTGCTTCTATACATTGTTTTATTATTTAATAAATTTCTAATAAAAATTGATCAATTCGTTTATTTATCAATAATCAATAAATGCCAAATGTATCGATCAACGTCCCAACCATGTCCAAACTATGGTTCGGAGCGTTCTAAGTTCAACCTTAAATTATCTAATCACAGCGCATTTAACACGTCCCCCTCAACTCGAAATTTGGTGAATTCGAGACAGAACAAATATTCCATAATGCGGTATCTATTAGGAAGTAATCTGTGGTTTAGCTATTTCGAATATTAGTCACGATAGACAGACATTTTTTAACCATTATTCATGTATTGTTGGCATGCAGATATCATCATTCGTTAAAATGCAGTTATTTTCATACTGCAGGTAAGATTTCAGTTTATTTTTTTAAACTGGATACGAATGGAAAAATAGGGTGTAATAGGTAAACGGAGTAGAAGCCTATGACACTGATATTTTACAAAAAAATAAAAACAAAATTTTGAATTTAATTAATCACCCTACATTACGTACGGTAATAAAACAATAAATTTAGTAGGCATTTTGTTTATGTCCTTTGCATGTTCACAGGCTGAAGGACAAAGTCGCTTGCGCCTTCAACTCTCATTTTTTTGTCTGTTGTGGCGTCGCCGTTCTATTATTTATGTTTTCTTATCGTAAACATGTGCCAATACTCTAATTTTGAGTATACAAAATTTACTAAACAATTAGCATTGACGACTCATTAGGTGAATGAAATTATCGTACTTCACCTGTGAACTGACCGGCAAGATCACCAGACCTAACATCTCTGGACTTTTATTTGTGAGCCGAACTAAAATGATAAGTGTACACAGACGAAGGATAAAATGTTAGTGATTTAAAGCAGCGAATAATAGAAGAATTCAATGTAATAAAAATTGATTGAGATACGCTTCGAAATTTAACAAACAATTTATAAAGACGTGCTAGTTTATGTTTAGAAGAAAACTGCGGATATTTTGAACAATTATTACGATATAGCTAAAAAGGTAACTATTGTTTGCAAATCGTAAATATCTATCAGTATTGTAGTTTGTAAATAAAATAATTTTGAACTTTTAATTACGGTAAGATGTTGCAGTATAAGGTAGACATAAAACTATTTTATATAAGACGGTCCTAAATTTGTACAAGTATGAAAAAAGATCGAACATCACGATAAAAATGAACTGAAAGGTAATTTACCTATTTAACATTTACTGTTCCACTCTTTTTGCTATTTACGAACATGCGACACACGATGTCATTGTAAATGAGAAATGCTCCTGTTTTAAATCTGTTTTTTTTTTTTAATCGCACGAGTATTTTACTACTAAATCAGTATATTCGATCCTGCATAAGTAAGCTGTAACTAGTAGTAGGAGGTCTATTTATAGTGAAAGTTTTAAAATCTTTGACATTATACGGCAAAAAACAACCACCAACCAACGACTACATACTATCCGGGAACAGGGGTGAAATACCGCCAAACTCCTGACTCCAGGCAACTACGGAGAATTTTTTGACAGAAAAACTCATTAAATTATTTTTCATCCCAATCCGGAATTGAACCCAGAACCTCATGATCAGCTGTCACACTACTACACCCACTAGACCAACAAGGCAGTCAAAATCAAAAACAAAATATCAGAAGTGCCTAAATACATATAAGAGAAAAATATTTTTCGTAACTTAAGACCCGGTCAGCTGCTTTTAAAAATATTGGCTGCAACGATGTGTCGGCTGTTCTGTCCCCACTCGGTCACCTGACGCCTACAAAACAATAGATGGGCATGCGTCTGTACTAGTTTTTACAACTTTCATTCACTAGCGATCGTTGCCTATTTAGTTGTAAGCAAACACCGTAGGATGATTTGTTATTATGTAATTTTTGGATATTCAGAAATTTTGCCTAGCTACTTATATTTTGGAAATAATTTAGAGTGTAGCTCCTGATCTACTTACACAAAAAATATATCTTATTCCAAACGGTAAAAATAGTCACCCATTATAGATATTTATCATTCCGTGGATGTCTTGAGATACGACAAAGAAAAAATACTAGAAAGAGCAGCAGCGTTTTTCCAAAAACAAATAAAAGTAGAAAAACGATGGTTGCTAACCCGCCTGCAAATCCGGGCATCTATCGTGAATATAGTTGTAAAGCCATGCTGCAGTTATATTAGTAGTATAGTTGTTTTCTGTGTGGCAGCGGCCTAGAATAGTGTCACTCCATTTCATTCCTTAGATGTTATACAAACCAACAAAGAACTTTAGGCTTCTGATGGATGGCGGCATTACTATCCCAATCTTCGTCAGACCAGAAATGTCCAGATCTGTCACGGGTGTGATGTGTCTGGTACTTCAATAGCCAATCAGTTTGCCCAGCGTGGCGATTAAGGGCAAATCCTCCAATGAGTAGCACCAAAAAAACACGGCCCCCATTTCCCGGTCGCCCCATTATTCTTGGCCGTGGTGGCTATCATGGCAACGGTGGGGCAGGGGGTGCGAAGAATCCTCGGGAGAGGACATGGAAATGGCGACTTATAATGGACGGACTATGCGGCAAGAAGGACACATTTACAGACTGGAATCTGAGCTGGTTCATACGATCCTCACTAAGAACATTGTAGATGTCTCCAGTATGTCGAAACGGTTAGCATACCTTGTACTTAAGTTATCAAGGAAATACTCTCTGAAAATCGTCCAAATTTTTACCCCGACTTCGGCACATTCGGTTAATGAAGTTGAAACTGTCTATGAAGACATTTCTAGGGTCTTCCGTAACACCACTAAGGCACACAATGTCCTAATACAATGTTGTTATTAGGGATTTAAATGCCAAAATGGGTAAGCATACGGGTGTTTAATCGATTTTGGGACTCCACGGTTTTGGAAGCAAAAATCACGGGATACAAATTCTGTTCAACTTCCTCGAGAAAGAAGGGCTATTTCTGATGATTTCCTTTTTTGAAAAGAAGGCACAAAGAAAGTGGACTTGGCTCGGTCCCGATAATACTACAAAAGATGATATTGACTTCATCATGATGGACAATAGGCACATATTAAGAAATGTCTCAGTAACCAACATATTTAATAACGGAAGCGATCACCGACTTAATCGAGGCACTCTGAATGTCGATTTTACGCTTAAAACTTCCCAATTGAGGAAGTCGACAATTCGAAAAATCTGCTTTAAGCAGTAACTGGCTACCAACGCTTCCAGCTAGAAATGAAAACCGATTTTGGATATTGACGAGGGTCTTATCAGCATGATCAAGATCTTAAAGGATGAGAGTAACAGGTTCTGTGGCAAGCAACGTGTGGGCTGAAAGTCAAAGTTCTCAGATGAGACACTTCAGCTTATGAAAAGAAGGCGTGAGTTAACCACAGCATCACCATCGGAACGCGTGATACTAACCAAGCTTGTAAGGAAAGCTGTGAGGCGAGACCTGCGTCGCTCTAATGCAATTGCTATACAAGCGGCAATAGAGCCAAACAAGGGATTCAAAATCTTTGCTCGAGAGCTTGAAAGAATTCATATCGCAAAACTCCAGACGCATGATAGCAAAGTCCTCACGTCAAAGCCTGAGGTTCTTTCAGAGATCGAACACCATTATGCCAAACTATATTCCTCACATAAACTACAACCTGACCTTAAATGTCATGATCCCAGAGCCACGCTGACCCACCACTATACCAACAAGCCGCCAGATATCTCTAGCCTTGGGGAAATTAAGTGGGCCCTCAGCAAAATTAAAAATGAAAAATCCCCTGGAGAAAATGGAATTACAACAGAGCTCTTAAAGTAAAAAAAACCATTGCTAAGAGAGCTCTGTTAAGTTTTAACTGGATCTTACGAGATAGGAGAACTCCAAAGGCGTGGAGCAGAAGCATTACTGTCTTTTTAACAAGAAAGGTGACAAGACTATGGTGAAAAATTACTGACACGTGTCTACAAGTTGTTTTTGGGGGTCATTTGTGATCGACTCGCGCGAAGACTCGACGACCTTCAGCCTGCAAAATAGGTTTGGTTTCTTTGCGGAACAGGTTTTGAGGATTTGGTACCGCAGGCCACATTTACACAGTACTGTAAATAATACAGAAGATAGCAGAGTATAATCCCAGAAGATAGCAGAGATGCCTATACAACACCAGTACGATGTTCGTCCAAGTACAAGACAGTAAAATGAAACCAATCCAGATGCATCGCGGAGTGAGACAGGGGGACGTTATATCCCCAAACTGTTTACAAATGAACTGAAATATAATAATTTCTTAAATTTACGCGAACAGTACACATTGAATAAAACTATTATTTACGGATTTTATCGCGTTTAATTACTTTACTTACTTACTTACTTACTTATCGTCATGCACAATCCCTAACGGGGTAGCCAGAGAGAACAGATCGCCAAGTGTCACGATCCTTACATACCTCTTTCGCTTCTTTCAGGTTCATTAACTTCTTCATACATGCACGTCTAGGTATCCGAGTACTCTTGACCCTCCCCTCTTCGAGCAATTTGCTCACATGGTCTTCGAAAGTTAGTCTCGGTCTACCTCGACACCTTTTAATATTTACTTTCGCTCTATATATTTTCTTCACCATTCGGTCTTCACTCATTCGCTCAACGTGCCCAAACCATTGGAGTACGCCCCTATCAATTTTTGTGATAAGGTCATCTTTCAATCCTGCCATATTGCGAATCTCTTCGTTTCGCTTTCGGTCGGCTATGGTAACGCCACACATTTTACGAAGAGATCGCATCTCCACTGCATTCAACTTGCTTTTATGCTTCTTCTGGCATACCCAGGTTTCGCTGCCATATAACAAAGTCGGTACCAACACTGCGTTATGTATTGCAAGGCGTGCATTTTTCACCACGCCTTGCCTTTTTACTAATGCATTCAGGGCACCATTGACTTTGTTTCCGGCAGCGACACGCCTATCCACATCTAAATCACATCTTCCATCCCGGCTGTAAGCACTCCCCAAGTATACAATTTCATTTACCTGTTCTAGACATTCCTGATTTACCCATATTTCACATTTCGTTCTCTCTTCGTCCTTTTCAAATACCAGAACCTTAGTTTTATTAGCATTCAAACGGAGACCTTTAATTTCACATTCCTCTTTCATACACGTGACTAATGCCTGCAGTTCTGCTTCTGATGGTGCAATAAGCACTGCATCATCAGCATACAGCAGACAATTAACTTTTATGTCACCCAATTTCACACCCAAACAGCTATCTTTCAGCTTCTGTAAACAGCTGTCGAGATACAGTATGAACAGCCAGGAAGACATGACACAACCCTGTTTTACACCCGCTTGGACGCTAAACATGGGTGACAGGTCATGCCCTACCCGCACACAGGCTTTACAGTCATAGTAAAGTGACTGCACAGCCCTTAACAATCGACCATCCACACCATATCCCGGCAACAGTTTCCACATTTTCTTCCTTATAACCTTATCAAATGCTTTTTCCAGATCCACAAAAGCACAGAAAATCCTCTGGTTAACACTCAGAAGCTTCTCCGTGATCATGCGGAGAGAAAACATTTGATCCGTGCATCCTCTTCCAGGTCTAAATCCGCATTGTGCCTCCCATAAAAATCTTTCCGATTTCTCTTGCATCCTGCGTGTCAAAACCTTCGAATAAACTTTACTTGCTAAACTGGTCAAGCTGATCGCCCGATAGCACCCGCAGTCAAGATGTGAACCTTTACCTTTATATAAAGGCACAATGACCGCGGATCGCCAATCATCCGGGACATCTCCCGTCCGCCAGCACAAATTGCACAGCAGATGAAAGCTGTCCCAGACGCGAGGCCCACCGTACTTGACCATTTCAGCAGTAACTCTGTCTAGTCCCGCAGCCTTACCACATTTCAAACTTCGAATCGCACGTTCAATCTCTTTCATGGTGATGACCTCAGTGTCATCGAGGTCCGTGTCTGGCGTGCCAGTCACGGCGTCACCCCCGGATCCTTCACTAAGATCATGACACGCATACATTTCTCTATAAAATTCACTCCATCGCTGCATGACGTCCGATTTTTCTGAGAGGACGTTATTGGTTCTCGAAAGCACTTTGTTCATTCTTAAAGCTGTCGCACCACTCCGGGACCTTCCAACCTCTTTCCAGAAGAGTTTGGAGTTTTCCCTAAAGTTGTGCGACAACCTCTCGTCCGCTTCTATTCTACACCTTTCACGTACTTCCTCAATCAATGTTTTCGCATGAACTTTCTGCAGCTTATATCTTTCTTTCATCTTCTCTCTCATATGCTCATCGTTACTAGAGGCCAAGTAGTCTAACCATGCTTTTTTCTTCTTTTTTACAGCTTCTTTCACTTCATCATTCCACCATGCATCTCTTCTTTTACTACTACCTCTTTTTGTCGTACCACATACTTCTTCCGCTGCACTTACCATTCCATCCCTAAGGTTCTGCCGTGTTCTCTCCACACATTCTTTCCTGCCATCGATGGTGTCAAGCTTTTCGGCTACCCTCGTGTGATATTTGTCCCTAGTATCCGCTTCCTTTAATTACTTTAATTTATTTTTAGTATCCCGACGTTTTAGGTACTTTAAAGCACCCACGGTCACGGGGTGACCTGAGATGTTTGACGTCCCAATGTCATAGTTAGTCCGGCTACCTTCAGTTTTTGAATATTAATTTTTTTGGTCCGATTTACGCAAAACGAGCTAATAGTATCATGAAGTCTTGCAGTGGTATGCTTGGATTAGGCTTTAATTTTGTTAATTATAGGATTCCAAGCAGCTGGCAGCACGCATTCATCTTCTCTATTGAAATTTGGATGTTTTTTAATTTCAATAGCCTCGCGTATCATCCTTGGTAGGAATTGGTGTTCTTTTGCTAGGATGTGTGCTTTATCAAATTGAATGTAATAGTGGGGATGATCTTGAATATGTTCGCAGACAGCAGATTTCCTGGGCGTCGGTGCTTCACGTCAGCTATATGTTCCTTCACGCGGGTTTTTATAGATCTTTTTAGACAAAGGTCAAACAAACTGCCGCATAACCAAGATTACTGACATAGCCTTCCGTGTTCGTAAGCTGAAGTTGAAATATGTTGGTCATGTCTGTCGCAGAAGGGACGAGCGGTGGAATAGACGTGTTGTGGAGTGTATGAAACCGCGTCTAAGCGAACGCAGTGCAAGACGCCCCCGACCAGACGGAGTAACGATCTGCGCAAGGTAGCTGGTAGAAACTGGATGCGTGTAGCTAAAGATCATGCTAAGTGGCAAGCCTTGGGAGAGGCCTATGTCCAACAGTGGACTGCTGCAGGCTGATGATTATGATGATAATTGTAGCACGAATGGGTCGGCTTGACCTGGGAAGTACCACGCTCTCACAGAATACCAGTGTAAAATAGTAGCCAGTAGTAGTTTTGTATGGTTAGTGTAGAGAACCGGAGGACATTTTTGCAGGAAACGAGGCATTCCATATTAGTCCTCGCTGGTGACAATGCATTTGCATTTTGATTCTTAGTCAGGATTATGTGCTTGTTTCTGACCCTATCCTATAAAAAAATGTGCACTATTTGGTGTAAGCCCATGGTTTGAAGAGGACCTAAGATAGGCTGTAACAATAACGGTACGGCATATAGTAACTGCTTCATTGATCTAGTGGTCGTAAATGCGTCTGTTGGCCATGATGTCCCAGGTGCGAATCCCTCGCCGGGCCAACTTTAATCTGTAATTCACGTTTTCCGTAAAGAAATTCTCAGTGGTATCCCGGAGTCAGGAATTTGGCGGTAATTTACCCGCGTGCCTCGGAAAGCACGTAAAGCCTTGCCGGCTCCTACGCCCGATCTCTATCCAGTCGTGTAGGTTTGATAACGCTCGCGCATAATTTCGGACCCTATAATCATGTACAGAAGTTAAGTGTCTCATTGGCCACTGTCACCAGTATTTGGTTTGGAGTAAATTGTGTAGTATCACTTTTGATGTTGAATGAACGCTCTTACATATAGAAAATTTTAAATAATTGCTTACCAATTTTTAACGTTACAACTGTTTATATCCGGTATTCCTACTCCCTTTGGCGTAGTCTCGAAATCATGGAAGACAGCCCTCGTGCATCCAATCCCTAAAAAAGTTAACTGCTCTGATTTGTCCAACTGTAAGCCTATACCCATCACCTCTCTGTTTTTTAAAATAATAGAATCCATTATTAACAGCCAGCTCATGCGGTACCTTGAAGATCACCAGCTGATTAGTGACCGCCAGTACGGTTTCCGTCGGGTTCGCTCGGCTGATGATCTTCTGAGTTACCTAACTCATAAATTAGCGGAGGCAGTAGAGTCCAAGTGGGAGGCGCTGGCCGTCAGTTTGGACATAGCGAAGGCCTTCGATCGGGTTTGGCGCAAAGCGTTCCTTACGAAGCTTCCTTCCTATGGGCTTCCCGAGAAATTGTGCAATAGGATCACCAGTTTTCTTGCTGATCAGAGCATCAAGGTTGTCGTAGACGGTGCATGATCCGACTACAAGCCCATTAACGCTGGCATTCCACAATGCTGCGTGCTATCGCTAACGCTGTTTCTTCTGCATATCAATAACATGTTGCAAACCGGTAACATGCAGGCACAGGTCAGGCTACACATGGAGTACTGTTCCCATCTTTGAGCCGGGGCTCCCCAGTGCCAGCTCCTTCCGTTCGAATGCATCCAGCGCAGAGTTGTTGGAATCGTCGGCAACCGAGCTCTTCCCGATTGGCTTGACTCAATGACACTGCGAAGAAATGTTGCATGTCTTTGCGTTTTGCCTTGCGGGAGTGCCTTGAGGAATTGTTTGGACTAATTTCAGCGCACAATTTCACCATCTCATATCGCGACAAAACTCGCAATACCGTCAATACCATCTGGATGACCGGCGGTTCACAACCGTGCGATTTAAAAGAAGTTTTCTTCCTTGCACAACTTCCTTGTGGAATTGACTACCACCAGAGGTTTTTCCGGACCGATACAACTTAGGGACCTTCACGAAAAGAGCCTACTTTTTTAACCCTTCAATCCCCATTAAAGCCTCATGCAGTCGCATGCGCATGGCAAATCCCGAGCGGTCGCATGCGACCGCATCCACCCGCAGCACTTAAAACCATTCAAATATATATAATATATTTAGAGACTTTTTTCTATGAAGAAGTTTGGCATTATAAAATCCATACAAAATTCTCTATTTAAAAGTCACGTTTTACTTTATTACAAAAACACTGTTGTTTTTTGATAACAAAAAAAAAACATACCAAGCGAATGTTAGCAGCGTGAAAATCGTAACTATTTTAATATATATTACTCGAAATTATTAACGTAAAAAGATAAACTGTATTCGCACAAAAACTTTAATTACAATTTCATTACAAAATACTATACTAAAACACTCATAAAACATAAGAAAAAGACAAAAATTTACGCGAAAATGGCGTACGTTATGAACGAAGATTATAAATAAATATCCATAGGATAACTGTTCTTTTATTGCACTAAAAGATAGAAAATTTTATGTTGATTCTACAATGCTAAACTTCTTTATAAAGAAAAATCGTCTCTAAATATAAGTTTTAATGGCTTAAACTGTTGAGGGAGTGCGTTGTCGAATCCGACCGCTTGAATTTTGACGGAATTGCACCGCGGTCGAATTCGACCGCTAAGAGATTGATGGATTAAAAGGCCGGCAACGCATCTTCAATTCCCCTGGTGTTGCAGTATTCATGGGCGGCGGTAATCACTTACCACCTGTGAGCTGTATGCTCGTTTGCCCCCTCTCCTGTAAATAGATAATATTTGTGGCATTATTATTTTAACCCAACCGCCAGCTAAAATGACTAACACCACCCGCTCGATTCGCGGGATGCGCGGTGTTGCAAAAATAACCTAACACTGAATTTGTCGTACATTTATTTTCTGTTTATTTATTATGTTATATTACTTGTTTTAGTGCTTTTACTTCATTACAAATAGATTTTAATCGTACTTTCATAGTTAAAAATGTGCTTACCAAGCACAGAACGGCAGCTTGAATGTCACAATTATTTCTGTATATTACTCGAAATTATTTACGTATAAAGATAAATTATATTCACAAAAAATTTTCATAACAATTTTATAATAAAACACTATACTAACCACTAATAAAACATAAGAAACATCAACACAATTACACGTCACACGGAATGGGCGTACGAAATGAACATAGATTATAAATTTAAAAAAACATAAACTAACTATTTTTCATTGCATTAGAGAATAGGAAATTTCACATTGAGCCTATAATGCCCAAATTATTTAGAGAAAAGTAGTCTGTAAATATAAGTTTTTACGGGTTAAAGTGCTGTGGGTGGGTGCGGTCTCATGAGACCGCTTGGGGTTTGAGAGGTTAATGTGCCAGACATCTTGTATGGTAATCGCTTATTTGATTTTTAAGCATAGCAATTAATGAACTCTCACTACAATGGCCAGCCCGTGTCCAGCAAAGAACTGTTACGGGCTAATGGTGTTATTGTAACTGGATATTGATAACATATTTTCATTTTTCTCCTTTTTTTCATACAAACACCTAAACACATAGGACAACACGGGTAGGCGGACCGGAGGGCAGTAGCCTTACTCAGGCTTTACCTACTGTCAAATTATAAGTCCACGCAGTAAATAAAAACTTCGTGGGGAAAAGAAATAAAAAGAAATATTTTGAAGATATTGTGCAAAAGTGACATCCGTTGTATAAAGGCGACAGCATAACTAAAAGAAATTTTCTTGAGAACTTAACATGTTTTAGTTTAATTGATACATTACCAATTCTAACAAAAATACGAATCGTTGGAATAGAAATCTTTTACATAAATTCTGACTTTCCGTCCGCAAACTCGTGAATCTTTTATTCAGGATATTGAACAGTATGCGTTCACATGTAAAACAAACAGTACCTCGCTCGAGAGTTACGATTGTTTTAAGTAGTAGAAGCCTTATTCAAATTGCACGAAGCAGATATCAAATGTGACTGAAATAAAACACAGTTAATCATTGACAATAAAATTAGCTTGTTTAATTAGCATGATTTATGAGTCATTTTTTATCATAGAGCAACACCAATCCATAGGTTACTAAACATTTTAAGAACTGTTAATGCAAGTTTAACACGTTTTATTACAGATAAAAAATCCACACTACCCTCTATAATATATTAATAATTATAACTATCAGCAAACACAGAAGAGGGACTTACTTCAGTACTATCTAATGTTAGTTTAGGTCGATTTTATTGACTGTAAATGGATTACACAAGCAAACTAAACAAGTTTAAGCGGCTCACTCTAATTAATGACTTACAATTATTTGACTGATCAGGGAAAATTTGTTATTGATATTTTTAAACGTTCCTTTTATTTACTTACCGAGTGTAGTAAGTACTAGCTAAAAATCTCGTAAACCCAATGGATATTATATAGATGGGATAACTAACAAGCAACACCTAAAAACTTAAGTAACTGCCTTCCTCAAAAAGCAGGCGATCTTGCAGAGAGTGGCCGTGCAAAAGAAAAGGAATATAGATAACGTTAGATGTCTCAGTTTGCATCCACATAAAGGGTAAAAAATTAAAGCATATTAGGTCGATATAATTGAGGTTTAGGTGACGGATACTTGGTTAGATTCATCGCACTATAGGCAAGGTTCGGTATGGTGCAATGAATATTTTCGCACGCTCCTTCATATAAGGACTGGACAATTATAGCTTTACTACCATACTGAGAAAATTTCGTGTTGTACTACTGAATATTAAGCTGAATCAGTATAATTGCAGGCTGTGAGGCATTCCATCTCGGTCCTCAATGGTGACGACGCATCTAGTGTACCCTTTGTTTGAAGTTAAACATTTTCGGCCTTGTAACTGTCTTATTAGTTGATCCCAAGAACATGATGTTGCTATTACCGTCGCCCATGAACAGCTGCTACACCAGGAGGATTTCAGATGCGTTAATGACATTTTAAAAAGGAATAGGCTCTTTTCTTGAAGATTCCTAAGTTGTATCGGTCCGGAAAAATCTCTGGTGGTAGTTGATTCCACAAGAAAGTTGTGCGAGGAAGAAAACTTCTTTTAAATCGTTTAGTGGTGGGCCGCAAATGGTATGAACGGTATCGCGAGTTTCGTCGCAATGTGTGATGGTGAAATTGTGTGTCTAAAATTAGTACGAACAATTCCTCAGAGCACTGCCCGTGGTACATGGGATAAAATAAGCAAAGAGATGCAACATCTCTTCGCAGTGCCAGTGAGCCAAGCTGATCGGAAAGAGCTCGGTCACGGACGATTCGACCTGCTCTACGCTGTATGCGATCAAATGGAAGGAGCTGGCGCTGGCGAGTCCCGTCCCAGAGATGGGAACAGTATTCCATATGCGGCCGAAGCTGCACCTTGTAAAGTTGCGGCCGGTGAGCCGGCATGAAATACTGTCCCGCTCTTTTGAGTACGCCAAGCTTTTTTAGAGGCCAGTTAGGCCTTCTCTTCCAAGTGACCATGAAACTGCACGTCACTCGATATGTTGACGCCGAGGAATCCGATACTGGCTGAGGCAACGAAGCGAATGAATTGAAACTGAGTAGATACGACTGTAGTGTAGTGCTCTCACTTCAATATACTTTAATGATAAGGCAGAATAATGAGCAGTCTAATTAAAGATTTAGTACCAACCACACGTCTCCTTCATTGACACCTTTCCTATATTACATGGCGACCCGGCCAGGCGCTGCGCTTGCATTGTCGCAGCGCACCGCCGCGGCCTGCAATTTTTTGAATAAAATGGGAAAATAATTTAAATAAATAATATAAAGAAAAAAATTCAATTATTGAATCGACATACTACCGGATGTTACAAGAAAACCAAAAACTGATACGAGAAGTGGCCACAATAATAATTTAAAGAAGTTAACTCAAAATTAAAATTGAAATATATGTAGTACTATGAAGACAATCAAACTATGAATATTATTAATTTATTAATTAGTAAACAAAGAATGAGGAAAATAAAATGTGGATTTCAAGATACGGCATATTAATTTAAAAAGGAAAATAAGTAGTTGTATTCTAGCGGGCATCACCCAGAAGGATGTGAAAATGAGCCGAAAAGAATAAAGAAGAATTTGAGAGGTAAATTCGCACCTGTGTGATTTTTAATTTCATTTAAAACTTTAACAATTTGAGATTTATTAATGTTGTTTTTGCTTTTAAAAAAAAGTTGTGCATAAAATTTTCTGTATTTAAAATATGATAAATTGAAAGTATTTATCAGATAATTCACGATTTAGTTGTTTTTTTTTAAATATTTATATAACTGAAAAAATAAGCACAATGCAATAATTATAAATTAATCAATAATCTAGCACTTGATTTTATTTTCAATTTTATTCAGTTATAGTTTTATATTATTTTTATTACTGTGTCCTGCAAAACATGAATGAAATAATATGAAGATTACATTTTAACGTATTTACATTTACAATTGTTTATCATTAATAAATTTTTCATATTTTGTAGTTAACATATCAATGATGATACATTTCGTGTGTGTATTTTATGTAGTAAATTTTATTTAAATGTACACAATTTTGAAAAGAGTTATAACCGATTTGCTATTATTGTTTTTTTTTCTTTTCTAAAGGCATTAAATCGTTAATTTATATAATAACCTACCTAAAATATTAAAAATTGTTCTTTATAATGTTTAAATAAATTAATCTATCGTTGTGTCAAGTCTCGTCAGTCCTCAGTGTGCGTGCGTTAAATGTTGCCAGGTCGAGTCGTCGTAGGTGGCAACCGAACCTCCACCGGAGATTCTTAGCACCCCCTGCCCCGCCGTTACAATGGTCGCCACCGTAGCCAGGAATAGCGGGGCCGCCGGGGACTGGGGGCCGTCTATTTGTGTAATTGTTCATGGGGGGTATATTGCCATAGTTGCCACGCTTGGCGAGCGGGTTGGTAACCGTAGTTTTTTATTACGTTAATGTCGTTATTAGGAAGATGCTGCTGCCCATCTCCTTTCTGTGTCCCTCTGTTGCCTCTTACGACACCCATGGGAAGACATGGGGTAGTGGATATTCTTAACCGCCACTACACGAGAAGATCATGGAGCTGGAAGAAGAGATAGACAAGTTGCGCTGGAGTATTATAGGATTATCCGAGGTCCGAAGAGAGGGGGAGGACACGGTGATTCTCGAATCCGGCAACTTGTTCTATCACCGGGAGGGCGACCATCTGTCCCAAGGAGGTGTCGTATTTATCGTCCACAAGTCTCTCGTCAACAACGTTGTAAAGATTGGGAGTGTGTCGACGAGGGTCGCGTACCTGATACTCAGAATCACCAAACGCTATTCGCTGAAGGTCATACAGGTTTAGGCACCAACCTCGGCACATCCCGATGAGGAGGTGGAGGAAATGTATGAGGATATTTCCTAAGCCATGCATTTCTCCAAAACCCACTACACGGTGTTGATGGGAGACTTCAACGCAAAACTAGGCACAAGAGAAAGCGGTGAGCTGAAGTTAGGGAAATTTGGAGTAGGGCAACGGAACCGAAGGGGCCAGCAGCTGGCCGACTTTATGGAGAAAGAGGGACTCTTTATGATGAACTGTTTCTTCCAGAAGCCGACCTGGTCGAGCCCCGACGGTTCGACAAAAAACGAGATTGACTTCATTATGACGACCAGACGCCAACTGTTCAGTGATGTCTCAGTGATCGCAAGGGTGAAAACTGGCAGCGATCACCGAATGGTTGGAGGCACACTGAACCTAAACGTTAAGTTGGAGAGGTCTTGTCTAATGAAGTCAACGCTCCGTCCCCCTCGTGCTCTAATCCAGAATCCCGAAAACTTTCAGCTCGAGTTACACAACCGGTTTCAGTGCCTACAAGATTGCAATGCAGTAGACGATATAAATGACAAGCTCGTAGAAACTGTCCATGAGGTCGAAGCTAAGTTCTGCAAGACCCGCCGCAAAAGAACACAAAAACTCTCCGATCACACTCTTAATCTCATGGCTGTTAGACGGGAGAGGCTGCAATCGTCAACAGATTTGACAGCATACAGGCAACTGAACAGACAGATCTCCAAATGCACGCGGCGAGACTTACGCAACTTTAATACTGCTCGTATTAAAAAAGCGATCGAGCGGAACCAGGGCTCCAAAGTCTTTGCCAGAGATCTGTCTGCCCGTAAGAGCCAACTGTCAAAGCTGAAGACTGAGTGTGGCAGCATCGTTTCCGGGACACCTGAGATTTTGAGTGAGATTGAGAGGTTCTATGGGCAGCTGTTAACATCATCGTTGGAGCCACACGCAAGTGTGAGTAACGACCCAAGAGCAAGTCTTATCCGACACTATTCCGATGATATCCCGGACGTCAGTCTAAGCGAGATTAGAATGGCTGTCCAGCACCTTCAAAACGCCAGGGCCCCAGGCGAGGATGGAATTACAGCGGAGCTTCTGAAAGCGAGTGGAACACCGGTACTTGAAGTCCTTCAGAAGCTGTTCAATTCCGTCCTCCATGGTGGCAGTACTCCAGAGGCGTGGAGCAGAAGTGCGGTGGTCTTATTCTTTAAGAAAGGCGACAACGCTCTCTTGAAGAACTACAGACCGATTTCTCCTCTGAGCCGCGCTACGTGCTGTTTTCGAGAGTCATTACGAATCGTCTCGCACGCAGACTCGACGACTTCCAGCCTCCCGAACAAGCCGGTTTCCGAAAAGGCTTCAGTACCATAGACCACATATATACCCTGCGGCAGATTGTACAGAAGACTAAAGAGTACAATTCGCCACTTTGCCTGGCGTATGTGGACTATGAGAAAGCCTTTGATTCCGTCGAAATTTGGGCGGTGCTGCAGTTCCTTCAGCGGTGCCAAGTTGACTGTCGGTATATCGAAGTGCTGAAGTGTACAGTAGGGATACGATGGCTATCCGAGTACAGAACCAGAGCTCGAAACCTATCCAACTGCATAGAGGTGTAAGACAGGGTGACGTTATATCCCCGAAACTCTTCGCCGCTGCATTGGAAGACGTTTTCAAGCTACTGGACTGGAAAGGATACGGTATTAACATCAATGGGGAGTACATCACTCACCTTCGATTTGCCGACGATATAGTCCTTATGGCAGAATCGCTGGAGGACTTAAGCACTATGCTCAATGACCTCAATAGTGCCTCCCAACGGATAGGTCTTAAGATGAACATGGACAAAACAAAGATCATGTTTAATGTCCATGTCACACCTATGCCGGTAGTTGTTGGGAGCACTATGCTCGAAGTTGTTGACGAGTAAGTTTACCTAGGACAAATAGTCCGACTAGGTAAGTCCAACTTCGACCGAGAGGTAAATCGACGGATTCAATTCGGCTGAGCAGCGTTCGGGAAATTACGACATATCTTCTCGTCAGGTATACCTCAATCTCTAAAAACTAGATTGTACAACCAGTGCGTGTTGCCAGTGATGACTTACGGATCTGAGACGTGGTCTTTCACTGCTGGCCGTATGAGGACGCTCAAGGTCGCTCAGCGAACTGTGGAGGGGGCTATGCTCGGAGTTTCTCTGCGTGATAGACTCAGAAATGATGATATCCGCAGTAAAACCAGAGTGACCGACATAGCCCAACGGATTAGTAAGCTGAAGTGGAAATGGGCCGGCCATATAGCTCGAAGAACCGATAACCGATGGGGAAGAAAGGTTCTCGAGTGGCAGCCTCGTACCGGTAGGCGTAGTGTAGGGCGACCCCCCACTAGATGGAGTGACGACCTGGTAAGATATGCAGGAAGTCGATGGATGCAGGTGGCTCAGGACCGTGCTTTGTGGCATTACTTGGGGGAGGCCTTTGTTCAGCACTGGACTTGTGAAGGGCTGTAATGATGATGATGATGATGTGTCAAGTCTATAGCTTTTATAGTGATTTTTTTAAAGCATTTTTTATAGCAAAAGTATTTTTTTTTTAAAAAAAGCTAATGCATTTTGTAATGTATGTACATTTAACATTAATATTAACAATGTAACTATATCTAAACTTCTGTGTAAATTAAGGAAATGTTTAAAACTATCCTCTTAATGTACATTTTACTTGCTTTCATAATATTATAAAATATTGTAAAAGTTATCTTAAAATTAGACGTGAATCACACCGTGTCATCCTAGTCCGATGTAATTACAAACGATGCCTCATACGTACTTTGGAATTTAAAACAAACTTGTCTCCAAATATTTGCGGTGTTAGGATTACAATTTGTATTTTGATCTGTGTGTTGCTATATTAATTATAATGATTACGTTGCTTAACATTGACTTCTTTGTACTGTTTATCTTAATGTGAAATGTAATAATTTTTTTTCGGTTTTATATTGTTTGAATATATAAATCATAAGCTTTTAACTATTATAATTTATTATTTTCTTGGAAAACGGTACTAATTTGAGTAGATTATGAAAGTATTTTCTTCGGATAATACGATTTTGAAACTCACTACATATATAATGTTTTACACAACTAATTGATTTTAGGTTTGTTGTTCCCATATTGTGAACCTCAATCGCTGACTGACACTGTAACTAAATATTATACGAGATTATTTTTTAATGTTAAGTAAAAGATGTGATTAAATGTATGGTTAAGTTACGGGATACATAAATATAAATGAAAATATTGATAACGTATAGTTGCGAGAGTAAGATAAAGATATATATATAATATAATAAAGATATATCTATATATATCAACATACAATCAGCCTGATCAGTTGAGAGTTTTGAAACCCTAATAGCCGGTAAATTTTTTAAGGTTGTTTGGACTCGATTAAATGCGGAATAAGTTTTAATGTATTTAAATGAGGGAAATGATAATTTATTAGGAATTGTTTAGGAATATTGTCCACTATCTTGATCATGTATGTACGCGAGCCGTGTACGTGAAAGTTATGGTAAAATTAATCAATGAATTACATGAGCTGAAATGTAAAGAAGAGAATTAAATGATATTGGTGATTTTCTTGATCATGTGACGCGAGCCTTGTGCGTGAAAGAAATGACATACATGTGTCATGAATAGCTAAAGTGCTAGTTATGCATAAAATAGGAAAATAAAATTTTAATAAAATAAGAATTTTATTAAAATCGGTTGAGTAGTTCAAGAGTACACGTAATTTATATATAATATCATTATTTTCCTGACTAGATAAATGTTAGGAATAATAACAAAATGATTAAGGATACGAATAAATAATATTGTAAATTTTCGTGAAAATCAAAACATAATTTTATGTTATACATAATTATGCCTGATTATGTCAGTTATACTACTGTGACTATGCATTTTTGCGTCGTAGATATGTCTTAGATTATAGTTTTCATAATGATATTAACCTTTTTTAGAATAATTCTAAGGATCTATTTTAAGAATTGATAAAAAAATATAGATAGCATTTTTTTTATTCTTTTGTCGGTGGGAGGTATAGTGTAGAGCCCCCACGTTAATATACTTTAGTGTTAAGGTAGAATAATGAGCAGTCTAATTAAAGATTTATTACCAATCACACGTCTCCTTCATTGGCATCTTTCATACGTTACAACGACGAAGGGGTTTTTTTAACGGTAAAAGCGCAAACTTTTGTCTTCTGGGAATTAACCTAAACTAGATTTAGTCGCCCCCAGTCCGGGATTTTGTTCAACAAAGTCTCGACTTCATACACAAGTTTTTCCCGGTACTCAGCGACGTTTTCCCGAGAAATATTGGCACGGCCGGTGTATAAAGCATCACCAGTGCTATCGTCTGCAAAGCAATGAATGCTACCGATTTGCAACCTGTCATTATATGCAGAAAAAACTGCGTTGGTGAGAGCACGCAGCCTTGTGGAACACCAGCGTTAATGGGCATGTAATCGGAGCATGCACCGTCTACTTTGATTTTGACGCTCCGATCAGCAAGAAAACTGGTGATCCAATGCACAATTTCTCAGGAAGTCCATAGGAAGAAAGCTTCATAAGAAGCGCTTTGTGCCAAACTTGATCGAAGTCCTTCGCTATGTCAAAAATAACGGCCAAAGATTCCCCCTTGGACTCCACTGCCTTCGCTCATTTATGAGTTAGACATCAAGCCTGGTAACACTGCTTATGATGTAATACGATTTTGCAGGAGCGACCAAACCAAGGCTGGGTTTTGCCTCCAATAGGTACCACAGATGATGGAATAAATAGTTCCATTCCCTGTAGCACCACATCGGCAACAGAATCAGCAACTACGCTGGGATCATCCAGTGAGAAGCAAACCCGCGTCCAAGGGTAGAATACAAAAAAGATCGCATCCCGTCCCAATCGGCTGACCTGTAACGCCAAACACGGCGGCACACGTGAGTGGCACTGTACTCCGGATCAGACAATGGAGAATCCAAGAGGGACATCAACGGAGACCTGACATCCGTCTGGATGAGAAGTCAGCAGAAGCTCCAACGGGGAAGGTATATATTTTGATTTGGTTTCGCACGAAATATGCTAAGGCGTCGAGCAATAGTATGTTGGAGCCACGATTTTACATTTCGAACGAACGAACGGTGTCCAGGTCTAACCTTTTCAATGCAATGTGTAAAAATACATAGTCCATGAGATCATTAAATTTAAGATTTTAGAAAGCGGCTACCGACGTATCGAATCTCTCTAAAAATTGTTTTAGAATATGAATTTTTGCAGACGACATAGCTTTAAGTTCGAATCTTTGGTCTAAATATGAAGTAGCCAACATTCGTTTATCTTCGTATTTATTTCTCAGTGATTCGAAAATTAACAAATTGTTATCCATGATTGGTGTGATACTGGCGCACTAAGATTGCGCCTTACCACCTAGTTTGTCAATTAATTAATTTTTAGCATCCCATAAAGAAGGATTATTATGTTTAGTATTCTGAAAACTAGTAATAAATAACGGCCAAGTTTTAATATCACCATTAAATATTGGGATATTAATAGGTGGCAATCCAGATGCGTCACGTGAGTGAACTTGAACTGCTGGTTTTACGTCACTCAGATTTACAGGTTGGAGCTGCCTGGCAGCTCACTTCACGGCCATAGTAAATCTTCAAACGACAAAAGCGATTGGTAATTCAAATAATCGGTTTTTATTTACAGTTCAAGACTGTTAATTTTATCCAACTAAACTTCAAAATCTGAGCACAACTTCCTGAACGGATGCTTAATGAATATTTTTTGCATAATCACAAATATTCTGCATACGAAAAAACACCATATCTCTCTTTGCGTAAAAGGCTTAAAGTTTCATTACATTTTCTTTTTCTGCCATTTTGCACTACAATAATTAATATCAAACCAACGTTGCAAATTGCGTAGTGGCGTATTTTTATGTACGAGTAGATAACTATTATTATAAATAGCCTTTTATTTCCAAAATCAAAATGACAACAATTTTATATAAATTATCCTTACTCAATTAGATATATTCATAACATTATCAATTAGAAATAGAAGAAATATTATTAACATATTATAACACATTGACATTTAAAAATTAATATTAATGAATAAATCTTTCATTGCATCTTATATAAATTAATCAAACAATGACATTTATTTAATTTATTATTATTAAATATTTAAATTAATTAAAACAAGACTTACCATAAGGAACTATTTGCATAACTTTATTAAATATTTATTTTATTATTATTTACCATATAAAGTCCCTGATTTCGGAATGTCTATTGACAAAGGCCTCCTCCAGACTTTTCCATTGTTTCCGGTCGAGTGTTAATCGTCTCCAGTAAGGTCCAGCCGTGTATTTTAAATCATCTTCCCACCTTCTACGCTGCCCACCTCTGCTTCTTTTGCCATCTCTTGGATACCAATTTGTGACAATTTGGCTCCATTTTTCTTGACGGGTCCTGAGCATATGTCCAGTCCATCTCCACTTTTGTAAGTCTATTCTTTGTAATATATCAGGTACCTGGGTTTTGTTCCGAGTGTCTTCATTCCTGATCCGGTCGGTTTTTTTATACCAATCATGCTCCTCTCCATTGCTCGTTAGCATGTTAACCATTTATTTCTGTGTGAACCTGTGAGGGCCCAAGATTCGCATCCGTATGTTAAGCAGGGAAGAATACACATTTCCAACACTTTTCGTTTTCCTGCCATTCCCAACTCTTTGCTCTTCATTATTTCTTTTAGTGACCAATACTTTTTCCACCCATTCGCTATTCTTTTATTTATTTCCTTGGATGTTAGGTCTTTTGGTGATATGATTTGGCCTAAGTAAGTGTATTCTTCCACGTATTTTAGTACTTCACCGTCGACAACTATTGGTATCTGTTCCCTATTGGACATTATTTTGGTTTTCTCGGTGTTCATTTCCAAACCAGCTTTTTTACTTTCATTTGATAGATCTTTTATCATTCTTTCAAGTGTTTTGGGATTATTTCGAATAAAACGATGTCATCGGCGAATCTGAGGTGGTGAAGTCTTCTTCCATTTATGTTCAAGCCCATTACATCCCAGTTTATTTGTCGGAATATATGTTCTAGAGCCGAGGAAAACAGCTTTGGAGAAATAGGGTCACCTTGTCTGACTCCTCTTCTTATAGGGAACTCGTCTCCTAGTGTTTCGAGGTATACTCTTGCTGAGCATTCATCATAGACTTGTTTCAGAATATTTATGTAGGTTTTGTGAATGCCTTGCCTTTCTAGACTCTCCCAGATAATTTCTTGGTATAAACTGTCAAATGCTTTTTTATAATCTACAAAGGCTAAGTAGAGTGGTTTATTATATTCATTGTACCTTTCGAGAACCTGTCTAACCGTGTGGATATGGTCAATGGTTGAAAAGTTACGTCTAAAACCCGCCTGTTCTATTGGTAGATTTTCGTCTAATTGAAGAGTGATTCTGTCGAGAATTATTTTAGCGAATATTTTGTAAATGTTCGACATTAAGCTGATTGGTCTGTAATTGCCTATTTCATCTTTTGCTCCGCTCTTGTGTATCAATATGATGTGTGATTTTGACCATTGATACGGTATTTGACCACTATATAATAATTCCGTAAACATTCTTGCAAGTATTGGACATAACTCCTTAGATGTTCCTTGTAGAGCCTCATTCGTCATCTTGTCTGGACCGGGTGCTTTATTTAGTTTTTGTGAGCTTAAAGCTTTCTCTACTTCGCTACATAATATAGATAGGGGCTTGTCATGTGTTGTAATAATCGTTTTAAACTTTTTATGCAACGATACTTCTCTACTGTAGAGACGTCGGTAGAAATCAGTGGCACACTCTATGATGTCCTTACGTTTAGTATATGCTTTATTCTGTTTTCTGATTTCGGGCATCCATTCCTTGGTAACTTCCCGTAGCTCTTTAAGTGCCTTCTTTACTCCGCCTGATGTGCTTATTGATAACTTCCAGTCTATGTTTCTTCCGGTCATTTTTAATGGCTTTATAAATAGTTTTACTTAATGCGGCAACCTCTCTTTCTTTGAGTTTTCTGTCTTTCCAATTTTTTGACATTATTTTTTTTCTCTCCTCTATAAGTTCGATTGTTTCTGTACTCAATTTACGTTTTTTTGTCTTTTGAGGAAGTAGATGTGCCACTCAGTTGGTTTTCTATTAAGTTGTACCTTGTCTGTAGATCTAGCTTTTTTCGGCTCTCCCTTAGAGGTGTGCTATGCTTTGAAAGAGGAGAATAAGGCACTTTTATTTCTTTCACTTTGTTACTTATTTAGAGATTTTCCGTGATTATTTTGCGTGACTTCTTTGCAGGTATCAACAGAAGAGATGAACGAACCATACGATGGTTAGTGTTAAAGTTTAGTGTTTGGATTACTTCAGTGTTTGTGAAAGCTCTATGATTATTAGTTGTAATATAATCTATTTCGTTCCTATATTTTCCATCCGGTGATTTCCAAGTCCATTTGGTTTTGTATTTCTTTCTGTAGAGGCTGTTGAGTATAGTTAAATTAGTTTCCAGCATGAAATCAATCATTTTTTGCCCATTCTTGCTTCTCTTTCCGTGACCGAATCTACCAAGAACATTCTCTTCACCACTGCATCTTACTCCAACCTGTGCGTTAAAGTCACCCATTACAACGATATGGTTATTTTTTACTTTAATTATTGTTTCACTGAGGGCTTGATAGAACTGGTCTAAGTCGCAAGGGTTCGCTTGCTCTGTTGGGGGATTAATTTGTATGATTACCCAATCCTTGCTATAACCGGGTAATGTCATATTGACATAGGCTATACGGTCAGATATGCCTCTGAACTCCTTTATTTGATTCTTCAGCGAGGCTTTAATAAGGAATCCGACTCCCCTTTGTCCCGGAATTACACCTTTATAGTAAAGTATATACTGATTACGGTCTTTGATTGATTCTCCAAGTCTGCGCATTTCGCTGATCCCCAATATGTCCCATCGTAGTTCCGATAGCGCGATTTCAAGCTCCTGAAGGTTTGCTTCTGTTCTAAGAGTTCTTGTGTTAAGATAATTGATAGAATCAGGCGTTACTTTGCGGAAATCCATTATAATAAAAAAAATAAAAATATCAATTTCTTTGCAACTTTCCGCTAAACATATAAAATGATGTGTCTTACCTGGATTGAAGCGCAAATAACATAATAACAATAATAATAATATATCATAATAATAATCATAACAATAATAATAATTACCTATTTGGAAGCCAGCCAGGACCTTTGCGAGACGGACTCAATTCTCTTTGGCGCCGCAGTGGCAGTTTGCCGTATTATTGGCGCCAAACTTCCCATGGCTGGACGCGCTACTACACAAAGTAGCGCCATCCCAGCCTGGAGAAAAAGAATCGAGGACCGTATCGCAAAGGCTAGGGCCCTTATCGGCAGACTGACAAGCTTCAGGTCGGGTAATAATAGACCGAGGATTATGCGCACCGTTAGGATGGCGTTTGCTGGGACAAATATCAGTTTGTCCCAGCCGGATATCATGCAGAAACTAACGGAGCGCATAGACGACCTGAAGCAAAAGATCGCTGCTTGGGGGAAGCGGATTCGACGATTTACCGAGAGGTCAAGGCGGTTCAACCAGAATCGTCTCTTCCAGAGTGATCAGAAGAGGCTCTATAAATCATTGGAGCGACCAAAGGTATGTGGAGCGGGCCAAGGACCGGATCAGGCTGACATTATCGCATTCTGGCGTGGCCTGTGGTCAGAGCCCGTAAACCACAGCGAGGGCCCTTGGATGGAAGTTGTGGCGAGCCAGGGTGCGAGTGTTACGCCTATGGACCCCATCACCATAACGCCGGAAGACGTGGCTGAGGCGGTCCGTAGGGCCCCGAACTGGAAATGTCCGGGGCTCGACGGGTTGCATCATTACTGGCTGAAGGGGTTCATAGTGTGTCACGCTGTGCTCGCCCGACAGTTTCAAGAGGCTCTCGACCAGAAGTCGCTCCCGAGCCTCTTCACTACTGGGATCACTCACTTGGTTCCTAAAGATCAGGATACCACAGACCCGAGCAAATACCGCCCCATCACGTGTCTACCCACCATATATAAGACACTGACATCCATTTTGAGCGCGAGAATCACTCGGCACCTGGAGCTAAACCAGGTGATGTCACGCGCTCAAAATGGATGTCGGGGCGGTGGTCGTGGAACCAAGGAACCACTCCTCATTGACGCGGTCATAGGCAAAGTGGTGAAACGCAACCGTCGGAACTTCTCTGCCGCCTGGATAGACTACAGAAAGGCGTTCGACTCGGTGCCCCATACATGGCTAAAGAGGGTCCTCGAGCTGTACAAGATTGACTGTACAGTTAGAGACTTCCTCGAGCAGTGTATGGGGCAGTGGAGTACGATCCTTTGTCATCTGGGCGAGCGGATGATGGCTGCGGAGCACCACATAAGGATAAGAAGGGGTATCTTCCAGGGCGATTGTCTGAGTCCAATCTGGTTCTGCCTCTCTCTGAACCCTCTCAGTACCTTACTGGAGGGCTCTGGGAGGGGATTTCAGCTTAGGAAAGGAGGTACAAAAGTGACCCACCTTTTCTATATGGATGACCTCAAATTATTCGCCTCCAGTCGCTCCCATCTTATGGAACTGCTAAACATCACTTGTGAATTTAGCAGTTCTATTGGAATGGAGCTGGGAACGGATAAGTGTGCGGTCCTCCATGTTGAAAGGGGGAGGGTTGCTAACTCTGAGGGCATAGACTTCTCTATGCCCGTTAACTTAAGGACCCTTTCCGAGGCTGAAACATACCGATACCTGGGTATGTCACAGAACATCGGTATCGATGAGGCTGGTATGAAACAGTCAGTTTGCGACGTGTTTTATGCACGCTTGACCAAAGTGCTTAACAGCCTTTTGTCCGGTGTGAATAAGACACACGCATATAACGGCTGGGTCATGCCTGTCCTCATGTATACCTTTGGCATACTCAGGTGGACTCAGACTGAACTTAATGCCCTGGATAGAAAAGTCCGCACTACCATGACGTCCCACAGGATGCATCATCCGAGATCGTCGGTAATGAGGCTGTACTTGCCGCGAAAGCATGGTGGGCGTGGCTTCTTGAGCGCGCTCACCATGCATAATCGCGAAGTGTGCAGCCTCCGTAATTACTTCCTGACGAGATCGGATGATCCATTCTATAATGACGTCATTTCTAGTGATAAAGGGCTTACCCCTCTATCCTTAGCCCACGAGCAATGGCAGGACCCAGCAGTGCTTAGCATTTCCGATCGGGAGACCGTATGGAAGGAGAAAGAGCTCCACGGGAGGTACTACAGGGCTCTTCATGAGCCCTTCGTAGATACAGTCGCCTCCCTCAACTGGCTACGTTTCGGTGACCTCTTCGGGGAAACCGAGGGTTTTGTCTGTGCAATACAGGATCAGGTTATTAAGACCAACAACTATCGGAGATACATCCTAAAGGATGGCACCGTCGACGTCTGTCGAGCTTGTCGCCATCCCGGTGAGTCACTTAGGCATGTCATCTCCGGTTGTTCGGCGCTTTCTAACTCTGAGTACTTGCACAGGCACAACCTAGTAGCCAGAATTCTACACCAGGAGCTCGCTCTGAAATACGGTCTCGTGGACCGGAAATTGCCGTATTACAAGTACTTGCCGGAAGCCGTGCTCGAAAATGACCGCGCCAGACTCTACTGGGACCGGGCCATCATCACAGACAGGACTATTCTTGCGAATAAGCCTGATATTGTGCTGATGGACCGGGCACAGTCAAGGATATTTTTGGTCGATATTACCATCCCGTATGACGAGAACCTCGTGAAAGCCGAAACAGATAAGCGATCAAAATATCTGGACCTGGCTCACGAGGTGACCGACATGTGGGGTGGTCTGCCGACCGAAATTATTCCTGTAGTCGTCTCTGCAAACGGGCTAATCCCAGTTAGCCTCTCTGGTCATCTGAGGCGACTGGGACTCCGTCACGGACCGCTCCGGGCTCAAATGCAGAAGGCGGTGCTCCTTGATACTGCCCGCATCGTCCGCCGGTTTCTTTCCCTTTCCCCCTAACCCTTGGCCGTTTGGTCTCCCCTGCCGAGGGCTTCCATCTGGTTGGGCTTTTATTTATTTATGTATTTTTGTATTTATTTTATTTTATTGATATTTATGTATATTTATCTTTTCATTTTCATTTTCATTTATAATTATATATTTATACATCCCAACCAGATGAGAAAACTATATAGATACCCCACAATAATAATTAGTAGCAGATTTGTTATCGCACGGCGCGTTCACTCAAAACAATAATAATAATAGTATTTAAAAATAATCATAACAATAATAATAACTGTTGACAGGTTTGTTATCGCACGACGCGGTCACTCGCTACTTTGGTAGGGAGCGATTGTGTCAGCGTGTATAAATAGCAACTGTTTCGACTCGCCGCTCACTTAGCGGTCAGCCGCCGTAGAGTCTATATTACCTGAGGATGCCTCGTGTAGAGGCGAAACACGTGTCGTATTATCGTCAATGGTGTGTCTTGCCTGGAATAGTGGTGTTGAGAGTAGTGGTGCTTGGTCTAGTGGTGACGGAGTTAGTGTATGCAATTGAGGGAGGGCGGGAGGTGCGCTTCAATCCAGGTAAGACACATCATTTTATATGTTTAGCGGAAAGTTGCAAAGAAATTGATATTTTTATTTTTTATTACTTGTGTTAAGAGTTAATATTTCGATTGTACCTCTTCTTTTAGAACCTGTTTTTGTTATTAGAGTTTGTTTTTTATTCGATAAACTATCGCTGGAGGGTTCTGGTCAAAAGCTCTCGCGGCGACCGTATTGAGAGCTGTGTTTAATGTTTTTGTAGAGTTTTTTTCCTGTTGCTTTAATAGAAATGTGGAGGGGGCACTATTTGTTGCTATTCCGTAGACCCCATGGTTTCCCTAACCTTCTTTGTCGTATTTTCCTTTACTTTTGTTGTTGCCATAAATGCTTTAATAGTCCTATTCCTTTTAGACGTCTGAGTAATGTTATTGGTAAATGGAGAGTTGGGTGTTCCAGAGTTTTCTGGTGATACCGATAAATTTCTCTTGTTATTTTGCTGCGGTAATTTTTTGTCCTTAAGAATTATAATTTTATCATACCTGATGACTGCATTGTTTCTTTGCTCTATTTCTTTTGCCAGGTCTTCCTTTAACTGTTTTCGTTTTTCTAAGATTTTCTTAGGATAATCTTCCATAATATAGTAAGGAGAGTTTTTTAGAGCTTTTTTGTTACTTAAAACCTCTATTTTTCGGCCCATTGTTGTAAATGATATTATAACGGGTCTTGCTTTCTCACCAATTTTTCCTATTCTTCGAACAGACTCTATTTCCTGTTTTTCGCAGGTTATTTTCATAAACTCTTTTATTATTTCCAACACGGTATCTACCAGATCAAAATATGAACCCTTTTTTTTCCTCAACTCCGAACAACACCAATTTTTTCTTACGCAGCTGTCTCTCAATTTTTTCCATGGTCATTTCTTGTTCCGCGAGTTTTTCCTGCAGTTGTTTAGTTTTTGTTTCAATTTTTTTTAATTTTTCGTTTATATTGTTATTGATGTTTGTTGTGATATTTTTTTCCATACCTTTTATTTCTTCTTTTTGGGACATCATATCGGCCTGAATTTTAAGAAGCATATCTTTAATTTCCTCCATATTTCTTTAGATCAAACTATGAAAGCAAACAAACAGAAAAAACACATCTTCCCCCAAGCCGACTGGTCCTCGTGGGGGACAAAGACCATAACCCTTGAACAACACAAAGAAACAACTACAAAGAAACAAACATTTACGTCGCAGCCCTTAACGTGCGCACACTGAAAAATGAAGAAAACCTTATAGAATTAAATAATGCGTTAAAACAAATTAAATGGGATATCCTCGGCCTCAGTGAAGTAAGACGAATGGGAGAAAAAATTACCTCGGAACCAGACTTCTTAATGTATCATATAGGAACGACGCCAGGCCTTCATGGCGTTGGTTTCATCGTCAAAAAATATTTTGAAAAATCTATTGAAGGATTTATTGGAATTTCGGAACGCATAGCAATGATGAACCTGAAACTACCGGAATATAAAGATCCTTGGTCTATTTTACAAATATATTCACCAACAGAACAATCGAACTTAGAAACCATAGATAAATTCTACCTCGATCTAAATAACACTATCCAAGAACAGGACCACAAAAACTTAATCATCATGGGTGACTTCAACGGCCAAATTGGAACTAGGCGCCCGGGTGAAGAAACAACACTAGGACCATTCATCTACAGAAATAATAATAATGGGAAAATAAAGAACCAAATTGATTACATGATTACTAACAGAAACAACTGCTTTACAAATTTTGACGTCATCAACAAGCTCAACTTCAATACCAACCACAGACTAATTAGAGCTGAAATAAAATCAGTACAACCGAAAAACCCTAGACCGAGGGAGGAACTACCAACTATCAAGCTCAGCAAGCAACAAAGCGAGCAACTAGTACTCACCCTAAAGGACAAATTTACAGACCTAAAAGAGTACGCAAAGATAGCAGGAACTCAGGAAAAATACAACTGGATAGAGACTACTATAAAAGTTCAACTACAACACATTAATAAGATAAAACCTGATCCCAGGAACGTGTTAACAACTAGTACTATAAAATTGCTAGAACAAAGAAACCAGCTAATCAACACAAAAGATATAAACGACAGAAGAAAGCACATAGCGAAAATCAGTAAAGACATCAATGAAAGCATAAGAAAAGACAGCAAAAGAAGAAGAATGGAAATTATCGAAAAACATGTAATCAAAACAGGAGGTGTTAAAAAAGCTAACAAGGAAATAACAAACTCAAAAGACTGGATCGCAAAAATTAAAAACCTCAGCGGAGAATACAGCCACCACAGAAAAAACATCTTAGGAATTGCCATATCTTATTACAGAAAGATATACGAACACAACATCGCTCAAGACGAAGACGACTTAGAGGGAACCTCAAACGTCCCTAACATCCTTATGAGTGAAGTAATAAATGCTATAGATAGCCAAAAGAGAGACAAGGCACCAGGACCAGATGGCATAAACAATGAAATCTTAAAAGAAAGTAAAGAAGTTATAGCACCAGTTCTTATTGACATATTCAACGAGATACTAATCACCGAAATTATCCCATAGCAATGGACACAATCAAACATTATTCTTCTATATAAAAAAGGAGACAAATATGAAATCGGGAACTATCGCCCCATCAGCCTAATGTCTAATTTATATAAAGTATTTGCTAAGATCTTACTAAATCGGATTGAGAAAACATTAGACGAACACCAACCCATTGAGCAGGCGGGTTTTCGTAAAGACTACTCAGTGCTCGACCACATTCACGTAGTACGCCAAGTTATGGAGAAGTATAAAGAATACCAATTGACCTACTATATTGGATTCATCGACTACAGCAAGGCGTTCGATTCTTTATTTCACGCAAAGATATGGGAGTCATTAAAAGAACAAGGAATTGATCACAAGTATATCCGCTTAATTAAAAACGTTTACAACAAGAGTACAGCGAGAATACAACTGGAAAAGAAAGGCGAATGTTTCAAAATCGGCAAAGGCATACGACAAGGAGACCCTCTGTCACCAAAATTATTCTCGGCGGTGCTTGAGTCAATATTCAGAGGTCTTCATTGGGAAAATCTCGGTATCAACGTAGATGGTCGTTCACTAACTCATCTGAGATTTGCGGATGACATTGTGCTATTTGCAAAAACTCCCGAAGATTTAACAAAAATGATAAACGATTTAGCAATGGAAAGCAAGAAGGTGGGTTTACAACTGAATCCAGAAAAAACTAGGGTGCTGACCAATGGAGAGAGAACAGCTATAAACTTAGGGAGTAATCAAATCGAGTATACGGAAGAATATGTTTATCTGGGACAACTAATAACGAATGATAACCCCATGCGCAAAGAAGCTGAAAGAAGAATAACCAACGCCTGGAAAAGGTACTGGACTTTAAAAGAGATTATGAAGGATAAAAATCAGCATATTAATATAAAAAGCAAACTTTTCAACACCTGCATACTGCCAGTTCTCATGTACGGCAGTCAAACATGGACCTTGTCACAAAACCTGACTAACAAACTTGCAACATGCCAGCACGCAATGGAAAGAAGCATGATGAATGTGAAAAAATCGGACCGACTGAGAAACTGTGTAATAAGAAGCAAAACAAAGGTTACAGACATAACGCACAAAATTAGAAGACTGAAGTGGCGATGGGCGGGGCACATGATAAGAGGAAGAGATAAATGGAGCAAAAATGTGACGCAATGTTATCCAAGAGAAGGAAAAAGGAAAAGAGGGAGACCACAAAAAAGGTGGGATGATGACATCAGGCAAGTGGCAGGCGTAACATGGAACAGGGTAGCTCAAGAAAGACGTGAGTGGAAAAGGTTGGAGGAGGCCTTTGCCGACTGGCAAATAGATCTTCAGAAAATAAGAAAACCTCAAATAAAAGACTAGATTAAGGATAACAGTAGTATTAAGCTTTGCATGTATTTCTCTCTTTATGTAATTTTTGATCTGAATAAAAAGGCTATATATATATATTTCTTTAGAACAACAATAAGCTTATCCCGAATAAATGCCCTCTTTTATTTAGTAGTGATAACCTTGCTGTGATAGGCCGTGAAGTATTGTTGTAAATTTTCGTATTCACCGATAGATGGCGGTGGAGTGACCTTAGATCGATAGACTAATATTGCTTAGTCATTTTAAATTCTTAGGTTATTAAATCACTTATTTAACCGTTTTGGGTTTTTAGTCCGACACTTAATATTGATTTTGGTATTCAAATAATCAAAACGTTCCACAGTAAGAGTTTTAAGATATTTCACTGTATTTACTTTATAAAAGTCTATGACCGTTACGATCCTTTTTAACACTTTTTATACTTCAATTGTTAATAATATTCGTGATTTTACTCTATTTCACTATAAAACACTGTTAAATCCACCTAACTTCTATATTTGTCTTACAATTAGCTCACTTAACTTGATAAATTACCATTAAAACAACGGAGCAGTAATATTTATGTACGTTACAGCTTACAGCGCCCTCTCACTCAGATAACTATTACCTTGCGCTGAATCTATTCCCAACAACAATAAATCAGGTAATGTTTAACAAGTAATACTTACTGTCTAAACAGAAAAACATCAAATCAAAATACTTAAATACAAGTAAACTTCTAATGCAGATATAAACACAATGAGATGCAAACAATTCTTATAAGAAGCGCGGTCAATTGCACGTTGCAGGTACAATTATAAATATCGAAACGAAAGAAACGATTTATGCGTAACAAGTCGAATGTAAATGTAAGCGATATAATACGACTGTGGTTGGTGGGCTATTTGTAGCGTGCTCTAGTCAAATCAAATCATGTATTTATTGGGGAATACACTAGTTTGTAAAATTCATATAAAATATTATGAATCGCGGTGCGATATAGGTAAATAGACGTGTACTGCGGGGACGAACAAAATAAAATAGGTATCTATATACCTATAGTAATGAGAGTACAACTACTAAATATAAAGCTATATTAAACTATTGCGTTTTAGCGATAGAATCAAACAATATCACGCACTGTACCGCCAGTGGTGCGAAGCGAAAAAAATCTACTTAGGATCTTCGGCGCTTTAAGTATGTTGTCCAAATTTCAGTTCAGCAATTCGACTTGATTGGGCCATAGGTTGCTAGTTCTAATCTGGATCGACTAGACCAAAAAAACAAATTGGCGGACGTGGCACGTGGTGGTTTTTGGACAATAAACGTGCTTTGAAATTAATTTGAGGAAATTATTTTTTTTAGCTGACATGACGGAAGCTGAGTTGCTGCATGTTAAGGAACAACAAGTAAAACAGCTCATTATAAGGATGGGTACATACCTGGGGGAAGTAGCGAGCGGTCTCTCTCTCTTAAAAGCTATGCTGGCACGATTGATATTTCATTGCGACGACAATGGCGGTGTGCTTCTTCTTATAGCTTCTACCATCTCCCTTTTCTACTCGGCGGAGTACGTCTCTCTTTAAAGGACAAAGTACAGGTCCACCGGTATCTAGCTCCCTCCTACTAGGCAGTCCCAGGTGGGGAAGGAACGGAAGAGTAGAGGATTATGTCAGCCAACTCATCTAACGAATACATCGAAAAACGAAATGCAGGGGTGTGCATTAACGCAACCACTCACCATAATCTAACTTGAGTTTACAAGGATACTTGAACGCTACTTAGTAGTGGACTCATCGATAATTAAACTTTGTTGTCCTCTATCATTTGAGTTTAAATGATTTTAATAAACGTATACCCTAGGATATATTTTGTATGATTTTTAAAGTACTTAATCTAACCGTGTAGTGACGTAGTAAGAATATCCTCTACCCCATATCATCCCGTAGACATCATGAAAAGCAACAGAGGAAAAATAAACACTATATAAATTTGCGGTTACCATTCTGCCTGCAAAGATAGGCAGCTTTGGCAAATAGCGCCCTATGATGCAATCCACGTGTGTGGCCTATGTTCAGCATTCAAGTTTAATGGGCAGGTAAGCATAATGACGATGATAGATTAATTTTGCCAAACAAAAACAACAATTCATTCATATGGCTTTACAAGTTTTTAGGACTCTAGATTAACCTATTTGCAGGAATATTAAAAAATTGGATTAAAGAAAAAGAAGTTAAACAACAACAACAATTAAATATAGTTATGGATCGATTTTATCAATTTGGCACACACCCTCTGCAAAATTGCTCAATTGAATGTAGTTCTGGCGTTTAGTCAATTGGAGCTTTACTCAAGAGCTCTCGACTATTTGTCGTCGGCTTTTATATTTTTCTTTCTTGGATTAATCCAATTATAATACAGCGACTTGCGTTAGAATTAGAAAAGTAATATAAATGGTTTGGTGGGACTTAGAGAGATGAAGTTTTCACCTGGCACATTTTGTTACGCTGTAAGTTTTTTTATATAGAAGAGAATGCAAATGAGCATGTTCACCTGATGATAACTGACAAACGCTACATCATAAGAATTGCAGGTTCGTTGCCGAACTTTTAAAAAGGATTAAGCTCTTTTCTTGTAGGTGCCTAACTCGCGTCAGTCCGGAATCGCCGGTGGTAAACAATTCTACATAGAATTTGTACAAGGAAAAAATTTCCCAGTAACGCGCACAGTAGTGGACCGCCAAGCATCCAGGATATTTTATGGCTACAGTTCATGTGGACTGCCTAGACGAATTTTATCTTAGTTCTCAGGAGTGACAATGTAATCTGAATTTTGATATTGAGATAGACGTAGATGTCTATGCGCAACAGTAACCACTTACTTCTTGGACTGTGTGCACGTTTCCAATTCTTATTTTATATAAAATCTCGATACTTTTCCCTTTCCGATGGTGGATTGACCACCTGAATATTACACACAAATGCCTTTCAAAACGTTAACTCGAATTCCACGCATGTAACACATTCAACAACTTGGTAAGCTCGAATATGAAACCGATAATCGAAATTTGGTCGTATATATCGGGAAAGGGTTTGCATTTGTCGGTATCATTTAGTTTGCGGTAAAATAAAAATTCCATCTTTTTTCAGAACCATATATTTGAATATGAATAATGTCGTAAAAGTATAAAAACTGAAAAAATATTTATTTATTTACTAATCCTGAATTTGATCAGCTCAATTTACGGCGGAGGATATTATGGAACGAGAATTCTGATTAGAATCGTGTCTGGCTATAGAAGCATAAAGCATTGAAAGCTATTGTTTCTTTGCTATTATATTAAAAATATATAAGCTTCCGTAGTTTCCGAAGTTTGTAAAACATAAAATTAAATTAGAATATACTAAATAAACGGCTAAATATTGTTTTTTCTAAAAATACTAAGCCAACATAATAATTAGAAAAATAAATACAGAATATTTTTAATTATGCGCCACCAATTCGATTCCGGTAAAAATAAGAATCATCGTTAATCACTTCTGACATGGGTCACTTCTGTTGCAGGGAATATTTAACATAATTGCTACGCTTGGTAGCACGTCGATAGCAATTTTAACGCTGCTCCTTGTCGTTAGTCTGGTCACTTAAGGCCTGAAAAATACTAAATGGTTTTGCTGTAATCTGCCCAATATTGCAAGCTTACGAAATACAAAGTAGATATAAAGAAAACGTTTTACATATCTTAAAGTGAACTCTTATTTTATTGTATTGGTACATCGTTATTAAAGTTAGAAAGAATGTTAATACGTAGTGACTCTATACCCTTTTATTGGTGATTTTTGTCGTTGGCAAAAAAATTCTAACTAATGTTTTTTCAACTAATCATTGCGTTTTCCTATGAAATAAATATTTTTAAAACAATATTTAGGACACGATATTTCACCTGCATAAATATTATTTAAAACCAGGTGTTAGGGTTGTCAACTTTTTTAATTTGATTTTTAATATTATCTGTCTGTAAAAATATAATACCTTTTTAGTAGTTGGCTACAGAAAAAAGTATAACATGTGTTAAAGTTTTATTTTAAACAATGTTCTGTATATTAAAGAAATCCGTCGTGATGCTTTCAGGATTTGTTAAAAGCCTCACGTAATAGTCAACCTTTATTTTTAGAATTTATGTATGAGGACAGGATCTTATATACGATATTAACCTTAAGTGTAGTGGTTTTTAAAGCGCCCATACAAAAAATATTATTGTGTATAAAACTCTTAAGATACGTCAACATAAATACAACAATAAACATAAATATATCTTTCTAATATCTTACTTACTTACTTATCTTCACGCACAATCCCTAACGGTGTAGCCAGAGAGAACAGATCGCCAAGTGTCACGATCCTTACATACCTCTTTCGCTTCTTTCAGGTTCATTAACTTCTTCATACATGCACGTCTAGGTATCCGAGTACTCTTGACCCTCCCCTCTTCGAGCAATTTGCTCACATGGTCTTCGAAAGTTAGTCTCGGTCTACCTCGACACCTTTTAATATTAACTTTCGCTCTATATATTTTCTTCACCATTCGGTCTTCACTCATTCGTTCAACGTGCCCAAACCATTGGAGTACGCCCCTATTAATTTTTGTGATAAGGTCATCTTTCAATCCTGCAATATTGCGAATCTCTTCGTTTCGCTTTCGGTCGGCTATGGTAACGCCACACATTTTACGAAGAGATCGCATCTCCACTGCATTCAACTTGCTTTTGTGCTTCTTCTGGCATACCCAGGTTTCGCTGCCATATAACAAAGTCGGTACCAACACTGCGTTATGTATTGCAAGGCGTGCACTCTTCACCACGCCTTGCCTTTTTACTAATGCATTCAGGGCACCATTGACTTTGTTTCCGGCAGCGACACGCCTATCCACATCCAAATCACATCTTCCATCCCGGCTGAAAGCACTCCCCAAGTATACAATTTCTATTATCTAATATCTCACTATCTAATATCAAATTCTAATATCTCACTTTATAAAAATACGTAATAAACTCCCACGCCTGTTAACTAGATGAGTAATCAAAGACTAAGGCCATGAATGCACGATTTTGATAAATATGTCGCTTCCTTAACATCTTCTTTCTACTTTTTGACCAAACTATATTCAGATTCGTCAATAAACTTCCACCTTTGAAAATAATATGTAGTAGGTATAGAACTTATTGAATATTTCTACGGTTCAATGTTCCAGTTACAAGTTCCATTGCGTGCTGGAATACTTCACGTATCCCGAAATATATTTTATTTTTCGAGTGTCTTAGTTTTTTCAACGATGTTTTTAAACGATGTGTTAGTAAGTATTTTATATGATATATTGTAACGCTGTTATATACACACGGACTATTATATACCGTGTATTTTATAATATAATATACTGATTGTGTCTTAAAACATTTTTAATTCCTCAATCATGTCGTGTAGTAGCGGTGTACGTTTCAAGATACTCCATCCTATATCGTGGGTGTTGTAAAAGGTAACAGAGCGAAATGAAACAGGCAAATTGGCAGCAGCACCTTTATGATTACAAACTCAAAATAATGATAAAAATATGCGGTTGCCAACCTGTCTGTAACGGAACAACTTACGTTTTAGGTATATCTACATAAATCTACGGGAGAAGAAAGAAGTGGAGTTTTGATAGACTGTATTGGAATGGATGGAAACATACAGGTATGTCAAAATGGTTTCTTTTAACGCCCAATACGTTGAAAATCAGCACCAAATTTCGATTTTCTGTAGTGTAGTCGGGATCAACCCCGTATTAGCCTTTGGTAGGCAAATATTATACTATTTATTTCTTTAATCTTAAACTAGTATCGTTCATATAATTGTACTTAAAATCGCGACAACTGTATCGATCTGATATAAATCTTTGCTCGGAACTATGTAATAAATAATGTCGAGTCGTGTCACATGACCGTTTTGGTTGGCTCCACAAAGTTACACCGAGCAGAAATTCCGTGAGTAGTGGCTAAACCTGTTTTTCATGCTAAATTCTATTTTAAGAATGTGGACGAGATATATTTAATATTACGTAAATGATTATTTCGAAAAATCTGTTCATCTCTTCCCGTGCTGTGGCGGATAAGAATACCCACTACCCCATATGCTTTCGTGGGTGTCGTAGGAGGCACTGATGGGAAACTGAGTAAATGAGCAGGAGCATCTCTCTGATAACAGTAAAATAGTAATAAAAAACTGCGGTGGCCAATCCTCTCACCAAGTGTCGCAACTATGGAAATATTATGCGGCGGCCCCGCTATTACTGGCTACTGTGGCGACCATGGTAATAGCGGGGCATGTGGCGCTAAGAATCTCCGTTGGAGGTTCGGTTGCCACATGAGACAACTCGACCTGGCAACATATAACGCACGCATCCATAGGACTGACGAGAAGATCCAGGAGCTCAAAGAAGAGATACACAAGTTACGCTGGAATAGTATGCAATTCAAGGTCCGGAGAAAAGTGAAGGAAACGGTAATCTCTGAATCCGGCAACTTGTCTTATCACTGGGAGGGCGACCATCTGTACCAAATAGGTATCGGTTTTCTCGTCTACAAGCCTATCGTTAACAAGTTTGTAAAGACAGGGAGTGTATCGACGAGGAGGAGGGAGGGACCTTATACTCATCAAACGATATTCGCTGAAAGTCATACAGGTATACGCGCCAACCTTAGCAAATCCTAATGAGAAGGTGGAGGAAATATATAAAGCCATGCATTCCTCCAAAACCCACTATAAGGTGTTAATGAGAGACTTCTGTGCAAAACTAAGCGCCAAAAAAACGGTGAGCTGCAGGTAGGAATATTTGGAAAGATAAAATCTTGAATGCTTTCTTCAAGAAGCGGCCCCACAGAAATTGAACTTGGTATAGCCTCGAAGGTTTGACACAAAATTAGATTCATTTCATAATGATGACCAGACGGCAACTTTTCAGTGATATTTCAGTGAATGCGAGGGTGAAAGCTGGAAGCGGTCACTAAATGGTGAGAAGCACAATACAGCACATACATAATCGTTAAATTTGAGAGTCCCGTCTAATGAAGTCTACGCTCTGTCTCTGTCTTTTGGGCTCGAGTTACAAAATTGTCTTCAATGCCTCAATGATTGCAATGAAGTGGTCGATATAAATGTCAAGCTCGTGAAAATTTTTGATGCGGTCAGAGCTAAGATCTACAAGAGCTGCCGCAGAAGACCATAAAAACTCTCCGATCGCACTCTTAATCTCATGGCTGTTAGACGGGAATTGAAACTGCAGCCTTCATCAGATTTGACAGCTTACAGGCAACTGAATAGACAGATCTCCAATGCATGCGGCAGGACTTACGCAACTTCAATACAATTCGTATTGAAGAAGCAATCGATTGGAACCAGGGCTATAAAGTCTTTGCCAGGGATGTATCTGCTCGAAATATCCGACTGTCGAAGCTAAAAACTGAATGTGACAGCATTGTTTCTACAATGTAGAAACAATGCTGGTTAGCAATAGCCCTGGTTCCAATCGATTGCTTCTTCAATACGAATTGTATTGAAGTTGCGTAAGTCCTTTTTTTTATGGAAAAGGGGGCAAACGAGCATGCGGCTCACCTGATGTTAAGTGACTACCGCCGCCCATGATCAACCGCAACACCAGGAGAATTGCGGGTGCGTTGCCGGCCCTTTAGAAAGGAGTAAGCTCTTTTCTTGAAGGTCCCCAGGTCGTATCGGTCCGGAAAAATCGCCGGTGGTAAACTATTCCACAGAGAGGTTGTACGTGGAAGAAAACTCCTTGTGAAACGTACAGTGATGGACCGCCAAGCATCCAGATGGTGTGGATGGTATCGGGACGTTTGCCGTGTAGTGCGTTCATGAAATTTGGCGGCTGGGATTAATCCAAACAATTCCTCAGAGCACTCCCCGTGATAGATGCGATAAAATACGCATTGGAGATGCCTGCCTGATCCTGCCGCATGCATTGGAGATCTGTCTATTCAGTTGCCTGTAAGCTGTCAAATCTGATGAAGGCTGCAGTTTCAATTCCCGTCTAACAGCCATGAGATTAAGAGTGTAATCGGAGAGTTTTTATGGCCTTCTGCGGCAGCTCTTGTAGATCTTCCCATTCAAAATATCTAGTGTCCAGAAGGACACTAGATATTTTGAATGGGATTAAGAGGTTCCAAGGGCAGCTGTACACATCTTCGTTGGAGCCACACGCAAGTGTAAGTAACGATCCGAGATTAAGTCTTATGCGATACTATTCCGATGATATTCTTGACTTCAGTGTGAACTAGATTATAATAGCTCTCCAGCACCTTAGAAACGGCAAGTCTTCAGCAGAGGATGCAATTACAGCGAAGCTTCTGAAAGCAGGTGGAAAATAGTTACTTAAATTGCTTTAGAAAATTTTAATTCCGTACTTCATGGTGATTACTCCGGAGGCGTGAAGAAGCAGAAGTATGGTTGTCATGTTATTCAAAAAAGGCGATGACGCTCTTTTGAATAATTACAGAACAATTTCTCTTCTAAGCCGTATCTACGTGCTATTTTCTATTGTCATTACGAATTGTCTTACACGCAGACTCGATGACTTCCAACCTCCCTAACAAGCCCTTTTTTGAAAAGGCTTTAGCACCAAAAACCACTTACACACTCTTTGCCGAATTCTACAGACGACTGAGTTGTACAATTTGCCACAATATCTTGCGCATGTGAACTGTGAGAAAGCTTTTGATAATGTCGAAATTTGGGCGGTGCGGTGGTACATTAGCTTCAGCGGTGCCACATTGACTGTCGGTATATCGAAGTGCTGACGTGCTTGCACAATAGGGTTACGATAGCTTTTAGAGTACAGAACCAGAATACGAAATCTATCAAATCACAGATAGATACTAGACACGACGACATTATATCCCCGAAACTCTTTAGCTAGCTAGTACTGGACTGGAAAGGGTACGGTACTACCGAGAATGGCGACTCATCTTCGATTTGCCGACGATATAATTCTTATGGCAGAATCGCCGGAGAACCTAAGCACTATGATTAATGACCTCAATAGTACCTAGCAACTGTAGATTTTCTGAGATGAAATGAAATAAAATATTTATTTGCGTTTGATTAAGGTACACTGAAGATGGTTATATTAATTAAACATCCACTTAATCAGCCATTATTAATGGCATGGAAATCTTACAACAATAAAATAACGAAATAGTAATATTTATGAGTTAAAAGTCTAAAATAACAAATTTCCAACACTTAATATAAGTTTTTGACCTGATGATTGACCTGGTAAGGTTGATCAGCCGTATCGGAAGCTACTGCCCTTGGGAAAAGGGGGTTGCAGGCGGCGAGTAGCCGAACCTCCGATTGCCGGCCTTCGATTTTATTGGTGTAAAAGAAATATAGAACTTTTTAAACCAATCCGCGTAATTCCACTATTTCAACTGGAAAGTACTAGAATACTCAAGATAACATAACGGTAACAACATCTAAAGGAGAAAATCCTTTAAACACGTAGACATAAGGTTGCTTTTTTGGTTACTTGCATTAATAGTCCGAACGTTGTCCATTTGTACGCCTACACTTTTTTTACTTATCAAAGGGATGTTCACAGTTTTCGTTCAATGTGCCGTAATATTCAACTATCATCAATCATTATAATATCACATAGTAAATGAGCATTTAAAATTTGCGTCATTTTCATAGGTGCCAGCTGGTGAAATTTCCAGCAAGCGCTTAACCTTTGAGCTACCTACGTTAGTTGAGTAATATATAAATGAATGGAGCACATAATATAGTAAACATCATATTGATGCTCACACAGACGTTTAACTTTAAATATATTATAATAAGCCGTTTATTTAATGCAAAATATCTGTAGTGATTACTTGAATATAACCAAAAAAAATTAGCTCATGAATCACATTACAAATAATAACAGAGTACAAATTACTATACACAGTAATTTCTACGGAGCACATACGTAAGGAAACATTAAAATGATATGCTATCTAAATTTATCCACTTCTCCGTACTCGAACTTTAGATGAAACATTTATCTGCATTTAACTAGAGACTTAATTAAATTTAACAGAACGTCAACACTGTACTTGAAATAGTTCGAGAAAGCCTAGTATATTGTAACATTAGTAGATGTAAATTAAGGCGACGTTGACATTACCCAAGGGAGCTAGTAGAATGTGTTCCTAACAGGAATCGTTTTTGAGTAAGTTATATAGTAAAGTACATATGAGTTTTATTTGTTGTGCAACATGATTGACTATGCATGTCGCGTCACAAGTCGAGTATTATGAATTTCTTTTACATATAATGATTTCTTATATTTAAACGAATTCCACATAATATAGAGTAAAACTTATTTCACTTTATGTTTAATTTGGACTTTTATCAATTCAAGCGTTTCAAGTTTTGATCCAATCTATGCATAACTAACAACAGCATCTCAAAGCTTATGCTTAGGTTTGGATTTAATTTTATTAATAATGGAATTCTAAGCGGATGGAAGCAACCAGTCATCTTCTATACTAAAATTAAAATGTTTTCTAATGTCGATAGCCTGGCGAATCATCTTTGGTAGGAATCGGTGTTCTTTTGCCAAGATTTATGGTCTACCAAATCTGATGTAATGGATGAGATGACTCTGAACATGTTGAGATAGTACAAACTTCTTGCATCGTCATTGCTTTACATCAGCGATATTTCATTTAAGAAGTCCGCCTGATAAAATCCATAAAATTATTTTATTCAACTTCCACTATATGACAATTAATTTCGATTAATATTCAATTAATATAATTTCGAGTCGGACTTCCAGCTAAGTGCTAGGTAGCACGCATTACTTGAAAAAAAATGCTTTGTTGAATTTCTCGATAAACACTCTGTAAAATTTTTAGTTGGCGTTTTGGCATTAATTCATTTATTGTTTTGCTAAAGCCTCTTCAACTTATAAAAACGATGTGGGTAAGAGAAGTGGATATTTGAAGACTTCTAAAAAGTAGGAGGCTTATGCGATATTGTCGTTGATTTTAAACCAGAATTATTTTTAACTAATATAATAAAATTCGGGAATGGTGGTTGCAAATTAGGAAATAAAGTTTTTAATGTAACTATATAAACAAACTTCGGGCGTATGTTATTACTTGTTATATTATACATTAGTAAAAAGTAAAAGCGGACTCCAAGCAATCTATATTTTATTCTTTTTAGTTACTTGAAATCTTCTTTACAATGTATCTTAGCAACGACATCAAATATATAACACATTTGATTCCTTACAGTTCTTGGAATTCGGCTTTTATTTTTATTTCATTATTGTAAGAATTATTTTCTTGATACAATATTAAGTAGCAGCCGTGATTTCATTACTTAAACTTCAAAAAAATTATATTCTAAAAGTTACAGTACAACTCGTACAAATTATTTTGTGAATACTTTATTTTTAATATTTATGTATTTAATTAATATTTATATATTTATTTTTATTATTAAAATATTTATTATCTTCGTTAATAAATATTAATAATAACAAAAATAAATATATCTTTATTATTAATATTTATATATTTAAGAATTAATAAATCACCATGTGTGTCATAAGAGATTACAGAGGGAATGCTGAAACAGGAATAATAAAAAACTACGGTTGCCAACCCGCCTATCATGCGTGACAAAGTTGGCAAATACAATAGTACCCCTATGATGCAACATAGATCTCCCTATGTTCAGAAGTAAACTTTTGCCGGGTTGTAATGTGTAATGATTTCAGATTGTTTCGAATTTAAATACTAACACATTCTTAACTACATTACAAAGTTTATAATGTTATAATGTATGTTTTTGATGTACTTAAAATTCAACCTAAAATAAACATAAAATATTTTTATCTTGTTGTTGTAATTTAAATTATTAGATCTTAGTTTATTTTTGTCTAGCTTATTCCCAAAATTGATTTCATCGAAAAGGTTCAACTTAATCTTGCTTTTTATATAAAGTCTAAAATAGCAGCTCGATGTTGTTGTGTTTCACATGGTGAGTAAAGAAATGAAGATCCGCTTTACCGGAATTGAGGCATTCATTGCATTTTGATTCTTAATCGAGGTTAAATGTAGATGCCTATGGGCCACAGCGTCCACTTACCATTAGGTGGAATGTGTGCTTGTTTGTCATCCTAATTCTTTTAAAACTACCTGAAAATTTTAAAGGGAATAAATAAATTTAAAGGGAACGTTTCCTTTTGTCGATATTCAATGCTGACAGAAACATTAGGTAGCTCGAAAACGTGACTTTAATAAAATTCGGTTACTGGGTTTACAAATTGGACGGAAAGCTTTTTAAAGTTACATTCTTATTTCCAGGCTCAACGTTTAAAATTCAACACTATCGTTTTTGTATAATTTTGTAGTTGCATTCTAACATCTAAGTGCTTAGAATTAAAAATCACTTTTGATAAACTGTTTCGGTTAGTCAATCTCCCTTCTTCGATGCTAGCTTTACGAAAATAGTAGAGAAGAATCAAATCATATAATCCCATGAAACCAAATAAATGTTTCTAGGCGTTCAAGCGTCTATATGTCGGAAATTTTTGATTTTAATTGCAATTTCAAGTGCTGTTATCAAAAAAGCACACAAAAAAATTATAGTTACAAAATCTGCATGTGTCAGAAATAAAATACCTATTCTGAAGATATGTAAAGTTAAACGTGTAGTAGCGATATAAGAATATCAACTATCTCATATGATCCTGTGAGTGTCGTAAGAGGCGACAGAAAGAAACTAAATCGAGAGATAGGCAGCACTATCTTCCAGTTAACAGTTGAAAAAGTTACCAACTTGCTTGCCATACGTGGAAATTAACATAAATCAGTGGGATGGGGGAGGCTTTGTTTAGCAGTGGGTTTTTGGTAGGCTGAAATGGTAATGTAAAGTCGCTATATTATTAATAAGTTACGTTTAAGAAATTTAACGTTGACGACTTAATATATTTAAAAAAATGTGTTATATGCACATAAAAACTTAATTATTTTAATAAATAACTATATACATTCTGTAATCATAAATAAATAAATGTATGTAAATGTATGTAATAGTCTGTGGCGCAGTTCTTCATGGGCGGCTGTCGCCACTTATCATCAGGTGCCGTATACACGTTTGACTTCTTAAGAAAATTACTAGAAACAGACATAAGCTAGCAATACCAGTTGCTCGATTCCACAGAGTAAGTAATTCATTCATGGGGTAATGTGGAAATACTCTACTAAAATCCCAGTAAATATACAAATTTCGTCCAATACCAAACTTAAGTTAATCAAAGAATTGCGATTGTTAAAAGGGTTATTTTATTAAAAATACATGGATAATTACTCTTGGAAGTGAAGCAGTCGCTAACTTGCTTTTTCTATATTAGAATTGTTTGTATGATTAATTTTACGAAATAATAGCAGGGGATAAGCCAAGATAATATTTTACGTCAAGTATCGTTATAGAAAACTATAAAACTGAATCAAAATGCTGTGTCACGTAATTGGCACGTGACAACGTTAAGATACGTCATTCTTATTTATTTATGTGGCTTTCTATAACGTTAACGATTGAAAGTTATCTAGAGGCTTAACCCGCTAATTTTATTCTGTTTTTTAGTCCCTGTGAATTTTTTACTGGTTTGTCTCGGGACTGAGGTGTTTCCGAATCAACGGTAAATGAAACTTGCAAGTGGCTTTATATAAGAATATTTATCCACTAAATATAACCACTCTACATCTATATAACAGTTGTAGCCCGAATGGGCCTACCTAAGTAAGTCCTTTCCTAGTCATGCATGGTACTAATACCAGCGTGAAATAGCCTCATAATGCTGCTACGTTCCATAAAGTGAGTGTAGAGAATCGAAGACCAGTATACTGGTGGCGAGGCATTCCAAGTTAATCCTCAAGGGTGACAACGTAGATACATTGTTGCATTCAGATATATATTCGAGGATAGATGTACGTAGGAATCTGTGAGTTACAGCATTAAGTTATTTAAAACACGGAGATAATAAATCAAATTATGGATCCATTACAACAGCTTCCGAATGGAAGGTTGGAAAGTTAATAATTTTCAATCAGTGAACAAAGTAATTTATGATCGCTTTTGATTACATTTTTACTAAGCATTTATATTTTTCTTAAACGTTACTTGATGATTACTCGCTTATATGCTTATGTAGATGTGTGCGTACTTTCTTTATCTTTGTAGTTTTTTTTCTACAGTAACCAGAACGGTGTGATTGGTGAAAAATAGTGTAAGAAATCTTGTTGTTTGCAATACCAACACCCCATTTCATACTCTAATTTGTAATCAACTACAGGCCGAGTACCACCAACTTATTGTGCTCTTAAATAATGGAGTCAACCAATACCTGCCAGGCTATGAGGTACCTCAATGCTGATGTGACCTGTAGTTGTGATCGTGATAGTGACTGTCAAGAAAGTTCCCGTTGAGACCACTCAGCTGGCAATCTTCACGTTTACCTGATTAAAATGAGAGGAAGCACTAGAGTCTAAGGCAGAAGCTTTGGCGTTTTGTTTTGATGTAGCGAAGACATTCCTATATGAAAATCTTAATGAGTCAAATATAACGAATAATCTGTGATTTATGGACTATAGCAAATCGTTCAATACTTTGCGTCATGATGTACCGCTAGAGTGAAAAGACAACTGTATAACTAGAAAGAGAACGCTTGATTGCTGTCAAGATTATATCAAAAATCGTTTTTACTATGCCATAAGAAATACACTTAGGTAAATAAATGAACAGCACAGGGTTCAATATTAGGACCGCTATAATTCACCGCTTACGTTTAAGTATCAACAAAGTAACTAAAACGCAAAGATTTCTCAATTTGCCGACGATACCTGTCTGGTAGAAATGTTACAGGAGGACTTTATGAGGCTCGTGCAGCGGTACCACGACGCAGTTCTTGTACTTAATCCGAAGAAGACTGAGATGGTTTACGTTAGCTCGGATTAAATATTATTAAATATTCATCAATATCATCATACTGTGTGTGGACTTGCGAAGGGCTATACCTTCGCAAGCAAAAAAAAAAGCGTCATTAAATAAGTTGTTGCAACGAGAACCGATTGTACACGGTCAAAGTTACGAAACGGCGGTACATGGAAAAACTTTTGTAAGTTTGTTTGTGCTACCGAATCTCAATAAATAACTATATTTCTGCATAACACTAACATGCATTGTTATGCAGATTACAACATTTGTGATACTTACTACACATATGTTGTGTTGTCATCTGCTTGGACTCCTATAAATAACAAAATTAAATCCAAACTCCAAGCACACGGATGCAAGGCTTCAAGATACTGTGAGCTTGTTCTGCGTAGTTCGGACCAAAAATTAATATTAAAAAACTGAATGTAGCCGGGCTAACCATGACGTTGGGACGTCAAACATAACAGTCCCACTCCCCCTAGAGTAAATGTTTTAATTAATTAGTGTTTACTAAGTACTTTAATTTCTAATAAATAGTTTATATAATATTTATTATAGATTTAAAAGTTATTTAATAAAAATTGGATAGTTAAAAATTGTGAATAATGTTAAGTTTTTATTTCTTTGTTTACCTTGTATTTGTAATATTGTATTTTAGGATGTGTTTTTTCCATGCGCATGATTGCGGAAAAACGTTTGGCCAAAAACCAGAAAGTTTCAAAGATCATGCCAAATGGAAGTCCTTAGGCAGAGATGCCTACCCCTCTGTTTGACAGGCGTGAGTGTTTATTTATATTATGATTATTTGTTTACCCTTTTATATCTTATCATAGCGCAATAGCTCGAAGAAGAAAAAGCGCGACATAGATACTGATATAATGTAATATTATAGGATGTAGATAAAGATGCTATTATAGAGATAAATATAATATTATAAAATTAAACTCATATTATGGGAATATAAGTATGAATATAAACAAGGTGTTATATTTTTTTGTGTTTAATTGAAAGATTGATATGTATAGGAATAATTAAGCCATAAGTAAGGTCGTATTCAAATTCATAAAAAAATGTGTGAACGCACCGACGCTTCAATGAGTATTGTATCTCGCGCTTTTTTTGCGCCCAGAAGCAAATAAAGGGCTACCCTCCGGGAAGCAGGGGAGGGAGGTGCGTGGTTATGTGGGACTCACTGAGAAACCTCAGTGCCTTGCCCATAAAACACCACCTCTGAGACTGGCTGGTAACCTTGTAAGATCTTTTAGGCGTATCGCAAACGACCCCCCTTGGGGAAAGGGGGCACAGAAAAAGGGGGGCGCATGGAAAGAGGGGCGCAGGTGTCTCGCGCGTAAGCATGGGCGTAGTTATATAGAAGTGAAGCGGGTAGCGGTGTGATATTTAAAGGGCTCTTCCGATTTTGCGCTTATATTTTTATACCGAGCGGCACCGAGTGCGCACGTACGTATTAATGTCAATCGCAAAATGTAAGCTAAGATTTAACATAAGGAAAATATAGTAGTAGTAGTAGTAGTATATACTTTATTGTACAACACACATATACAACGAATAAATACATTACAGAGAAAACTTAATATATACGTATGTACAATAAGGCGGTCTTATCGCTAAAGAGCGATCTCTTCCAGACAACCTTTGGGCTAAGGAGAAACTGGAAATAAGAACAGTAGGAGGTGGTGCGTTTTATGTTACACTTACATTCTATATATAATATATTTAAATTAATCAAAATTTCATAAAATAAAGAATAATAGCCAAAGCGGGTGAAGCACAGAAGTTTCCAGAAAGTTTAGAGAAAACGTATAAATATCGCTCCCATTTGCTGAGAATTCATGTTCGGAGTTCGGGTCTTACCAGAAAACGAAATGCAACTACAAAGGGAACTCTGCTCTCATCGTAGCTCGAATAGTTCGGATGAGCCCGGAACGTACCATGCTCTTACAAAATACCAGCGTAAAATAGAAGCTTAATGGAGTTGTGTTTCATACGGTGAGTGTAGAGAACCGGAGACCCTTTTTCCTGGAAATGAGATGTAACTCCCCCCCCCCAACTCTTAATTATATTATATATAATTAATTTCCCCTTTTCAAAAAAAATATATGTATGTAACCAGGATAAATAAAATATGTTTTGATCTTTCCAAATGATCTTTCTAAAGGTTTACTACTAGGCCGTTTGTAATATGTTTGGCGTGGTCTTCTTAGTTAGAACCCTCATTTACTTTGTGTTCGTTTAGTGACTTACTTATTTTAGGTGTTTTTTCGAAGAATGAATATTTACTAGAGCAATTTAAAGCTGTTGGTAGTGCCTTATAAGCTAAGTGAACCCCGCTTACGAAGACAGGGCTCGAGAAGAGAAAGGTTAAGAACATAAAAACGTCACTATTCCACTTGTAAAAAATACCCTCTACAAGGGTTTCGCTCTTCCAAATTTATTTAGAAAATTTTGGGGGGGGGGGGGCAAATGGCTCAACAAACGCTGTGCGCTGTGCGCGTCAACCATTTTAATACACTCCCCCCGCACGGCACGCTAAATTGGGAACTGGACCGTAGTCCACAACAGAATATCTGGCGAACCAGTAAAAGAGGGCTTGGCCCCTTGATAGTCCGTAAGCATAAACATCGACCGAAGTCCGACGACGTCCGACGTGTAAACGCCATACAGAATACGAACGAATCCAGCTACAGTGAATGTACGTCACACGGTTTATGCAAATAGGCACAATAACCGTAAACCCTCCGTGAGTGCCCCCACCTGCCAGACTGCCGCTACTGCAGACGTGATTTAAGTGTATGGCATCACCATCGTATGCACGGTCAACACGGATCGACACACATAGACACATGACGCAGAGCGTGTCATGTGTCTACCGCTCACCTCAAGGGAATGGGGTCCCACGTCGTGCGGCTTTCGTCGCGTCTCTTCAGATCTTCCCTCCAGCTACCACCCCCATGAAATCAACACATATGCTAAACATAATACAACGGCAGATGTAGTTAAAATTCAGGTATAAGTTAAAAGTAATAATTCGTCATCAGAAAGTGTTTGTGTCACTGACGTTGAGTAAATGCATTTTAGATCATGCTTGTTTAAGCAACTAACGAGTTACCTTCAATCATTCAAAGGTGGGAAAGTTACGAAGATATTATTATTTATCATGTTGTTATATAAAACAAAGGAATTCGACTTGGGCAAATCTTTTTAGGTGTAATAAAATGTAAGTACTATAGTGACAGTGCTACCAAATACACTCATCCAAATCCGAAATATAGACTACGTATCACTGTGCGCTACTACACCTACCACAAATGGTATGGGTGTGCGATGTCCACGGGAAAGCCGTATTGCTACAAGAAACCCGCTTACCACTGACACTAAGATGATATATCTAGGACACATTGGTTAGCGAGTCCAAATTTACCACAGTCTAAGTTGCTCGTAAAGCAGCATACAGGCCACTATAAGTGAAAAGGAACCAGACAAACGTTAAACTAAGACACAGAAGGGGGGAATCGAGGCTTCTCTCGATCCGGCCTCCTATAACGCCTACATTGGGTTCGGGAACAACTTATGTGATCTCCGCAACGGAGTAACACACAAGGGCGATAACCTCTTCCTTTTCAGAAAATAGGTTCAGGCGGGGATTACGGGTCTTCCGAAGTCGTCCCGGTCCCAAAGCCCTAATTCTTCGATATGGACTGTATCACTTTAAGGGGAGAATTCCTTGGGAATAAAACAGCAATTATCTTCAAACCGTTCCGTGAGAGAGTAATTAATTTTCCCTATCACTTCCCTATACTTTTTCTTTCTTCTTCTTATTGACCGCTGGTCTTGCACTTTTCCCGAACATTTCCCGAAGTTTCTCCGAACTTCCCCGAACGATTTGCTAGTTACAAGGACTACTTTTCTTTATCCCATGCAGGATTCGGGCCTCGGGGAGTCCCCCATTACCCGGGTAATCCTCACAGCTCATAACATCGAGCCGGCCTTGGGAGCCGTACAAGACGACATTGTTGGTTATCTTGGCCACCAGGTCGGTGCTACCGGAGTGTCGGCCGTCTCGAAGCCCCGCGGAGTCCTGAGGATGGGAGTCGACGCAGGGCCAATCTTGCCGACAGGAGGGCGCTCCAACAGCAGCTGCTCTGGGCCTCTAGTGCTCCTTCCTGGTTCTAGCTGATGGCCTGGTATCCCTAGGCTGGAATTGGCATGTCTCGCGCCTCTGGGAAGGAAATCTGCCGAAGGGTCAGCAACCTCAAGGTTCCGCGGAGAAGCATCTCGACGTGGAGCCGAAGTCACCAACAGGTGCGTGACCTTGGGCGCGCCGGGCCTTCGGAGTTCGCTTCCCAGCGTGTAGGTTAAGCGCAGTGTTGGGTGATCTTCATCCCGGGTGGGGTCAGGGGCGTCCTTAAGACTCGACGCAAGCCGAGTTGGCCCCACAGCGCGCGCACCCACTGCGAAGCGACGCGCTGTACTTCTCCCGCCCGGGCGAGAGTCGACGACCGGCGGACGTGACCGCTCGCTAGCGCGGTCCGGACGAGACTCGATTTGCAAGAAAAATCAATTTACTGAACTACCTTGAAGCTAAACGCGAAAGTGAGCCGCGCCATTTGTGCGCTTGCGCAACTCAATTACATCAATTTGTACTATCACTCTCTCACGGTTTGCTCAATAACTTTATTTGTATAAGACATACATTTATACAATTTACTTATAAAGATAGCACAAAAAATATCTATACTACGATATACATTACATTTTCATATCACAAAAAAAACCTTTTATTTATTTAACAAAATATGCTATTTTACTCACATGTTCAAAGTTGGAATTTCTTAAATATTTAACATAGAAAGTTAAAACAATGTTTTCCACTTGAAATTATACATATCTTAACTAATACAATAGTTTAATTTACATTTTCTCTATACATTTCACTATTAAAACACTTTAAAATTTCTTATACAAAACTATCATTATTTCACTTATTCACAGGAATTTTCACATAAAAATAACACAGAATTCACCTCTTTTACACGTACAATCAATCTGAAATGTTTTACAAGTCATTTTACATAAATTGCTGAAATTTGCAAATATTGAAATTTCTACATATTTGGCCTCCTAAGTACGTGGCTAGCGTGCGTCTATGAACTCACACTATTTGAACAACTAACTTTTGCACGGCTATCGACTATCAGTAAAAATGGAAAGTTTAGTATACGAGTACACTAATATCAACAATACTAGGTGAATAAATGATTCTACACAATTCTCAAACGTTGAAAACTATTTCTAATCAGCTTCTTATCAGTTATCATGTTTATTATCAAACAATATAAGTGAATGTTTTCATAAATCAATCATAAAAAATAGGCATTTGTTTTCATACAAAACATATCAAACTCATATAAGACAATACTTATGCAATTAATTTCCATTAATTCTACTTATGCACAGCGATTATCTCGACCGGGGAACAAATCCTAGTCTCTAACTTTATTTTAATATTTCTTTAAATTAACATTATTGGAAAGATGATTTCAACCGGGGAACAAATCCGGTAACATAATTTATATCTTAAAAATTCCCTATATGAATTTATTAAGAGATATTACTAAGAAAACGATAAACTATTCCGGCCTGGGAGTCGAATCCAAGACCTTCATATCATTAATTCGATATTTCTTTAAGATTCAACTAAGCATTTTCTTATCGGAATATTGTTGCTTGATAATTTGTTTTTAGAAGCTATTCGTAGTCGGTTAACTAATAAATTGAAATATTCTTATAGGCGCGTCGCCAACAATCTCCCCCCCGTGCATCAGCACCATCATTTGGGAAGCGTCGCGGGTACCAGGACTATTATTCTGGATGTAGGTCTCCTCAAGATACCTGTGCTAGTAATGACATTTACCACTCTGGTGTGACCGTCTGGTCCCGGTAGCGTCCTACTAATCTTGCCTTTCGGCCACGTATTTCGTGGCAACGAATGATCTATTATCAAGAAAATATCACCTTCTTTAGGCTCCATAAACTTTCCGTTATTACCTGTTCGAGGTATTAAAGTAGGCTTGTATTCTTTTAGCCATCTTGTCCTAAAATGGTCGGCTAACCTCTGTGCAGATTTCCAATTGAGTTGACCCGTCAGATGTTGCTCTAAAAATAATCCAGGTGGTCGATCACCACATGAGCGTCCCAGAAGAAAATAATTGGGTGTCAAACCCCCTTGAGGACTATCCATACTGAATGTTACCAGAGGTCTGGAATTCACAGTATGCTCTGCTTCTAAATGCAACGTATGTAGAACCTCTTCTCGCGGGCTCCTTTCTTTGAGCGTAGCGGTCAACGCAATTTTAATTGATCTTACTAACCTCTCCCAGGCGCCACCCATGTGCGGTGGTCCCGGAGGTATAAATTTCCATTTAATATATTTTTTAAATGACTCATTTTTCTTACCCTCATAGCATTCTTCGCATACTTTCAATAATTCTTTATTCGTAGCTTTGAAATTTGTCCCGTTATCGCTGTATATAAGGGCTGGTTTTCCTCTTCTGGCGATAAATCGCTTCAATGCCATTATCATTGACGCTGGTGTCAATGAGGCTGCTAATTCTAGGTGTACTGCTCTGATAGTCAGACACGTGAATAAAACACCCCAATGTTTTTCGTGTCGCCTTCCTATAGTCACACTCACAGGTCCGTAATAATCCACAGCTGAGCATGTAAAAGGTGGTTCATTGTGAGCTATTCTCTCCAGAGGAATATTTCCTTGTGGCACGTTCTGCGGTTTTGACCTGTATGTCCTGCACCACTGACAATGATGTGAAACACTTCGTACTACATTACGTAAGTTCAAGACATAAAATTTCTGGTTCACCTCATTCATCACCGTCTGGTGATTGGCATGTCCAAAATGATGATGAACTTCTCTAATCATCATTTTAACGATTTCGTGTTTACCGTCCAATATGACAGGTTTTCTACTTTCCTCGGTCAAATTAGACTTGAAAGGTAAACGTCCATTTAAACGGAGTAAGTTATCTTCTCCTATTTCCATAGATAATTTACTTAAGCGTGAACTTCTTTCAACACTTTTGCTGCTTTCAAGCATTTTATTTCCAAATGAAAACACTCGTCTCGAACGAACTTCCAAATTAATAATTCAGCTTTTTTCAAGAGCGCTATGTCCAACGCGCTATAACGCGCGGGTCCTTTAACCGACTTTGCTAAAACTTCGTTGGAACACATAACCGACTTTTCGGCTGCGTTGTCGGGTCCTTTAACCGACTTTCTTAAACTCTTGAATTTTTCTAACGCTTGTAAGGTGCGTGTAGTTGCCCCAAGGAATTTCTTAAAGCTGCTAAATCGTTCGTAGTCGGGTAGACTCAACGGTTCTTGCTTTCTCAGCGCATTTACGCCTTTTGGCGATTTTTCTTCACCTGTTTCTAGGCTGTTTATGGTATCCACTTGTATTGGGCCATAAATCAGGACTTTTTCTGGGGAATTCAGGTCCTTGAAACCAGTGATGACTTACATCGAAGGTGGAAGGAAAATTTCTAGTTGCGTCGTCTGCCACGTTTTGTGACGTCAGAACCCATCGCCATTCACATGGTATACTGTGATCTTCGATTTCAGCCAATCGATGAGCAACGAATGGTTTAAAAGCGCGAGGATCTGACTTAATCCACGCTAACACTGTACGTGAGTCCGTCCAAAATACACTCTCGGATATCTCGTACTTGCTCTCTTCAATAACTGATGCAGGTAATCTGCTGCCCATAAGAGCTGCTTGCAATTCAAGCCTTGGAATAGAAATTGGTTTCAGCGGCGCTACTCTTGCCTTTGCGGCGATCAGCGTAATGAAACTCTCTCCTATCTCGTCCGTGGTGACGTAATACACCGCGGCAGCGTATGCTTTTTCACTAGCATCCGTGAAGGTGTGTAATTCTCCCTTGCCGACGCCGTCAGCAACAGATCTAGGTACTTCTAAATGACCTAATTTCTTCACTTCCGATATCCATTTACAAAATAACACGTGCAATTCGTGTAAAACTTCTTCATCCCAAGAGATGCCTGTCCTCCATACTTGCTGGATCAGCGACTTCCCTTGAATCGTTACTGGTGATGCGAGTCCCAAAGGATCGAAGACCGACATCACAGCACTAGTTATCTCCCTCTTCGTAGGCGGTCGTAAATCTTCCATCACTTCTTCCGGTGTGTTACGAAGACTTATGGAGAAACTTATTATATCCCGTTTGATATTCCAAATCAAACCTAAAGTGCGCTCTGTGTGCTCTTTATCTCCCAGCGAAGCACTGTCGCTCTTATATTTATTTTCCATTTTACATAAAACTTCGGGTCGGTTGCTAGCCCATCTCCTCAGTTGGAAAGAAGCACGTTTATGTAATTCATACATATCGTTTACTATCCTTTCAGCCGTCGTCACGTCGGGAAATGCCTGTAGATAGTAATCCATATAAAAATTTCTTTTCGTAGCGGAAGCTGCTTCTGGATAGATATGTGCGTTGTCCTGCGCATTTCTATTCTTCACATATATAGCGATGCATGGTGATGACGTGACGTCATTCTATTCTCTTCCGGTGGCGCGTCTCGCTTGTGCTGCCATAAGAATCGAAGGCTATCCCTGTCTTCTTCCCGGATTTTCACTTGCAGGAACATTTCTTTAATGTCTGCCATCACTGCCACTCTTCCTTCTCTGAATCGTAGCAGAACGCCAAATAACGACTTCAATAAGTCTGGTCCGGTTAACAATGCACCATTAAGACAACGTCCGCCCGTCCTAGCGGCGGCGTCGAAAACTATTCTTATTTTCTTTTTTTGTGGGTGAGTCACTGTGAAGTGAGGAAGATACCACGTGCGTGGGGAAATGGAAATATGGTTAGCTTTCTCTGTGTAACCGTTAACGATGAGATTTTCAATTTGCTTCTCATATTCCTTTTTCAACTCGCTATTTTTGTCGAGCTTCTTTTCGATATACAGGCGACTTTCAACCTGCGCTCTATTTGACGGCATGCACTCATTATCTGTGCGCCATAACAAAGCAGTTTCGTACCTATTATTAGGTATACGACGTACCGTTTTGCTCAAAATATTTAAAGCTCGTTCTTCTGGGTCGTTCGCTGGCTTTCGCGTAGACACTCCCAGAGATTCCAAACTAAAATAATCTTTGATCAACTTATCCATGTCTTCCTCCTCCTTCTTCGTGGAAATATGGTTAAAAATCTTGACTGGTTTAATGCCACCCGATATTTGACCATGTAAAACCCATCCAAGTTTAGTGAGCGATGCTACAGGTAGGTTCTTACCTCCTGAAATTAATTCACGAGTAAATATGAGATGTCCTGGTCAATTAATATGGTAGGTCTGGACCTCTCACACATCAACTCGTCCTTAATCGGAGTCAAATGAGAACACCGTTGCAATAATTCTCGGCTCACTGACTGCGGAGAAAGGTTAAGTGACTTAATTGTTTGTACACTTATCTGCTCTAAGTCGTTCGAGTAAATACCTTTTATCTGTACGTTTAAGCGATACGAACTGTCGTCGTTAATTCGCTTACCTCCCACGGCTTCAATACGTAATTATTCTTTACGTCCGCGAGGCGCTAACTTCTGATCCATCCACTCCTCTATGAGTGTCATGGTCTATCCCTCATCCAGAAGAGCTGTTGTCTTGAATTTTCCTCTAGGTCCATACAACTCGACCGGTATAATCTTTATGTATGCACATACCAGTGCATTCACTGTACTAACAGTTGTAATTTGAGCCTCTTTACCCCCCCTCGTCCTCTTGCGGTGAGTTATTTTCATTGGGGTATCGGTGTAGCATTCGATGATGTGACATTCTACATCCCTTTACACCACATTTTTTCCCTTTGCACTCTAACCTCATATGGTTAGGTGACAAACATTGAAAACATACTTTCGCTTTTTTAACTGAGTTGTTTCACTCGAAGCAGTAGCTGTGGTCGCTCCAGATGGTTCCGCCTCTTTATCTTTTCTTGAGGGCTCTGTCCTTATCTTGGTTCCCTCGCTTCTCCCTGTCTGGTCTTGTGCCTACTTCATCTTGCAGGAAGGTGATTGTTGGCCTACGGTCCCTAACTGTCCCTACGGTCCCTACAACCCTTCTACACCCCAAACTAACCCCACTACCCCTCCCCCCTTTATCTCCCAACCCTACAACCTTACTACCACCCTAACAGCCCTATCAGCCCTATCAATCCTGAACGGAGCCTACCGAGGTGAGCCGTCCAGGGATGGAGTCGTGCAGGAATGGAATGGAGGAAACGTTTAGGAACTGTACCGCCAAGGAATATGACGAAACAGTCGAGCGGTAGTGCAAACGCAGTCTCGCTCGAGAGAACTGCTCCACCCGAAGGTGTTGTGCCAGAGCCCGACCGTTTGGCACCGTTAGGTGGTCAGGATGTATGCTGCGCTTCGTCGCCCAGTCGCCGGTGACGCCTCATCCAGGCACCCTCTTCCGGCCGCGATGCAGTCAGGTCCCCACCAGCACCCTCGCCTGGCAGCAGCAGCGGTGGATGCTTCTTCTTCTTGCACCCTCTGATGACCCGACAGGAAATGCCGGACACGGTCGTTCGACAGGAAATGCCGGACACGATCGTCCGACAGGAAAATGCCGAGCACGCTTGCCCGACAGGAAAAATGCCAAGCCCTGCTTGGCCATTGGCTGTGATACGTGGCCCATGCGAGCACACGCCCCAAGCCGCAATCCCGGTTTTCTTTCTTCCGGTAGTTCCAGGTCCGGTCCTACTGCGCTGACCTGGTCTTCTGGCCTTTGGTCCTGTTGCTTCAGCTCAAACTTCCGGCTTCCTTTGGTTGCTGATCTTCACTCGGCTCCGAAGGTCTTCTTTTTCCATAACCAGCAGTCCACAGCTGGTTCCTTGATCCGGCTCGAAGGACCACTTGAAAAGGAAACAGACAAACGTTAAACTAAGAAACAGAAGTGTGGAATCGAGGCTTCTCTCGATCCGGCCTCCTATAACGCCTACGTTGGGTTCGGGAACAACGTATGTGATCTCCGCAACGGAGTAACACACAAGGGCGATAACCTCTTCCTTTTCAGAAAATAGGTTCAGGCGGGGATTACGGGTCTTCCGAAGTCGTCCCGGTCCCAACGCCTTAATTCTTCGATATAGACTGTACCACTTTAAGAGGAGAATTCCTTGGGAATAAAACAGCAATTATCTTCAAACCGTTCCGTGAGAGAGTAATTAATTTTCCCTATCACTTCCCTATACCTTTTCTTTCTTCTTCTTATTGACTGCTGGTCTTGCACTTTTCCCGAACATTTCCCGAAGTTTCTCCGAACTTCCCCGAAGGATTTGCAAGAAAAATCAATTTACTGAACTACCTTGAAGCTAAACGCGAAAGTGAGCCGCGCCATTTGTGCGCTTACGCAACTCAATTATATCAATTTGTACTATCACTCTCTCACGGTTTGCTCAATAACTTTATTTGTATAAGACATACATTTATACAATTTACTTATAAAGATAGCACAAAAAAATATCTATACTACGATATACATTACATTTTCGTATCACAAAAAACCTTTTATTTATTAAACAAAATATGCTTATTTTACTCACATGTTCAAAGTTGGAATTTCTTAAATACTTAACATAGAAAGTTAAAACAATGTTTTATACTTGAAATTATACATATCTTAACCAATACAATAGTTTA